>CAUYUJ010002483.1:35000-89238 GCA_963575745.1 Prorocentrum cordatum
GAGGGCCTCCTGTGGGGCACACGAAACGTGGTTGAGTGGGTGGTGCCGACATGTGGTGGCCGGGACGCATGCGGACGTCAGCACTGGGGCCTTCGGTGGAGCTCCCTATGGGGCCACGAAACGTGTGAGGGGTGTGCCGAAATGGGTGTGCGGGACGCATGCGGACGGCAGCCATGGGGCCTTCGGTGGAGCTCCCTGTGGGGCCACGAAACGTGTGAGGGGTGTTGCGCGAAAAATTGGTGTGTGCGGGACCATTGCGGACGTCAGCACTGGGGCCTTCGGTGGAGCTCCTATGGGGCCAGGCGAAAGCGTGTGAGGGGTTGTCGAATGTAGTGTGGCGGGACGCATGCGGACGCGGCGCTGGGCCTTCGGTGGAGCTCCTCTGTTGGGGCCACGAAACGTGTGAGGGGTGTGGCGGACGGCAGCCCTGGGGCCTTCGGTGGAGCTCCCTGTGGGGCCACGAAACGTGTGAGGGGTGTGCCGAAATGGGTGTGCGGTACGCATGCGGACGGCAGCAATGGGGCCTTCGGTGGAGCTCCCTATGGGGCCACGAAACGTGTGAGGGGTGTGCCGAAATGGGTGTGCGGGACGCATGCGGAAGGCAGCACTGGGGCCTTCGGTGGAGCTCCCTGTGGGGCCACGAAACGTGTGAGGGGTGTGCCGAAATGGGTGTGCGGGACGCATGCGGACGGCAAGCCATTTGGGGGCTTCGGTGGGAGCTCCTCCTTTGGGGCCACGAAACGTGTGAGGGGTGTGCCAAATGGGTTTGCGGGGCAAGGAGGGTGGAGGATGGGAGGAGGGGGGGAAGGAGGAGGGAGGAGAGGAGGTGGGACGCGGGCCGTCCTCTCTTCAAAACGAGGACCCAACACCACAGGATGGTTGGGAACAATTGTTCTGCTCGAGCGATCCTTACCGAAACCTTGAGCGTTTGTCCCCAACGGTGCGCTCGCCTACTGCAGCGGTGTGTGGGAGACCCGGCGGTCTCGGCCAGCGTGGCGGCCGGGCCAGGTCGCACGTTGATGTTCTCCGAAAGTCTAACAACCCCAGGGCCCCTGACAGAAGAAGCCGAAACAAGTCCTTGGAGCGACACACCAAGGATTTCCATCCATTGGAACCCGAAAACTGTGATTCTCGACGGTTGTTACCGAGAGGATCAGATATGACCGCAGGGGGCGTGGAAAGGTGCTCTCGGGGGTCATGTTCCTACGCCAAGGCCATGGAGTAAAGTCTAGTCGTTTCGCGTAACCCCAGCAGCCCATGCAGAAACGATGCCCAGAGGAAGTGCCTCGATCGGGGAAGTGGGCAGCATACAGAGGAAGGGTCCCCCAGTGGAGGCCTCTTGGAGCGTCTTGGGGGTCTCTTGGCTCTCCCGGACTCCTCTCAAAGCGTCTTGGGTGCCTCGGAGAGCTTCTTGGGGCCTCTTGGGGGTCTCTTGGGGGGCCTCTTGGAGGCCTCTGGGGCGCCTGTTGGGGCCTCCTGGGGCCTCCTGGGCGCCTCTTGGGGCCCTCTTGAAGCGCTCTTGGGACCCTTGGGAGCGCTCTTGGAGCCCTCTTGGGCCATCTTGGAGTCATCGTGAAGCCTCGGATGGCCATCGGAAGCGAAAAGGCGAGAAAGCCCAAAACATTGATTTCCCAAAGGTTTTGGAAGGATGTTGGCCTCTTCGGGGCCTCCTGGGGGAGCTCTTTGGCCACTTGGAGCCGTCTTGAAGCGATCTTGGGGCCTCGTGGAGCATCGTGGGAGCCATCTTGAGGCATCTTGGGATATCTTGAGCCATCTTGGAGGTCATCTTGGGCTCTCCCAGGCGCCCTTGGAGTCATCTGAAGCAGTGCCCCCCCCCCAGGAGGCCCAAATGTGGCCAACATTTTAACAAAGTCACCGATTTTGGCAGTCTCGCCGAGGCCTCTTGGAGCATCGTGGGTGCCTCTGGAGGGCCTCTTGGGGGTCTCTTGGAAGCCTCTTGGGGGCATCCTGGGGGCCTCTTGGGGGCTTCTTGGGACCACATGGGGCCATCTTGGGGCCATCTCGAGGCCTCTTGGGGCCTCCTGGGCGCCTCTTGCGGCCATCTTGGAGGAGATCGATCACAGGAGGGGGGGGGGGGGGCGAAATCAGCACCTCCCCCTCAGGAGGCCGATATGGGGCCAAAACCCTAGTAAAACCAACAAGTTGGGCTTCCTCGCCGAGGCCGTTTTGGACGCTCCAACGCGTCGGGGAACCCCCCGTCGAGGTCCAGGGGAGGGGGTAGGAGGATGGGTCAAGACGCCCTCACCGCCCGCAAGCCGTCTCGCTCACTCCCACCCGCCCTCCCAACACAGACGTAGCACCCGAGCCGCAGCATATGCAGCAGTCGTCTTTGGATGGGCAGCTAGTGAAGACGCATCCGCCGCCGCTGCCGCCGCCTCCGCCGCCGCCCGCCGCCGCCGCCGCCCGCCGCCGCCGCCGCCGCCGCCGCCGCCGCCCCCGCTGCCGAATCGCCGCCGCCGCAGCCGCTGCCGCCGCAGCCGCTGCCGCACCGCTGCCGCCCGCCGCCGGCCGCCGCCGCCGCCGCCGCCGCCGCCGCCCCCGCCGCCGCCGCCGCCACCGCCGCCGCCACCGCCGCAGCCGCCGCAGCCGCTGCCCCCGCCGCAGCCGCCGCCGCCAAGTGTATTCTATATATTGTTTTTTTGACGGGTGGTGGGGGGAGGCCGCATCGGGTTCGCTGCGCATGCTCCGAATTTGGAGGCAGAGTGTGTTGTTTTTTACAAGGGATGGTGGGGGGATGCCCTCATTGAATCGGGTAAGCTCCCAGTCGCCTGGGGGAGGGGGTGTATACGAATAGGGAGCAGTGATACACCCCTCCCCGAAGGGGAAGAAGGAGGGGCAAAAAAGGAAACATTCTAGACCACCTACGCCCAAATTGCTGGTGGGATTTTCATCGGGGTATCCGATGAAGATCGCGAACCAGGCATGTGTGGACGATTGTTAAAGTCAACGCATGGCACCCGGAGCGCCGCCTGCTATCGGGAAGACTGCTACATGGACTTCGCACGCGACGGTGGTTTTGGCTATGGCTACGGAAAAGCATCACCGAATTAGTCCAAACAAAAGTAGCGAACTGGGCCGATGGTGCATGGGTATGATTTCACTTTATTGGGAAACGATGCTAACGTTGATTGGCTCGATAGAGAAAATGTCATTCCGGAGAGAAGGTGGACAATGAGAGAGAAAAATACGAAAGGGGAAAAAGCATCGACGTTTAAAGCCGAGGCAGACTCGGACCAGGACCAGAAGATTCGAAGCCCATCGGGGTTTTTAACCGAGGTGCAGAGTGGAACCGGAGCGGTCTATGGCACGAGGCAGACCAGAGACATACAGAGATATGTGAAAAAGGAAGGGAACCTAGACCAGTGAAAAGTGAGACGCGAGATACCAGGGGAAGAGCAAACGTACGAGGATGAAGATGCGGGAGAGCTTCCCTGCCAGGAAGCGAAGGAATACCAAGTTTCGGCGGCCAGAGTCCGATATCTAACGCAGGACAATTTCGATATGCAGTTTCCAGTCAAGGAGCTTGCGCGCCCCATGTCAGCTCCGACCCGAGGGGCATGGAAAGGCTTACTGGGGCAAGTACTTCAAATAGCCACGACTCCTGTGGGCATCCGCATCTGTATCAAGACAGCCCTCTAGATTGAACCGTGTGGGATGAGACCAGCTATGTCGGATGTAAGAAGCATGTACATCAATAAGTAGACGAACACTTATGCGGGGATCACATTGGATACAATCGTCGAGTTCAACACAGAGCAGTGTGGCATTTTATTCTGGATAAGTAGAGTATTATGGAACGGTGAAATGTGGATCAGTAGGCTTAGGATTACAAGCAATTCTCAAAAAAAGTCGATGGTGACAGCAGCATCGTGTTAAGGAACGGTGCTAGAACGGCAAGTTGTATTTCGAGCCAGCGAGAATTAGGAAAGGTCAGGCACATCGAGGTTCGTCAATTTTGGTTACAGGAGAAGGTACGGCGAGGATGTCAATGTGATCACTGTCGGAACATATGATAGTCCTGCAGACGCTCCGACCAAGTATGTTAGCAGGGGCGATATGTCCAGGCACATGCGAGACACAAATCAATATATTCTTAGAGGGAGGCATGAGTTGGCGCCCGCTACGGAGTGTTAGTTTGTTCCATCTCCAGGTTATCATCGCGCGCCGTTTTGCCGGTGATTTGGGTTCAGGATATGTTGAGACCAGGTTATCATTTACAGTGTGGGCTCGGCCGCAAGAAACCCTCACAAAAAAACCAACCCTGAGAACCCGCGCGCGGGGTACACCAGAGGGAAAACCTGGAGCACCCTGAACGCAGCAGCTCCTTCAAAGGGTGCGGGAAGTCACCGCGCAGCGCGAGGAGCGAAGAAGCCCAGGATACCCTGACGAAAAGCAGATGGTTTCTTGATGCGCGCCCCCACTGTATGCGATGTTAGCCAACATCACAGAATATGTTATGCATGGTGCATGCGTCAGCCGTTTGCGACACGAAAATGGCAGATAGCGTGCTAAGAGGCCCCATCAACGTCTGCGACCGAATCATAGTCGCCTTCTGCTTGCACCAATTCTGTTTGAAGCGCTCACTTATACAACTTGCGCTGCTCGGTTCGGATACCTGGCCTTTGTGCGCCGTTCACTTGCCCACGTTTGGACCTGCTTCAGGGCGACGATGAATAGATGTGAGTTGTGCCCATTATACCTTCTGACCTCTCATCCAGTCAACTGTTGTTTCCATGTCCCCGGCCGCTTCATCTGGCCGAAAGTGGCCAAGGGGGGGTGTTTGCACATAGCGTTACGATTGGGTAAGAAGGGCGCACTTGCTCAGGGGATTGGTATTGGCGAGTCAGCTCAAGTGTGACCGCTCTCTCGCGAGAAAGCTCCTGCCGTATTTCCAGGAGAAAGGGGCGGAGGAGGAGCAGGAGGAGGAGGACGGGGAAAAGGAGGAGGAGGAGGAGGGACATTTCGCCCCTGGGCCCCCCTTCCCTGCGCGCCGTCGCCGCGCCAGGCGCGCCTGCGCCGCCACCGGCCCCGCCCAGGGCCCCGGCGAAGCCGGGGGCGACGGGGCCGAGCGGAGGCGCGCTGGGTCATGTCCGTTCTGCTTAGCAATAAGGAACTCGGGCCGTCGTCTTCTTCCTCCTTCTCCTCCTATTCCTCCTCCTCCTCCTCCTCCTCCTCCTCCTCCTCCTCTGCCTCCTCCCCTTGGGCCGCGATGCCAGCCCAGGCTTTGGACTGCGCAGCATCCGGCCTGTCTCTTGGACGCGCCCGCACTTTGGCGATGGGAGGGCGGACGTCGCGCGGTAGGTGGGTCGCCCCGGCCACAGCCGCCAGAAGCTTTTCCGTGGGTTTCCTACAGTGAGCGGCTTGAATAAGGAACACAGAGCTGAAAGTCGTCCATGGACGCACAGAGAGTGGCATCTGGTATTTGAATGTGCACGTGAAGCATTTGGGGCTATCAGGGTTTGCCGTCGGAGGCTTGCTGGGGGAAGACGACCACAAAGAGGTGATGACTCCCCCAGTGTCTTGTACCAAGGGCACGGCTTTGCTAGAAGTAGTGACGAGTGGCCAGGCTCATTCCCCCGAGTCGCCAGTTGCAACCGCGACCTTCGCGTGACTGTGCGGGATGCTTGAGAAGTACAGTGAGCGGCTTGAATAAGGAACACTTGTTTTTCAACAGGGGCTCGGTCGTTCCTTTGGCTTGCATGCGTTATCTCCAGTTCCTTGTGCGGTTTTTGTTATTGATCGTTCCTTATGCGTTATTCCTTGGGGTAAAATTGGGGCTTCGTTCCTTATGTATCGTTCCGTAGGTCAGGCCGATGACTGTATATTTTTCGGCGACGGTTCGGGGGGAGCGAGGGGCGATTGTCAGGAGGGAAAAAACACACAGACACAATGACTCGTCGATTCCACCGAAAATATTGGAAAATACGGGAAGTGGGGGGGAAGACAAAAACCCAGAAAATATATGAAAATATGGGGGATCCTGTTATCTGTGTGTATTTATTTGTGTGTCCCAGGGCCCCTTCAGATTGCTGTAATTTCAGGCCCCCGTCGCAGCCGCGTTGCTGCCGTTGCGGTCCCCGCCGGCTGGGATGCCACGGTTTGGCCCCGCGTGAGGTGGTGGGCCTCCGCCTTCGCGCGTCGCCGACAGACGGTGCCCAGGGCCGAGATGATGGCTGTTTAGGTAAGGTTTGTTTACCATTAGTGTTAAGTCGGGTCTGTCCCCCTACAGGGGGATTTTCAACGAAAAATAGAAAATACCCCAAAGATGCACCAAAAAAGTCAAAAAGTACCCCAACAAATAGTCCCCATACTATTGTTGGATTATTTTTATTTGTGTTGGTGTAATTGTTATGTTTCGTCGGGAATCCCCCTGTAGGGGGACAGGCCCTACTTAAAGGTAGGGTTTGTTTACCATTAGTGCCAGTGTCAAATGTATCGTTGACAACTGGGCTTTGTTGAGCCGCCGCGGCGTTCGTACAGTGGGGGCGCGCACCAAGAAACCATGTGCGTTGCGTCAGGGTATCCTGGGCTTCTTCGCTCCTCGCGCTGCGCGGTGGCTTCGTGCAGCCGTTGAAGGAACTGCTGCGTTCAGGGTGCTCCACGTTCCCCCCCAGGTGCACCTATCGTACGGGTTCTCAGGGTTGGGTTTCTTGCGAGGGTTTCTTGCGGCCGCGCCCGCACTGTAGTGCCAGTGTCAAACATGCCGTTGACAACTGGGCTCTGTTGAGCCGCCGCGGCGTTCGTACACCAGGCTGGGTGCAGTGCGGGTGCTCCCAGATAGCGGCGCTGGCAGGACCCTGGATGTTATGAGCCCCTCCTCGGAAAGCTTCACCTCGGCTCCCGTTCTGACCTCTCGGCTTGGCCCCGTCCTCCCCTCGCCTCCTTCCCCCTCTCCTTCCCCTCGCCGGCTTGCCTCGGCCCGCCGCCCTTCCCCCCCCTAATTAACCGCCTTCGGTGTTCAGTTTGATGCAGTGCTGTTTTCGATGTGTCGTGTCGCTTTCGGCTGGGCCTCTGGGCAGCGTGGACGACATCGTTTTGGAATGGGTTTCCTCCTATGTTGATTCCTCTCGCTTCGCGGGGTGCACGTCAGGAGCACGTACAGTCCAGTCGTTGTGAGGCCTCCTGGGGGCCGCTAGGAAGCCTCTTGGAAGCCTCGCAGGGGCCTCTTGGGGGCCTCTTTGGGGCCTCGTTGGGCCTCTTGGGGACGTTTTGGGCCGTCTTGGGGCGCTCTTACGCCGTCTGGCTCCTTCGGAGGCCGTCTTGGAGGCCTCTCACGGCCGCTTTGGGGCTCTCTTGAAGTCTTCTTGGGCCGTCTTGGGGTCTCTCTTGGACCGTTTTCGGGCCTTTTTTGGCCGGTTCGGGGCCCTCTTGGGCCGCTTAGGGTCCCCTTGGAGGCCTCGTGGGCCGTCTTAGGGCCTTCTTGGAGGCTGCTCGGGCCGTCATGGCCCTCTGAGAGCCGAAAAAGGCGAGAACGCTAAAATCAGTCAAAACCATTGGAAAATCAATGATTTGGGCCTCTGGAGGCGCTCTTGGGGGTCCTCTTGGGGCCCATTTGGGCCATCTTAGGGGCCTCATGGGCCTCTTGAGGCCATCTTGGGCCGTCCTGAGGCCGTCTTGGGCCGCCTTGGGGCCATCTTTGGCCATCTTGCGGCCCTCTTGGAGCCCCAAGAGGCCCAAGAGGCCGATTGGTTTGATTTCTCATAGGTTTTTGTATGTTGTTACGGCCCCTGAAGGGGGCGACCAGTTTGGCGCGGCGCTGTGGCGCGACTCCAGGAGGTCAGGGGGGGACATAATATTACAAAAACAAACAAAGATGTAGCACATGTGCACATTGTATACGTTGCATTAAGGCGTTCGCCGGAAAACGCTGCCGCTCAGCACGGCACCTCTGGACGTGTCGCATGTGACGCAAGAGATGCCGGCTCCTTCGGAGGCCGTCTTGGAGGCCTCTCGCGGCCGCTTTGGGGCTCTCGTGAAATCCTCTTGGGCCGTCTTGGGATCTCTCTTGGACCGTCTTGGGGGCCTCGTTTGGCCGGCTCGGGGCCCTCTTTGGCCTCTTGGGGCCCACTTTGGGGCCTCTTGGGCCGTCTCAGGATCTTTTTTGGGGCTGCTCGGGCCGTCATGGCCACTCAGAGCCGAAAAAGGCGAGAACGCTAAAATCCGTCAAAACCATTTGAAAATCAATGATTTTGGCCTCTGGAGGCTCCTCTTGGTCCCCCGACGAACCATCTGCTCCGCATCGCCTCCGACGCCCTCTTCGCCTGTCCCCAGCCATCGCCTTACATCGGCGAGTTCGCCGCCTGCTGTGCCCGCCCTATCGCCCGAGCCCTTGGCGACCGCACCCACGAAGCAGCGGAATGGGAAGAGAAGGCGCGCAGTCCAGTCGATGGCTCTCTCGCTTTCCTTGTTCGGAGCACAGCACGTGCAGTAAGGATGTCGTTGTGGAGCCGTGCCGTTCGGCCCGCCCCAAGAACGTGCTATCGTATACGAGTGCGCAGGCGTCTGCATGGTTTCTCGAGGCCTCTTGGGGGGAGGCTTCTTGGAGGAGCCTCTTGGGAGCCTCCTGGGGGCCTCTTAAAGGCCTCTTGGAAGCATCTTAAAGACCCCAAGGGCTCTTCTGGCCGTCTCGGACCCCTCTTGGGCCGTCTTTGGGGGCCTCGTGGCCCCGCCTTGGGGCCTCTTGGAGACTGCTTGGGCCGTCGCGGCCCCCGGAGAGCCGAAGAAAACGATAACGCTAAAGTCTGCCAAAAACCATAGGAAACCATCGATTTTGTTCTGGAGGAGTTCTTGGGGGTCGGCCGTCTTGTGGGCCGCATGGGCCCCCCCGGGGCCATCTTTGGCCATCCTGGGGCCGCCTTGGGCCGTTTTGGGGCCGTCTTGAGGCCCTCGTGGAGCCCCAGGAGGCCCAGGAGGCCGAGATCATAGATGTCCCATGCGTTTTGGTATGCTTTTCCGCCCCACGGAGAGGGGGGCCAGTTTGGTACGGTCACGTGGCGCGGCTCCAGGGGGGGTAAGGGGTGGAGACATAATTACGCTACCGAGGAACCCCACATACCTATGTTATTTCCTGTGTGTACCATCGGTACTAATCTTATTACCAAAACAACAACAACAACAACAACAACAACTACTACTACTACTACTACGACTACTACCACTACTACTACGACGACTACTACTGCGACTACTACTACTACTACTGCTACTGGTACTGCTACTGCTACTACTAGTACAACTACGACAACTGATACTGGTACCACTACTACTACTACTACTACTACTACTACTACTACTACTACTACTACTACTACTACTACTACTACGACTACTACTACTACTACTACTACTACTACTACTACTACGACTACTACTACTACTACTACTACTACTACTACTACTACTACTACTACTACTACTACTACTACTACTACTACTACTACTACTACTACTACTACTACTACTACTACTACTACTACTACTACTACTACTACTACTACTACTACTACTACTACTACTACTACGACTACTACTACTACTACTACTACTACTACTACTACTACTACGACTACTACTACTACTACTACGACTACTACTACTACTACTACTACTACTACTACTACTACTACGACTACTACTAGTTCTTCGACGACGACTACTATTACTACTCCTACTTCTACGACGACTACTACTACTACTACTACTACTACTGCTACGGGTACTGCTACTGCTACTACTAGTACAACTACGACAACTGATACTGATACTACTACTACTACTACTACTACTACTACTACTACTACGACTAGTACTGCTACTACTAGAACTACGACTAGTATTGCTACTACTACTACTACGACTACTACTACCACTACTACTACTACTACTACTACTACTACGACTACTACTACTACTACTACTACGACTACTGCTACTACGACTACTACTACGACTAGTACCGTTACTACTACTACTACTACTACTACGACTACTACTACTACTACGACTACTACTACTACTATTACTACTGCCACGATTACTACTAGTACTACTACTTTTACTACTACTACCACCACTACTACTACTACTACGACTACTACTACTACGGCCACTACTAACTACTACTACTACTACTACTACTACTACTCCTACTACTACTACTACTACTACTACTACTACTACTACTACTACTACGGCTACTGCTGCGACTAGTACCGCTACTACTACTACTACTACTACTACTACCACTACTACTACTACTACTACTACTACTACTACTACTACTACTACTACGACTACTACTACTACTACTTACTATTACTACTGCCACGACTACTACCAGTACAACTACTACTACCTATGTTATTCCTTGTGTGTACTATCCGTACTCATCTTAAAACCAAAACAACAACAATTACTACTACTACTACTACTACTACTGCTGCTGCTACTGGTACTGCTACTGCTACTACTAGTACAACTACAACAACTACTACTACTACTACTACTACGACTAGTACCGCTACTACTACTACTACTACTACTACTACCACTACTACTACAACTACTACTACAACTACTCCTACTACTACTACTACTACTACTACTACTACTACTACGACTACTACGACTACTACTACTACTACTACTACTACTACTACTACGACTACGACGACGACGACTACTACTACTACTACTACTACTACGACTACGACTACGACTACTACTACTACTACTACTATTACTACTACTACGACTACCACTACTATTACTACGACTAGTACCGCTACTACTACTACTACTACTTCTACGACGACTACTACTAATGCTACTATTGCTACGACTACTACTACGACTACTACTACTACTACTACTATTACTACTACTACTACCTATTGTATTTCCTGTGTGTACCATCGGTACCAATCTTATCATTAAAACAACAACATCAACAACAACAACTACTACTACTACTGCTACTGGTACTGCTACTGCTACTCCAAGTACAGCTACAACAACACTTACTACTACTACTACTACTACTACAACTAATACTTCTACTACTACGACTACTACTACGACTACTACGACTACTACTACGACCACTACTACTACTAACATTATTTCTACTACTACTACTACTACTACTACTGCTACTACTACTACTACTACTACTACTAGTACTACTACGACTACTACTACTACTACTACTACTACGACTACTACTACTACTACTACTACTACTACTACTACTACTACTATTACTACTCACTACTACTACGACTACTACTAGACGACGACGACCTACTACTTACTACTTTCTACTACGACTAGTACTACTACACTACTACATTACTACTACTACTACTACTACTACTACTACTACCTAACTACTATTACTACTACTACTACTACTACTACTACTATTGCTACTAGTACTACTACTACTACTACTACTACTACTACCACTACTACTACTACTACTACTACTACTACTACGACCTACGGCTACTACTACTACTACTACTACTACTCTACGACTACTACTACTACTACTGCTACTAATACGACTACTACTACTACCACTACTACTACTACTACTACTACTACCACTACTACTCTACTACTACTACTACTACTACTACTACTACTACTGCTACTACTGCTACTACTACTAACTACTACGACGACGACGACGACGACGACGACGACGACGACGACGACGACGACGACGACGACGACGACGACGACGACGACGACGACGACGACGACGACGACTACTACTACTACTACTACTACTCCTGCTCCTGCTCCTGCTGCTGCTGCTGCTGCTGCTGCTGCTGCTGCTGCTGCTGCTGCTGCCCCCAGCGCACCCCCTTGTTGCGTCGAGGGAGTGCCACGCCTGCCACGCCCTGGGAGCCTGCAGCGCATAGGGCCCCCCCACCCCAAGCGCACCCCCTGTGACGCCGAGGGAGTGCCACGCCTGCCACGCCCTGGGAGCCTGCAACGCATAGGGCCCCCACCCTCAGCGCACCCCTGTGGCGTCGAGGAAATGCCACGCCTGCCACGCCCTGGGAGCCTGCAACGCATAGGTTCCCCAGCCCCAGCGCCCCCCCTGTGGCGTCGAGGAAATGCCACGGCTGCCACGCCCTGGGAGCCTGCAACGCATAGGGTCCCAACCCCCAGCGCACCCCTTGTGGCGTCGAGGATATGCTACGACTGCCACGCCATGGGAGCCTGCAGCGCATAGGGCCCCCACCCCCAGCGCACCCTCCTGTGGCGTCGAGGAAATGCCACGCCTGCCACGCCCTGGGAGCCTGCAACGCATAGGGCCCCCACCCCAAGCGCACCCCCATGTGGCGTCGAGGGAATGCCACGCCTGCCACGCCCTGGAAGCCTGCAGCGCATAGGGCTCCCACCCCCAGCGCACCCCCTTGTGGCGTCGGGGGAATGCCACGCCTGCCACGCCTTGGGAGCCTGCAGCGCATAGGGCCCCCCACCCCAAGCGCACCACTTGTGACGTCGAGGGAATGCCACGCCTGCCACGCCCTGGGAGCCTGCAACGCATAGGGCCCCCACCCTCAGCGCACCCCCTGTGGCGTCGAGGAAATGCCACGTCTTCCACGCCCTGGGAGCCTGCAGCGCATAGGGCCCCCACCCCCAGCGCACCCCCTGTGGCGTCGAGGAAATGCCACGGCTGCCACGCCCTGGGAGCATGCAGCGCATAGGGCCCCCACCCACTACGGGCAAAGCTGCGTGATCAGGGTATGTGTCTGTTTGTGTCTGTGTGTATGTGTGCGGTGTGTATACGTGCTGTGAATATGTGTGTGCTGTCACAAGCACCGTTGTGTGCGGCCGCGGTGAGGGACCACCCCGTGCGCACCCCCTAAGCTGAGCCGTGCTGAGCTGAGTTGGGCTGATCTCTGCTCTGCTGAGCTGTGCTGTGCTGCGCTGTGTTGTGCTGAGATGAGCTGAGCTGTGCTGACCTGTGCTGTGCTGTGCTGAGCTTAGCTGAACTGTGCTGAGCAGTGCTGTGAGGAGGAGGGGAAGAGTGAGGTGTGAGGGTGAGTGTTGCGGGTGCGGCGCGGCAGAGAAGAAAACCATAACCCCACGAAGCATGTGGGGAATAATGTAAACGCTGCCGCTCAGCACGTCACTTCGGACGTGGATTCCTCTTCGCTTCGCGGGGTGCACGTCCGGAGCACGTACAGTCAGTCGTTGTGAGGCCTCCTGGGGGCCGCTAGGAAGCCTCTTGGAAGCCTCGTAGAGGCCTCTTAGGGGCCTCTTTGGGGCCTCGTTTGGGCTTCAAGGGGACGTTTTGGGTCGTCCTGGGGCGCTCTTACGCCGTCTGGTTCCTTCGGAGGCCGTCTTGGAGGCCTCTCGCGGCCGCTTTGGGGCTCCCTTGAAATCCTCTTGGGCCGTCTTGGGATCTCTCTTGGACCGTCTTGGGGGCCTCTTTTGGCCGGCTCGGGGCCCTCTTTGGCCTCTTGGGGCCCCTTTTGGGGCCTCTTGGGCAGTCTCAGGGCCTTTTTTGTGGCTGCTCGGGCCGTCATGGCCACTGAGAGCCGAAAAAGGCGAGAACGCTAAAATCCATCAAAACCATTTGAAAATCAATGATTTTGGCCTCTGGAGGCTTCTCTTGGTCCCCCGACGAACCACCTGCTCCGCATCGCCTCCGACGCCTTCTTCGCTTGTCCCCAGCTATCGCCTTTCATCGGCGAGTTCGCCGTCTGCTGTGCCCGCACTATCGCCCGAGCCCTTGGCGACCGCACCCACGAAAAAACAGCATGGGAAGAGAAGACGCGCAGTCCAGTCGTTGACTCTCTCGCCTTTCCTGTCGAAGCACAGCACGTGCAGTAAGTATGTCGTTGTGGAGCCGTACCGTTCGGCCCGCCCCAAGAACGTGCTATCGAGTACGCAGGCGTCTGCATGGTTTCTCGAGGCCTCTTGGGGGGAGGCTTCTTGGAGGAGCCTCTTGGGAGCCTCCTGGGGGCCTCTTGGGGGCCTCTTGGAAGCATCTTGGGGGCCTATTGGGGCTTCTTTGGGTTTGGGCCTCTTGGGACCTGTTGGGTACGTTTTTGGCAGCCTGGGAGCGCTCGTACGTCGTCTGGCTCCTTCGGAGGCCGTCTTGGAGGCCTCTCGCCGTCGCCTTGGGGCTCTCTTCGGAGGCCGTCTTGAGGGCCTCTTGGGCCGTCTTGGGGGCCTCTTTTGGCCGTCTCGGACCCCTCTTGGGCCGTCGTTGGGGGCCTCTTGGGCCGTCTTGGGGCCTCTTGGAGGCTGCCTGGGCCGTCACTGCCCTCGGAGAGCCGAAAAAACGAGAACGCTAAAATCTGTCCAAAACCATGGGAACTCATCGATTCTGGCTTCTGGAAGAGTTATGGAGGGTCGACCGTCTGGGGCCGTCTTGAGGCCCTCGTGGAGTCCCAGGAGGCCCCGGAGGCCGATCTCATAAATGTTCCATGCGTTTTGGTATGTTTTTTCGCCCCACGGAGGGGGGGGGGCCAGTTCGGTCCGGTCATGTGGAGCGGCTCCAGGGGGGGGTAAAGGGGGGGTGACATAATAATGTGGCACAATACAACATATACCAATTATGTAATAGTTGGGAAGATTGGATACACTGCATTATCGCCTTCGCAGAAAACGCTGCCGCTCAGCACGTCACCTCCGGACGTGGATTCTTGGGCTTACGCCACACCGCCGACCCCTTGGGGAACTGGCGGTTGTTGTGTTTTGTTCCTGAGGGCCTCTTGTGCGCCGTTTGGGGGCTTCTTGGAGTTCTTTTGGGGCTTCATCGGGGCCTCTTTGGGGGCCTTTTGCGGGGCCTCTCAGGCTGACGTTCTCAGTATTTGCCGTGCGCGAATGGGGAAACGGGCGAGAACCCACGAATACAGACGGCGGGCATCTGTCAAAAAACCCGAAGAGTGATTATCGAATGGCCTTCGGCACATCCCGCCACCGCGCCTGTGTTGCGAGTCCGAGGCCACTCGGATGGTTGATGGGGTCTCGTGAGAGAAGTCTCGGGGGCGTCTTGGAAGCTGTTTTTGAATCTCTTGGGGGCCTCCTGGGGGCTTTTTGTAGCCATCATGGGGCTCCCTGGGGGCCTTTGGGGCTTCTTGGGGCAACCCGGAGGCGTCTTGGGGTGGAAGGCTCGAAATGTCCGTTCGGGTTCCCCCTTTCTGGGCCCCCTTTAGGGGCTGTCCCGGGGCCCTCTTGGACCCTCTTGGGGGCCTCTTGGCCCATCTTGGGGCGATCTTGAAAGCCTCTTGGGCAGTCTGGGACGATGTGACCGCCCAAGTGGGGAATGTTCTGAAAATTCACCCTTCTCAAAAGGACTGGGACGATTCTTGCTTCGGGAGGCCCCCTTGGGACGCCTCTTGGAGGCTTCTTGGGACATCTTGGGGGCCCTCTGGGCCGCCTGGAGGCCAGCATGGGCGTTCTGGATGTATCTTTCAGCGACTGACGACCACCCACGCAGCTCAAATTATCAGCAGCGGGCAACAACCACCAGGACGACGGCACCAACGACACCCGCACGTTTAAGAAGCTCCAAATTCAGAAGCTGGGCGAGGGCTGCTAAAACCGTGGCTGCTAAAACGGCCCTCCCGGCAAGAAAAAACAGCTTCCCGGAATGAGGCGCGGCACGCGAAACAGTCAACGGGCTTCTTCCCGGAAGGACGAAGACAACTTCCCGGAGGCCGATTTTAGCAGCCACGGATTTAGCAGCCCTTGCCCGGCTTCTGACAAATACGGCTCAGCCCCACTGCACAAGCACCAGAGCGGGGCACAAGCGCCAGCACGGACGTCAGCGTCGCGACCTGCGGTCGGGCATTGGCGTCCGCGGGCGCGGTCGCTCTCGCGCCGCCGGGCACTGACCTGCGGACCGCCCAGCGCCAGGCTGGCCTTCGAGGGCGTCGACGTCGTGGGCGGAGCGGTGGGCCCCGACTACCTCGGGCAGTTAATGAGAGCCCCCGAGGATAAAACTTCCCACGCTGGGAAACGTTGTCCCGGCCCCCGCCGTCAGCCCTCGTTATACATGTTGGTTGCGGGGGAGGTGGATCACTTTCTGTTCCCCAAACAGCTTGCTGAACGGGGCGCTGTTGTGATAGGAGCTAATTCCGGCCGAGGGAATTCAAAGCAGAGACGTCCTCAACAAAAAATTGGTGGTCCGGGCCGTTTCGCCTGAGACATCCTCGCAATTCTCGTTTCTGAGTTGTCCGGGATTGGGCGTTTCGCCTGAGACATCCACCAAACTCTGAGTTCCCAGATGCAGCGCAAGAGGTGGTCTGGCCCGTTTCGCCTAAGACATCCCCGAAACTCTGAGCTCCAAGATGCTGCGCGAGAGGTGGTCGGGCCCGTTTCGCCTGAGACATCCTCCAAACTCTGAGCTCCCAGATGCCGCGCGAGAGGTGGTCCGGCCCGTTACGCTGGAGACATCCTCCACACTCTGAGCCCTGAGATGCCGTGCGCGAGCTGGTCTGGCGCGTTTCGCTTGAGACATCCTCGCAACTCTGAATTCTGAAATGCCGCGCAAGAGGTGGTCCAGCCCATTTCGCCTGAGACATCCTCCAAACTCTGGGCTCCGAGATGCCGTGCAAGAGGTGGTCCGGCCCGTTTCACTTGAGACATCCTCCAAACTCTGAGCCCTGGTATGCCGTGCGCGAGGTGGTCTGGCCCGTTACGCTGGAGACATCCTCGCAACTCTGCGCTCTCTGATGCCGCGCGAGAGGTGGTCCCGTCCGTTTCGCTTGAGACATCCTCCAAATTCTGAGCCCCGAGATGCCGCCCAAGAGGTGGTCCGGCCCGTTTCACTTGAGACATCCTCTCGCTTTCGCATTCCGAGATGCCGCGCGATAGGTAGTCAGGCCCGTTTCGTTTGAGACGTCCTCAATACTCTGAGCTCTGAGATGCCGCGCGCGAGGTGGTCTGGCTCGTTTCGCCTGAGACATCCTCGAAACTCTGAGCTCTGAGATGCCGTGCGCAAGGTGGTCCGGCCAGTTCGCACAAGACATTCTCGCAATTCTGAGCTCCCAGATGCTGCGCAAGAGGTGGTCCAGCCTGGGAGCCCAGAAGACCACATGTTACATATCCCCCCTGGGAGCCCCAGGAGGCCCCAGAGAGCTTCAGGAGGCCGCAGGACACCCAGGACAGGCCCCAGGGGTCCCCAGGAGATTCCCAGGAGGCTCCCAGGAGGCCCCAGGAGGCCCCCTATCAGAACGTGTCAAGTTAATACACGTCCGGTGTCGATTCGTTGATTTTTCCTGCTCTTGTGGCCCCCCCTCCATTTTTTGGAGGGGGCCCGACGGCCACATGTTAGATACCCCCCCCTGGGAGCCCCAAGAGGCTTCAGGAAGCCCCAGGTGGGGCCCAGAAGGCCACAGGAGGCCCAGGAGGAAGCCCCAGGAGGTCCCCAGGAGGCCCCAGGAGGCCAGGAGGCCCCCCCAACTCGGAGCTCTGAGACGCCGCGCTCGAGGTGGTCTGGCCCGTTTCGCCTGAGACTTCCTCGCAGCACGTTTCGCCCGAGACATCGTCGCAACTCTGGGGTCCGAGATGCCGCGCGCGAGGTGGTCCAGCCCGTTACGCTGGAGACATCCTCGCAACTCTGGATTCCGAGAAGCCGTTCGGGATGACGAGGAGGAGGAGGAGGAGGAGGAGGAGGAGGAGGCATGTTCTAACATGCCATGCCAGCCCGCACTGGACGGGCACGCAATCGACCTTGGAAACCGCAGTGGGTTTAAAAGCCCTGTTTGGGGATACTGCACTCCGGCTATAATTTTTCCTGCTTGGCGCGGCGCTAAAGCTATCGCTCGGCAAAACCCCCCCCCGGAATTCATCGGTGCCGGAGCGGCGCCACGGCTGGGAGGGTCTCTCATTTATTGCCTGAGGTCACCGCGGCGAGAGCAAGGTAATCAGTCGCGACACCAGCCCGCAGACGTTCGCGATCGAGCAGGTCCCGAGGATCGCCCAACTCAAGCTGGAGCGCAGCATCACGGACTTCGACGTCGTGGTCAGCTGCGGGGGGCTTCGGTCACGCTGGCACGACATACCTTAGCTACGACCCCATTCCGCAGGAATCGGGAGCGCCAACAGGGTCTGAGGACGATCTGCCCTAGCACTGGTGGGCAGCAGGACCAGGCCGCGCCGCCTATTTCCCAGCATGAGCTATTGTATGCTGTGGATGACGGGCGACGCGAACCGGAACGGAGTGAAATGCGATCTCGACTCCTTTCCCAACCGATGCGCCCGGGTGAAGGACTCCGACGCAAGGGTCGCGATTTTCGGTCTGCACGGACCTCAGCGGCGATGCACTGCCCTGAAGCAGCTCACTGACACCAACGGGTTATATTACAGCAATCACAGCTTGCTACAAGCCCCTCCGGACGGGCAACCACGACAGGAGTCCGACAATTGCGTTGTCGGCACCTACTGCACAGCAGAGCGCATACGCCAGAAAGCGAAGATCAAGGAGGGCCACGTGCCCAAAGCACGTAAGCAGGTCGTAGCACTACGACGACTGCGGCACCGACCTCACAGGTCTGGCCCCATATCTGCTCGGCTTCCGAGCATTTGGCGCGCCGGGTCACGCTGACGAATACGACGACGACGACGACGACGACGACGACGACGACGACGACGAATTCCACGGCAGCCTCACCTCAGGCTTGCCGACACGGTGGTTCTTTGAATTTCGGGCCCCAGCAACGGATCGCCATCTGGCGAGTGCTCAAACGACCCAGGCTACCAACCAACTGTGACGACATCCACCACCTCCTCACCCACCTCACCTCTACTGACCACGGCACCGACATCATGGATGCATGTGGTGGGGAGGCTCGGACCAGCCAACCTGGCCTTTTCAAGGTGGGCACCCATTTCGACTTGACGACTGGTTGCGACACCAACGACGAGAGCCAGCAGAGAGCCGTGGCTTGCTTTGCCATGTGACGAGCAGAGAAGAATCGCATTTGCGCCGCACCTCTCTTCCTCCGACCAAGGTCGACTTGTTGAATCGATGTCCGATGGTCTCGCCGAGGAGGAATTCCAGATCAGAAAATGATGCAATATTTATGTTACTCCTCATCCTCATGTTGCCACATGTCCTGGCAGTTCAACAAATTGGCAAAATAGTTCAAACATAGCTCCCGTTGGTTGCGCGCAGTGTAGACAAATATGTTGCATGAATTTGCGTAGGGGATTTGGGAGGGGAGGGGTGGTGGAAGCCTCGTTGATACATCTGGGGTTTACCCTGGTCCTCCTCCCCCTTCGCCGCTGGACGACCAGCCCATCGCCAGGTCCATTTCGACCCGATCGATCCGATTCGGCATCCGTTTCGGACGATCCGATTCCTGCGACCCGATGCGGCCTGTTGTGCATCTTGGCGCGGCCGACCCGACTCGGTGCCGGCGCCGCACCGATGCGGCCTCATCCGGCGCACTTGCCGATCCGATCTGATCTCCCGAGCCGATGCTGGCTGCCCCTGCCCCCCCCCCACGACCCGCCCCTCGGCGCCCACATCCCCGCCGGGGCCCGCAGGCAGCAAGTCCAGCGAAGCCCAGGAGGCACTGCTGGTGGCCCAGGCCAGCCCGCTCCGTGGCGACCTTTTTGTTCGCCCTTCCTGCCAGAGGTGGCGGGAGCAAGGTTCAGAGGAGGAGAAGATATTGATGGGGGGCCCCCAAACGGGGTGGTGACCACACCGTGTGGTGAGTCCGTGGGGATTCGGGGTCACCGCACAGTTTTGGGACTTGGGTCGTTCTCCGAGGATGTCTCGGACGACCGGGGCCTCCAGGGTCCCAAAACCGTGTGGTGACGGACCTTGCGGTGAGGTCTTTTGGGGATTTCGAGGTCACCGCCGGGTCTGTCACCCCACGGTTTTGGGACCCCCAAATTGATGCCGCTACCCTTGCCTCATTTTCGCCTTTTTGGGTTTCACGGAAGGCCCTCGTCACCACCCATATGGTTTAGCTTTGAAATTCGGGTCAGAGCACGCACCCCGGGAGAGGCACGGGAAGTAGCGGTACGGTATCGGCTTTTGTTGTCTTGGCATCGCTTGGACGTGTGCATTTTTTCTCGGCGAGGGACATCGAGGAGTATCCTTGATCATTTGGCGACAAAACCACGCACGAAACCAAAAAAAGCACAGGGAATGGACGTCCGAGCGATGGCCAGTTGTGGGTTTCCCCAGGGGAGGCGGGGACGCCGACTAGCAGAGGCGGGCTGGCTTCGTAGAGTCTGGAGCTGCGCACAGGCAGCCCCCTCCAGGTCGCCCCGCCCGGCCTCCACAGGCCCCCGGAGTAGCCCGCGGCGGTCTCGACGCCCGGCGCCGCCTCCAGCGGCGCCCTCGGGCGCTCCGCGCTCCAGGGGTCGGTGTGCCGAGGCCGCTCCGGGCTACTCCGGGGGGGGGGGCCCGTTGACGCCCGCCGGAGCTGCCTTAGGGGCTGCCTGCGCGCAACCCGAAGCCCAACCAAGGTAGGGACTTGGCATCGCTCGGACGTGTGCATTTCTCCTTCGGCGAGGGCCATCGAGGAGCATCCTGTATCATTTGCACGCACGAAACCGAACAAAGACACAGGAAATGTACGTCCGAGCGATGCCAGGGGGAGCATCGACCCCAAATCGCCCAGTCTTCGCTGATCCAGGACTGGGTGCGCCAACCCGCCCAGCATCCTTGGCTTTCCCGCCTGGGGCCTGCCTCCAATGCATCGTCGATGCAGGGGTGGGGAGTCGACTAGACGTAAGAGTGACCTTCCGCCGGAGTGACCTTTGGTGCGGGCACTGATGGGTCCCCAGATGGCTGGAAACGAAGCAGGAGCAGCGGCTTGCGCGCCTAGGTTTGGTCCCCCGCGGCCCCCAAAAAGCCGCGCACAAAGGTCACCCTTACCCAGGGTCACTCCTGTGTGTAACCGAGGGAGGGAGGACCCAGCTGAGGCAATCGCAAACATGGATCCAGGGGCGTGGATTGGCGACGGGTCCCGCTTCCGTGGAAAACAGCGGATCTCCGCCGCCGCACTCTGGGGGGAGGGCACCTCCCCCGACTCGCGGATTTGGCGACCGCGCGCAACACCCGTGGAGAGGAGGGAGGACCCAGCACCGCCAGGGGGTCTGGGGCCCACGAGAGGGGGCACCCGGGAAGGTGGGCGCGCGGAGTCTGCCGCACGCAGCCAGCCTCGGCTTCGCCGCCCGGCGCCCTCCTCGGCGTGCGGCGCCGCGGGCGCCGGGAGGCGCAAGGGGAGCCAGTGGCGTGAGCTGACTCGCTCGCCCCCTTCGTGATCACCCATCGCCCGACCCAAGGGAAGGAGGGGATGAGGAGGGCCCCGTGGCGTTCGTGTTCTTTCTGCGGGGCGGGCGTGGTCCTGGGGTCGCCGCTGTTCTTCGGGGGTATGTGGCCGCGGCGTGCGGCGGCGTCCTTGCCGTTTCGGAGGAGAGGGCGTTGTCGTGGCGTCGCCTTTGGGTTTCGGGGATGGGACATGGCCGCGGCGTGTGGCGGCCTGCTGGCTTCGTCGGAGGAAAGGCATGGTCGCGGCGCGTGGCGGTATCGCCAGTCCGCGCGGACCTCAAAAGTTTGTTATGTGTGCCAGTGAGTTGCTCCTCCCGGTACCTCCAGGAACGTCTGTCCAGCCCAGTGGTTTGGCCTGCCGCCGATGCGGTTGTGCCCATTCACCTGAGCTTGCAGGGTCCATTTAACACTCACCCGATCCGACTTGGTTCCGATATCCCTGGCGCACCTCGAGGTCAATGTTTAGGGCGGGTTGGGCGTTTCGCCTAAGACTTCCCCACCATGTATGGTACTGATGCTTAAACATTGGCAACAATTTCACAAATGGATGGCGGGTGGTTTTCAACATGTGGGTTCCGCCTTAGCGCCGTGCGCATTCGTTTCAAACATTTGCTGGAGTTTCACGGGTTGAAGGCGAATAGTTTACAACATGTGGTTCTCGCATTGGTGCCGCGCACATTCGATTTTAACATTTGCAAGAGTTTCACGGATTCCTAGCATCAGCATACCAGAAACGGTGGTTTGGAAGGGTTCGATATTATGAGGGTGCAACAGTTACTTTAATTCGCGATGCTGAAGTCCCAGGACTGGCGTTCTGGCACGATTCAGATTCGTCAAGAAGCAATAGTCTGGTAGATCCGTGGCGCTGGAATTCCGAAAACGATGTCTTGGCATGTTTCAGGGTCTTCAAACGGTTGTTTTCACACAAAGTTCCCTCAGTGGAAATGAACCGCTGTTGGAGCCTATGAAGTGGGCGCATGGAGGGAGGATGTATTCCAACATCGTTGATGGTTCTTGGGTTTACACTGGTCCTCCTCCTCCTCCTCCTTCTCCTCCTTCTCCTCCGCTTCCTCTTTCTCATCCTCTTCTCATCCTCCTCCTCCTCCTCCTCCTCCTCATCCTCGCCACCCCCCCCCCGTCCTCCTCCTCCTCCTCCTCCTCCTCCTCCTCCTCCTTCTCCTCCTCCTCCTCCTCCTCCTCCTCCTCCCCTCCCCCTCCTCCTCCTCTCCTCCTCTCCTCCTCCTCCTCCTCCTCCTCTCCTCCTCCTCCTCCTCCTCCTCCTCCTCCTCCTCCTCCTCCTCCTCCTCCTCCTCCTCCTCCCCTCGTCCGCTGCCGGGCACTGGGGCCATGTCCGCCAGGCCACCCGCGGGGGTGCGAAGAGCACCCCGCGGCGCGGCCTGGCTCTCGAGCGCTGCCCCCCCCCCCCCCCTTCGGGGCGCGGCGGGCGAGGCGCGGAGCGGAGCGCGCCCGCTTCGCCTGCGCGAGGCCGCGAAGGGGGCTGCTCTCCCCCTGCCTCTACCCCTCTTGATTTCGGTTGTCCTCCTCCTCCTCTCCTCCTCCTCCTCCTCCCTCCTCCTCCTCCTCCCTCCCCTCCTCCTCCTCCTCCTCCTCCTCCTCCTCCTCCTCCACCCTCCACCCTCCACCCTCCTCCGCCTCATACCTCTGCCGCCGGCCGCGTGCGCGCAGGACGACTTCAACTGCGAGTCGGGGCCGTGGCCCGAGAACAAGAAGACCTGGTGCTGCGACCACAAGCAGAAGGGCTGCGAGGCGGCCGCGAGTCAGAGGAGGAGGAGGAGGAGAGGGGCACGGAGGCCACTGCCGCTCCCTCGTGCGCCCCCTCGTGGGGCCTGCTGGAGGGCCCCCGCCGCCACCGCTGGACCTGCGTCGAAGGTATGATCAGAACGCAGCCTGGGAGAGGCTCGGGGAGTGGCAGTGTCAGTATCCTGCTGTTTTCCCTGCAGGTGTGGAGCAGGGGGGCGGCGACTCTGGAGGGACCCGTCCGTCGGGAAGCCACGGGAAGCCGCGGGTGGCCCGACAGATCGTCTCGAGGATGGCGCGAGAGATGCACAGCACCTGGGTCTAAGGTGTCCTCCACGGTGGCCGAACGTTGCTTCCCTCTTGGCCCCACAGGAGGCCCCAAGATCTGTTCCCGCCGGGCCGCTCTGGAGCCCCAAGGGCAAGAGAGGCGTGTTGACGAGCTCGGGCGCCCCGGCCCTCCCGACGCCCCCATGGCCGGCAGCTTGGACCTCCAGAGGACAGAGGACAGGCACAGAGATCAGGAGGGAAAAAAAGCAGACACAATTAATCGTTGACTCTCCAGAACATATGGGAAAATATGGGAAGTGGGGGGGAAGACAGAAACCCAGAAAATATTGGGAATCCTTTTATTTGTGTGTATTTATTTGTGTGTCCTGGTGCCCCTTCAAGAGAGGAGGGGAGCATCTCGCACGCCAGGGCCCGCTCTGAGCCGATCGATCCGATCCGATATCGCCTGGCTGGTCCGAGCTGGTTCGGCTGTGACATTGCGACGACCCCATGCGACCCGCTGCTCGTGGGCGGTGTCGTGCATCCCGGCGTGGCCGATCCGATTCGATGCCGGCTCCGTGCCGCTACGGCCCGATCCGGCATCCGATTCGGTTCCCCGACTCGATGCTGCTGGATCCTGAGGTGAGGCGAGAGAGAGCCAAGGGGAGGGGCCTTGGCGAGAAGGCGGGGGAAGAGAGGAAGGGGGGGCGGGAGGGAAACCGGGGGCGAGATGGGGAGCGGCGGAAGGTCCACATCGTCTAGCCGATCCCCCTCCCCATTGGGCCAAGGTATCTCAGCCCCACTCGCCCACCCTTTCTGGTGGGGATGCGATGCGCCCCGCGAAACCCGAAGGGACCAGCGTGTACAGTGGGGGCCCATGCCAAGAAACACCATGCTTGCCTCCAAGGTGCCCTGGGTTTCTTGGGTTTCGATGGTCTTGCTGTGGAAGGCGTGACGTTCCCACACCAAAAATCGATGGACGTCCTGGGGTCTCAGGGTTGGGTTTCTTGTGGAAGGTTTCTTGTGGAAGGGCCCCTACTGTATCCTCACCTAGGGGGGGATAAGTCGGCCGATGGGGCCAGGGTCGTGCCAGTGGGGATGGTGATCGGTTAAGCGATGTTCGGGAGGTGAAGGGGCTGCGAAGCGAGCGCGGGGGAGCGGGAGGGACCGTGGCAGGGGTCGAGGGATTCCAGGGGCAGGGCTCATTTCGACTCCGACGCGATTCGATTCGATGTCGATCGATTCGGGTTCTGAGTCGATTCGACTTCGATTTCGGATTCCGATCCTGCTGAACCCTGCCGACGTCCGCCGACTCATCTTCTCCCGACTTGGCTGCCGATTTCCGCCGATCCGACTAATATCGATCGCCGATCCGACTTATCGATTCGGTTCTGAGTTCTCCTGCCAAGGGAGAGGATCGAGCATTGAGAGAACGCCCACCCAGACAAAGTCGGCGGAGGAAATCTGCACCGCTTCACTCGACATTGGCATTCTAGTATGCCAGTGCAGTTCCAGTGGGTTCCGCCACTCGACGCGCGTGTCGCCGGATACATTGGGTTGTTTTTAGACGTTGATTAGCTACCCCCGTGTGGTGCACTGGGAATGCGGTGCCGTGCGTATTTGGAGTGCCTGTGGAACTTTCACCAAAGGACGTTTTGATAAATAGAGTCATGTCCACCACGAAAAGATGGCCATCTTCAGATGAGAAAGAGCGTGTTCTACCGCTGCTGGCGGAAAATCGTGAGGGTAACTGGGGGTTCCTAACCCGTCCCCCCCCTCGAAAACCTGGGGGGTCACTACCAGTTCGAACCCCCCCCCTCGAAAACCAGGGGGGGTCACTACCGGTTCGACCCCCCCCCCGCCGCCAGCAAACGATGCCCGCTCCTCGGGACAGTTGGAGAATGGTGGGGATGTTGGGACAGTGGTGGGAACGGTGGTGGTGGGGACAGTGGTGCGGGGACACTGGGACAGTGGTGCGGACAGTGGTGGGGACGGTGGTGGTGGGGACAGTGGTGAGGGGGCGGCGGGACAGTGGTGGGGACAGTGGGACAGTGGTGGGGATGGTAGTGGTTGGGACAGTGGTGAAGGCGGTGGTGAGGACAGTGGTGGGACAGTATTACAGTGGGGAAAGTGGTGGGGACAGTGGGGACAGTGGGACACTGATGGGGACAGTGGGGACGGTGGGACAGCACAGTGGGACAGCGGCGGGGACTTCGGGACAGTGGTGGGAACAGTGGGGACAGTGGGACAGTGGTGGGGACCGTGGGGAAAGTGGGGAGAGTGGGATTGTGGTGGGACAGTTGTGGGAAGAGTGGGGACAGTGAGACACTGGTGGGGGCACTGGTGGGGGCACTGGCGGGGACAGCGGGGACAATGGTGGGAACAGTGGGGGCAGTGGGACAGTGGTGGGGACGGTGGTGGTGGGGACAGTGGTGTGGGGACAGTGGGAATGTGGTGGAAACAGTGGGACAGTGGAGGGTACAGTGGTGGTGGCGACAGTGGTGAGGCGACGGCGAGGACGGCGGTGGGATAATGGGACAGAGGTACAGTAGGGACAGTGGTGGGGTCAGTGGGGACAGTGGTGGGAACAGTGGGACAGTGGGGACAGTGGGACAGTGGTTGGGGCCGTGGAGAAAGTGGAGGGTGGAACCGTGGTGGGAACAGTGTTGGGGACAGTGGGGACAGTGGTCAGTGGTGGGGGCACCGGTGAGGACAGTGGTGACGGTGGTGGGAACAGTGGGGACAGTGGTGGTGGAGACATTGGTGCTGGGGACAGCAGTGGGGGATGTGGTGCGGACGGTGGTAGGGACCCAGAGTTGTTTGCTGGCGGTGAGCGTGGGGGGAGTGAGGGGGGAGGGGTTCGAACGGGTAGTGACCCCCCCTCGGTTTTCCGGAAGGGGGGGAGTTCGAACCGGTAGTGACCCCCCCCTCGTTTTCGAGGGGGGGGGGGGTTCGAACCGGTAGTGACCCCACCCGGTTTTCGAAGGGGGGGGGGGGGGGGTTCGAACCAGTAGTGAACCCCCCCCGGTTTTGCGGAAGGGGGGGGGGTTCGAACCGGTAGTGACCCCTCTCTGGTTTTCTTGGGGGGGGAAGGGTTCGAACCGGTAGTGACCCCCCTCGGCTTTCCGGGGGGGGGGGGGGGGGCGAACCGGTAGTGACCCCCCCCCGGTTTTCGAGGGGGGGGGTCAGGGGACGGGGGGGGGGGTTTGCCAGGGGGAGGGGGGGGGTCCAGCAGGCCGGGGGGGCGGGATTTTCGGAGGGGGGGGGGAGACCCCCGGGCCCCAGAGGAAGAGGGGGGGGAATTTTCCACAGCAAAGCGGCAGTGGATCACGCTCTCTCTCTCAGAGGATGGCGCACGATAGGCTCGTGTCGCGCCGACGCGGCAGCGACCCCGCCGCGGGAGTTCATGGTTGAACGCTTGGCATCGCTCGGACGTGTGCATTTTTCCTTCGGCGAGGACCATCTAGGAACATCATTGATCATGCGGCGAAAACACCACGCACGAAACCGAAAAGAACGCAGGGAATGGACGTCCGAGCGATGGCCAGAACGCCACCGGTGGCCCAGAATCGGCACATCTGGAACGCTCTGGCGATCGAAAAGCGGCCGATCGCTTCCAGGTTGAACGAGCCACGTGGTGGTCAGAAGCCAAGAGGGTCGTCACTGCACGAACTTGCCGCGCCGCTCTCTGCTCCCCATCCCCTGTCGGAAGTTCTCCCGCCCCGACCGTGCGCTTGTTGCCGTGCGCAGTTGCAGCTGCGGAGCGGGGGGGCTCCCTCTCCCTGGGTGCGCCCAGGGGGGGAGGCGGACGGGGGGGGCCTTCGCAGAAGGCTCGGCCGGCCTCCCTGACCTCCCCGGCAGCTGCCCAAGCCTCCGGAGCCGCGGACGGCTTCTGAGAAACCCTGCCGCCTTTGAGAAGGCCTGCCGCGCCCATCTCGCCTTCTGAGAAGCCCCTCTCGTTTCTCAGGAGGGAAGAAACACACAGACACAATTAATCGACGATTCCCTAGAAAATATTGGAAAATATGGGAAGTGGGCGGGAAGACAGAAACCCAGAAAATATGGGAAAATATGGGGAATCCTTTTGTTTGCACGTATTTGCTTGTGTGTCCCAGGGCCCCTTCCGAGGAGCCCCTCGCGTTTCCTCCTCGCCGCGCAACCGCCTGCGCTCCGACCTGGACTCTTCGCCGCTGCCCCCGGGGGCACACGTCGAGGCGAGAGAGCTTCTTATGGGCAGGGGAAGGGGAAGCTCGGGCAGGAGCCAGGGGGGCCCAGGGGACCTCGGGCCTCATGATGTTCCAACCTACTTCAGCCTTGATCACCAGAAAGAACTTCGAGCACCCAAAACATACCGAGGCTCGAAGGTTTTCACGTGTCGGGCCCTGGGAAACGCTGTTTCGACACTGTTTCAGCGCTGTTTCGACACCTGTCCGGGTGCTCGAAGCTATTTCTGGGATGTAGTCTTTAAGCACGATGGGAAGAACATAACGCTGGCCGGCTTCACCGCCGGGCGGCCAGGCGGCCAGTCCCCCCCCCCCCCCGCGGGGCCCCCAGGGCACTCGCCGAGGAGGGAGCCGGTGGCGCACCCGCTCGAGGGGAGCGAGAGTCGTGCAAACATGTCGGGTATGGCCAGGATCCAGGTACTTGGTATCGCTCGGACGTGTGCATTTTTTCTCGGCGACGGCCCTCGAGCAGCATCCTTGACCATCGAGCCATAAAAGCACGCGCGAAAGCGAAAAATGCACGAGGAATGGACGACCGAGCGATGGCAAGGGTAAGGGGACCCGGTGAGTGGTTGGGCCCAGGAGCATTCTGAATTTGCCAGAATCCTTAAACCATGTCTGCCATGGCTGGTGTTTTTTCGGGTGACGGCAGTTCCGGTCAGTGGAAATGGGACGGGGGGGCGCCCCCGGTGCAGATCGCAAAACCAGGTTCCAGTTCTGCCAAGGCCCGAGCATTGATCAAGTGGGCGTGGAATCAGCGACGGGGCTTGCTTCCATGGGAAACCGCGGATTTCCGCCGCCGAAAGAGGCGGCACGGGCCGCATTTGGGGGACCCGATCCATGGATTTGGCGACCTCGCGCCAGATCCATGGATCGCCAATCCATATATTTGCGCTCCCCCGAGAGCGGGGAAAAAAACACACAGACACAATTAATCGCCGATCCCCAAGAAAATATGGGAAAATATGGGAAGTGGGGAGGAAGACAAAAACCCTGAAACTATTGGAAAATATGGGGAATCCTTTTATTTGTGTGTATTTATTTGTGTGTCTCAGGGCCCCTTCAGGATCGCACGAACGAAATCGGCACGGCAAGACCGGGCGCAGTGCCCCACAGCAGTTCTTGCCAATGTTTTTTGGGGGCTCGCTGTCCGCACCGCCATGGACGTTGCCCATCTGAGACAGAAGGCCGCCTGCCCAACAGCGGCCGCTGTCAGTTTTGGACGGCATGTGTTGTTGGGCACATCGTACCCGTTTTGTCCGTACCCATTCCGGTCGTTCAGATCGGACGACGTCCAGTTGATGGGACGCCGTCCGTGGTTGCGGAGAACTTTTCGAGAGCTCCTCGGGCCGTTCGTGGCTTCGGGGAAAGCTCAGGGAAAGCCTTTCGGGAGGCCAAGGGGGCTCCTGAGCCTTCCAGGGGGACCGCCCCCTCTGCCTTCCCCTTGGGCGCGCCGCCTCCACGGGCAGTGGAGAGCTGCTCGCCTCTTATCTCTGATCTTAAGTCGGGCCTGGCCCTCTACAGGGGCCATCGGAGGTTGGGGGGTGAGATCGAAGTGGAACGGAGAGCCCCCCACCGGGAAATCGGTGTCGGTTTCGTCGTGCGTGCCGTGCGTGCGGGCGAGGCGAAGCTGCGTGGGCGGGCGAGAGGACAGTCTCCTGTGGCTGAGGCGCGGCCAGACCAAATGATTCCCCCCCCGGCAAACGGGGCCGCGCGGTGTCCCGCCGGTGTCCCGCCAGTGTCCCGCTGGTGTCCCGGTAAGTCTCCTGTGGCTGAGGCGCGGCCAGACCAAATGTTTCCCGACTGGCAAACGGGGCCGCGCGGTGTCCCGCCGGTGTCCCGCCGGTGTCCCGCTGGTGTCCTGGTGTCCCGCTGGTGCGAAAACGGTAGTGAGACCGTTAGTGAGATCGATCGAGTGAGATCGATGGTGAGATCGATTGTGGGATCGATAGTGAGAACGATAGTGGGATCTATGGTGAGATCGATTGAGTAAGATCGATAGTGAGATCGATCGAGTGAGATCGATAGTGAGATCGATAGTGAGATCGATGGAGTGGTATCGATAGTGAGATCGATAGTGAGATCGATGGAGTGATATCGATGGTGAGATCGATAGTGGGATCGAAAACGAGATCGAGAGTGAGATCGACAGTGAAATCGATCGAGTGAGACCGATAGTGAGATCGATCGAGTGAGATCGATAGTAAAGTCGATAGTGAGATCGATCGTGGGATCGATAGTGAGACCGATAGTGAGATGCAGATCGAAATGCAGATCGAAAAGCAAATCGATATGCACATCGATGAGCAAATGCAAATGCAAGTCGTCAGGCACATCGACGTCCCGTGCTGTATGCTGTGCCAAGAGCAAGCGGCAACGCAACAATCTCTGAACACCAAGGCTCCCTGTACGAACGTTGGCGGAACAGGCTCTTAAGGGTCGCTCCAAGAAGCTCCCGGGAGGCCCCAAGAGGCCCCCAAGAAACCCACAAAGGCTCCCAAGAGGCCAGAGGCCCCCAAGAGCCCCCCAAGAGGCCCCCAAGAGCTTCCAAGAGGTCCAAAAGACGCGCCCAAACGGCCCCCCTCCCCCAGGCGACTGGGAGCCAACCCAGGTCCATGCGGGTACCCCCCCCACCATCCCTTGTAAAAAACAAACACATTCTGCCCCCACTATCCCTTGTGAAAAAAACAATACAACACACACACACACACACACACACACACACACACACACTCTGTCTCCAAATTCTGAGCATGCGCAGCGAACCCGATGCGGCCTCCCCCCACCATCCTTATCAAACACCAATACAGAATACACTTGGCGGCGGCGGGGGCGGCGGCGGCGGTGGCAGCGGCGGCGGCGGCGGCGGCGGCGGCAGCGGTTGCGGCAGCGACTGCGGCGGCAGCGGCTGCGGCGGCGGCGATTTGGCAGCGGCGGCGGCGGCGGTGGGCGGCGCGGTGGCGGCGGCGGGGGTGGACAGCGGCGGCGGTGGCGCGGCAGCGGCGGCGGCGGATTCGCCCCCAGTAGCTGCTCATCCAAAGACGACTGCTGCATATGCTGCGGCTTGGGTCAGGCTCGGGTGCTACGTATGTGTTGGGAGGGCGGGTGGGAGTGAGCGAGACGGCTTGCGGGCGGGGAGGGCGTCTTGATCCTTCCCCCTTACCCCTCCCCACGGACCTGGACAGGGGGTTCCGCGAGTCGTCGGAGCGTCCAAAACGGCCTCGGCGAGGAAGCCAGCATCATTGGTTTTACTAAGGTTGTGGCCACAGTGAGGCCTCCTGCGGGGGGGACACTATTTTGGGACCCCCCTTCCTGTGATCGATTTCACCCAAGATGGCCCAAACGTGGCCCCCGAGGCCCCCAAGGGCGCCCCAAGAGGGCCTCATGAGGTGGCCAGGAATCCCCAAGAGCCCCCCCCCAGGATGCCCCCAAGAGGCTCCCCAAAAAAACACCCGGGAGGCCCCAAGAGACCCCCCAGAGGTACCCAAGATGCTCCAAGAGGCCTCGACGAGAATGCCAAGCCAACTCGTTGATTTCACTCCGGGTGTAGCCACATGTTGGCCTCTTGGGGGGCACTAGTTAAGATGACTCCAAGAGCGCCTGGGTCAGCCCAAAATGACCTCCAAGATGTCTCATGATATCTCAAGATGTTTCATATGGCTCCCACGATGCTCCAATATGCCCCAAGACCGTTCCAAAACGGCTCTGAGTGGCCAAAGAGCTCCCCCAGGAGGCCCCGAAGAGGCCAAAACCTCAGGACATTCTATGTGTTTGGCTTTCTCGCTGTTTCGCTTCCGATGGCCGTCCGAGGCCTCGAGATGGCTCCGAGATGGCCCAAGAGGGCTCCAAGAGAGGCTCCAGAGAACCCCAAGACGGCCCCAAGAGCGCCTAAGAGCGTTCCAGAAACGCCCCAAGAGCGCCCCAAGAGGCGATTGTTCGGGCTCCCGAGGGGCAGCGCTAACTAATGGTCGCGTCTTGTTTGGTCGATGCCCCCCAAGATGGCCCCAAGAGCGCTCCCAAGGCTCCCAAGAGCGCTTCAAGAAGGCCCCACGAGGCGCCCAGGAGGCCCCAACAGGCGCCCAAGAGGCCTCCAAGATGCTCCCAAAAGACCCCCAAGAGGCCCCAAGAAGCTCTCCGAGGCACCCAAGACGCTCCAAGAGGCCTCCCGTGGGGGACCCTTCCTTTGTGTGCTGCCCATTTCCCTGATCGAGGCAATTCCTCTGGGCATCGTTTCTGGATGGGCTGGTGGGGTTACGCGAAGCGTCTAGAATTCATTATTTCGTTAGTTCCCGGGGGGAGGGGTTGGGACCAAGGCGCCCAAGAGCGAACGGTGTCGTAAACAACTCGACACCAAGCTCCCAAGAGCAAGCGGCAACGCAACAATCTCCACTGGCATCGTCAGACAACAATCACCAGTTTTGCCCATTGCTGGCCCCCTCCCCCACCCAAACCTCCTTATCACCCGCAGGGTGGTCGTATAGGTATTCAAAAAGAGTCACAACAAATAGTATGGGGTCTATGTTTGTTGACCATCGTTGGGCATATTTTGCATTTTCTCAGGGCGTGTCTATTTTTGTTGCCGAAAATCCCCCTGTAGGGGGGACACGCCCGACCTAACCCTGATCCCTGTGGCTTGCCCTGGTCGGTGAGCCGAGTGGGCTCCAGCGACCTTGGTCTGGGTCCGGGAGCAGGCGCCCGCCGAGGCACCCGACGATGTGATTTGCTTCCTCCGCGGCCTCGGAGCTCCCGGCTCCTCCTCGGGCTTTTGGGCTTCCTGCCGGATCCGTTCGTGATGGCCCCCCATGGTCGGAGGTGGACAAAAACCCCCAACAGTGACACGTCGATTAGTGAATTCTCTGTTTTCGGTTCTCGAGAGGGCGCCGTGGCCGTTATTTTCCAGGCTTGCGCCCGCCAGGTGTGAGCCCGAGGTCGTTTTTCACTAAACCACGTTTTTATTAAAGGGGGGTCCTGTCCAACCCCGACATGGGCCGACCACGGCCCCCGGAGGCCGAGATTGGGGAGAAACGTCAGGATTGGCAGCCGTACTGGGGCATTCTGATGTGCAAGCAGTGGCGAAGCATCCCGGCGTGCCCACAGGCCTGCCAAAGCATGTTCCAGGAACCGTTTTAGTGGCTTCCACGAGATGTCCCTAGAACACGTCTGGCCAGGACTGGCCTGTTTTCACACCTCGGTTTACAGTATCAGGACATTGCGTTTGCTCTCCGAACGTCTTGTGGGTTCTAAGAACATGTCGTGGTAGGCCTATTTAGAAATGCCGGGACGGTCGGTGGTAGGCCCATAGAAATGCCGGGGCGGTCGGCCCCTGCTCGAGGCTCAGGCCAGCGCGCGTCCTCCTCCGCGCCGCCCGCCCCCCGCGGGAGGTGCGGCCGCTGCAGATCCCCGGGCCGCCCGCCGATCCCCCGCCGCCGCTGGGCGAGGACGCCCCCACGCGCCCGGCGCGCCCCGACGCGCGGGCGAGAGCGGCCGGGGGGGGGGTTAAGGAGGAAGGTTCGGAGCCTAAGAGACGGGGGTCCATGCGCAGGCGATCGCAAACATTCAGAGCCCCGAGTCATCAGGGGTAACTCGGGTCGGGGCTAACTCGGGTTCGCTGTTCGGGATTCCGAACCCGAGTTACCCCGCTCCCGGCGCGCCCCGACGCGCGGGCAAGACCGGCCGGGGAGGGAAGGAGGGAGGCTCGGAGCCTAGGATCGTCGTCGTGGTCGCGGTCGTCGTCGTCGTCGCCGTCGCGGTCGTGGTAGTCGTCGTCGTCGTCGTCGTCGTCGTCGTCGTCGTCGTCGTCGTCGTCGTCGTCGTCGTCGTCGTCGTCGTCGTCGTCGCGGTCGTGGTAGTCGTAGTCGTCGTCGGGGTCGCCGTCGTCGTCGTCTCCATGCCGACAGACGGGGGTCCATGCGCAGGCGATCGCAAACATGGATTCAAGGGGCGTGGACTAGCGACGAGGCCCGTTTCCACCGGAAATCGCGGGTCGTCGCCGCCGAGCGAGGCGGCTCCGGCCGCGTTTTTGGGAGGGCACCTCCCCCGATCCATGGATTAGGCGACGGCGCGCGAAATCCATGGATCGTTAATCCATGTTTGCGCGCCCCCGAAATGCAGACGGAGGTCAGCCAGGGCACCAGATCCTGCAGGATCCTGCGAAGGCCCCCTCTGGCTGACCCGGGTCAGCGAGCCGCTCGTGGCCTCGAGGCGGCCGCGCATATTGGCTGACCCCGGTTTGCGAGGGGGAGGAAGAAGGTGCCCGGGCAGGGTTCGCTTCGATTCCTCCGATTCGATTCGCTTCGACTTCGATGGATTCCGATTCGGAATCGACTTCGGATTCCGAGTTGGATTCCGATCCTTCGATGAAGGCGGCCTACCAGCCTGCCGATTTCTGCCAAGTCGACTTCTCCCGACGTGGCTGCCGATTCCCGCCGATCCGACTCATTTCGATCGCCGATCCGACCTGTCGCTTCGATCCTGGGCTCTCTGACCCAGCCTTCCCCGGCCAGACTCGGGAAGCACACGCATGGATCAAGGCCTTGGCATCGCTCGGACGTGTGCATTTTTCCTCGGCGAGGACCATCGAGGAGCATCCTTGATCACTTGGCGGAAAAACCACGCACGAAACCGAAAAAAGCACAGGGAATGGACGTCCGAGCGATGGCGAGAGGCGCGCGGCGCGGATTGGCGGCGGGCCGCGCTGCCGAACCAAGCTCGGCTGGCGCCGTCGCCGAGGCAGGCGGCTCCGGCCCTGCGTTTCAGGGGGGGTGCTTTCCTCCCCGGTCCCCGTGGACGTGGCGCCCGCGCGCCGGACCCGCCGATGTAAGGCATACACAGTCAACCATGGCAGTAAGGATGGTTACCAGCCTCGAACGTATCCCTATCCCTAAGATTGACACGCCAAAAGGCGATGACAATCTTAGGGATTCGCCCTCAAAAAATAAGGGAATCCCTAAGATTGGCATCGTGATGAGGAGGTGCCCAGCATAGGGATAGGGATATGTTCCAGGCTGGTAGGATGGGGCAGCTTTCCAAGGCTACCCTTGCATCCTTCCCCCTTCGGTGTTCGGCATCCTTCGGCATTCTCCTGCGCTCCGCACGGATAGCGTCAACGTGGGGTTCCGAGGCCCCTGCATCCTTGCTCGCCGAGCGCGTTCCACTACTGTAAAAAAGTGCCTACTCGCAAACGTCCGACAAAGACACCTGGCCGCTTTGATGTAATTTGTCGCAGATCCTCGGCGGGGGATCCGGGCCATTTGCGAGTAGTCACGTTGCGAGCAGTGGAACGCGCTCGTCGACCTGCCGAGTGTCACGCCATTCCCAGCCCTGCCCCTGCGGGTCCAGGTGGCGCCGGGGCTCCGGGGCGCGCGTGCGCGTGTGCAGCGCGCCGCCGATCGGCGCGAGGCCCCCTCCCCCCCGGAAGAGAAGGCGTTGGCCGATTGTCAGGAGGGGAAACAACACACAGGCACCATGAATCGCTCGCTCCCAGGAAAAGATGGGAAAATATGGGAAGTGGGGGGGAAGACAAAAAAAAAAGGGGAATCATGTTGTTTGTGTGTATTTCTTTGTGTGCCCTGGGGCCCCTTCGGATTTCTGGGGCTGCTTCCGTCCGGTGGGGGTGAGCGCGGGAGGCCCGCCCCGGCGCCGTGGCATCGCTCGGGCGTGTGCAGTCTTTCTCGGCGAGGGCCATCGTCCTCCTCCTCCTCCTCCTCCTCCTCCTCCTCCTTCTCCTCCTCCTCCCCCTCCTCCTCCTCCTCCCCCCCCTCCCCCCTCCCCCCTCCCCCTCCCCTCCTCCTCCTCCTCCTCCTCCTCCTCCTCCCCCTCCCCCTCCCCCTCCCCCTCCTCCTCCTCCTCCTCCGAGCATGTTGGGTCATCGTGCGAAGCACATTCACGCACGAAGCCGCAAAACGCACGGGCAGTGGACGTCCGAGCGATGGCAGGTCGCGGACGCGCGAATCTTGGCTTGGGGCGACGGTCGGTGACCGACCGACCACCAGCAAGCCAGCTCCTTGGTGCAGAAGGCTCGCCTCGTTCCAGGACGTGGGCGGGCGGCAGGAGGTGGGCTGCGATTATGTTGCTCCCATTGTACTTACGGACGAATTCCCAAAATAATTTCGAGCACCCAAACAGGGATCGAAACAGTGTCGAACGAGTATCGCCTCCAGGGGCCCGACACGTGAAGACCCTCCAGTCTCGGTGCTCTCCTGGTGCTCGACATTCTCTCTGGTGGTCAAGGCTGATAAAGCAGGCTGGAACATCATAAGGCTACGACCAGGAGCAGCGCTCACGGGGGCCCGCCAGGTGCGCCACGTGCTGCTGGGTCTGCAAGGCCGGGTTTGGGGGAAGCCTGCATCAGCAGGGAAAAACACACAGAGACACCATGAATCGTCGACTCCCAGGAAAACATGGGAAAATATGGGAGGGGGGGGGGGAAGACGAAAACCCAGAAAATATGACAAAATATGGGGAGTCCTGTTTTTTGTGTCTTTTAAGGCGGGCCTGTCCCTTTACAGGGGGAATATTCAAAAATAGTCCAAAAACAGTCTGGAGACTGTTTCTCTTGCATCTTTGAATATGTTTGGACTACTGTTTGGTTATTTGGGGGGTATCTTTTATTTTTCGTCGAAAATCCCCCTGTAGGGGGACAGGCCCGACATGAGTGTATTTGTGTGTCCCAGGGCCCCTTTGCCGCAGCGCAACGGGCCTTGGCGGAGCCCCTCCTGGGCGGGGCCGTGCGCAGCCGCGCCGGCGCCCGGCGGCGGAGGGCGCCCAGACCCCCAGGGGAGGAGGGGCGGCGTGTCCCTCTACACCGGGGGCGGAAGAGAGGGGGGCGATGACGAGGGGGGGGGGTCGACGACTTTTCGGAGCATGTTTTGGCCATCTCGTTTTTTTTACAGTTTGGTATTTTGCGTCCAGGATCCCCCTGTAGGAGGACAGGCCCGACTTGATTAAGTCTAGGTTTGAGTCGGGCCTGCCCTCTACAGGGTGAATATTCAAAGATAGTCCAAAAATAGTCTGTGGACGATTTTCGGAGCATGTTTTGCCCATTTCGTTTTTCTTCCCAGATTTTTTATTTGTCGTTCAGAATCCCCCTGTAGGAGGGCAGGCCCGACTTGATGAAGTCTAGGCTGTAGATGACAGGGAGCGGGAGGGGGGGTGATGGGGAGGGTCGGCGGCGCGCCCCGGGGGGAGAGGCAGAAGGAGCCAGCCTAACTCAGAATCGGGGGCGGCAGAGAGGGGGGGGATGGCTAGGGGGGGGTGGGGGATATCATGGCGTGGGCCATGCTATTTCTCCAGATCTCGTGGCGCCCCTTCTTGTTTCATTACGTCCCTGGCCCCCCCCCCCCCGCCGGGCCGCGCACATGCCGCCGGTCATGATTTGCATCCCCCCCCCACTTGGACACCCCCCTCTTGGCCGCTCCCGACTACAGGATCAGGGGCAACGACAGGGGGGGATAGGCACAGGTCAAGCAGTGGCGATGCGTCCCGACCCGCCCATAGCCTTACCAAACAATGTTCTAAGAACCTCTTGTGGTTTCCACGAAATGAGCTTAGAACATTTCTGGCGGAGCCTGTCTTGTTTTATCGCATCGGGCTAATGTTCTAAGAACCTATGATCAGGGGCAACGATAGGTGGGGATAGGCTTATGTCGGGCGTGTCCCCCGACAGGGGGATTTTCGACGAAAATAAAGAATACCCCAAAAATACCCCAAGAAGGTAAACATCTATTGAAAAAATAGTCCCCAGACAATGTTTTGGTTATGTTTTGATTTTTTTTGGTGTGTTTTTGTTTAACATTTTTCGTCGAAGATCCCCCTGTAGGGGGACAGGCCCGACTTAAGGATAGGCATAGGGGAGGATGCATCGACACGCAATCGTCCATTGATCGCCGATAGGGGCCCCATAGTCCGAACCTGCCCAGCAAGGTGCGGATCCACTATCGGGGGCCTATCGCCGATCCATCGGCGATGTAGCGCCGATTCCAGATCGATGCATCCCCCCCTATGCCTATCCCCCCCTATCGTTACCCCTCACAGGAGGGGTATTCAAAAATAGTAAGAAATATAGTCTGGGGACGATTCTTGTACCATTTTTGAGCATTTGGGGGCAGTGTTGGGGCATGTTTAATTTTTCGCCCCAAATCACCCTGCAGGGGGACATGCCCGACCTAACACTATGGTCCCGATGAGGATGCTCGGCAGCTGGATGCGGACCGGGTAACAGGATACGTCTTACCGAACATTGTGCACATCCACGTATTGCCCCGCATCCGATTCTATTGTCAGGATCGGATGGAGCGAGAAGCGTGCGGTGGGTGGACCGGCCTGGACCTAGGGAGCGATGCAGCGTGCTGGATCTATGAAGCGTGCTTCATCCCCGAAGGTCACCACCCATCAAGCCACCCCAACCCAACCCAACCCGAAGGTCCCAATCTGCCCCCCATTCCCATGGGGGGGGCGTCGGGGAACATTGCAAAAGCACAGGTGGACCCCGTACCCCCCCCCCAACCCGAAATTCGGGTCTTCCATGGTTCTTCTGAAATGCGCATTGGGCTTTTTGTTTTACCGTCTTGCACTTTGGGCTGTTGACAAGCTAAAAACGCTAGAAAAACGCGACAGTGTTTGAGCATGTTTAGCTGCGTCGTTTCAACGTTTTAGGTACGTCGCTGTGGATCATCATTTTTGTTAGCGGTCATTGCTTTCTGGTCAAAAGCTGTTTCTTGTCTTCCCTGCTGTCTTCGCTCCCGCTTTTTCGTTTCTGCCGCCGTTCTCCCGCTCAGAGCTAGAACGCTGACAAAAACGCTCCAACACCGGGTCTAGCACCGGCCCGAAACAGGCCCGGAGGCCCGATGGCCCTAGAAGGTGCAATCGGCCATTGGGCCCGCAAGACTGCACGCCAGAAGAAGGGCTGCACGCCAGTAGAAGGACTGCACGCCAGGAGAAGGAACTGAGGACGTCGTTGACGACAACGTTAAACAATGCAACCGACTGCTCTGAAAACGCAGAAAAAATTGAAAACGGAAAAATGAATAGTTGTTTTCGCGTGTTTGCATTTCTTGGTTGGCCTTACAAGATCTAACAAAACATGATCCTGGAAAAGGACCCAACCATATGCAGTTGTGAGTACCGTCGTTGCGGGCATCGCCTTCGGGGGATACCCTCAGGGGGCCATGCAGCATGCGAAAGATGTGCCGATGTGCGGCGGGGCCGCCATGTGGGCGCTGCCACTGGTGCTTCAGGCAGAACGCTCTACGGGGCCGCCAGTGGGGCCTTCGGTGGAGCTCCCTATGGGGCAGCGAAACGCTGTACTGGGTGGTGGTGACGCATGCCAATACAGCAACTGGGGCCTTCGGTGGAGCTCCCTATGGGGCCACGAAACGCTGCGCTGGGCGGGGGGGGAAACATGCGAGCACCGCCACTGGGGCCTTCGGTGGAGCTCCCTATGGGGCCATGAAACCTTGCAATGGGTGGGGGAAACGCATGCGAACACCGCCACAGGAGCCTTCGTTGGAGCTCCCTACGGGCCATGAAGCGCTGTACTGGGCAGGAAATCCGCATGCGAATGCAGCCAATGGGGCCTTCGGTGGAGCTCTCTATGGGGCCACGAAGCGCTGTACTGGCCGGGGGTGACGCATGCCACTGGGACCTTCAGAGAAGCTCTCTATGGGGCCACGAAGCGCTGTATTGGCTGGGGGTGACGTATGCGGGGGTGCCACTGGGATCTTCGGTGGAGCTCCCTACGGGGTCACGCTGTGCTGGGTGGGGGTGGCGCATGCGGGCGGTGCTACTGGGGCCTTCGGTGGAGCTCCCTACGGGGTCACGCTGTGCTGGGTGGGGGTGGCGCATGCGGGCGGTGCTACTGGGGCCTTCGGTGGAGCTCTCTATGAGGCCGCGAAGCGCTGTATACTGGGTGGGGGTGACGCATGCGGGCGTTGCCGCTGGGGCTTTCGGTGGGGCGCCTTATGGGGCCACGAAACGCTGTACTGGGGATTATGATGATGATGCTGATGATGATGATGCTGATGCTGATACTGATGCTGATGATGATGATGATGATGCTGCTGCTGATGATGATGATGATGATGATGATGATGATGATGATGATGATGATGATGATGATGATGATGATGATGATGATGATGATGATGATGATGGCGATTATGGTGGTGGTGATGATGACTGTGATGGTGATGGTGATGGTGATGGTGATCGTGGTGGTGGTGATGATGATGATGAGAATGATGACGAGTCTTTATATTGAGGGTGAATATGATGATGGTGATGGGGAGGGACGGTGATGATGAGGAGGAGGAGGAGGATTTGGAGGAGGGTTAACGATGATGATGGTGATGATCATGAGGAGGAGACGCACGACGGCGACGGCGACGAAGAACGGGGACCGGAGGATGAGAAGGAGAAGGGGACGGAGGCGTCGCGATGAAGTATCGGCTTTACATGTATACGATGGCCTTTCGGCCCATCTCGCCACCATGTCTGAGCAGTGGGGATGAAGCCTGTTGGATGTTCGTTGGAGTCTCGTGGGAGGCTTCTCGGGGGCCTAACGGAGGCAGTTTGCACGCCTCTTGGAGCCGTTTGGGGGCCTCTTTGGGGCCTCTTGGGTTGGGGCCTGTTGGGGGCCTCTTGGGGCCTGGTGGGCTCCTCTTGGGACCCTGGGGGGCTCTTGGGGCGGGGGCTCGGATTTTCGCTTTGTGCCCCCTCTTTGAAGCCCCTTGTCGGGCCGTCTTGGGGCGCCTCTTGGGTTTTCTTGTGGCCTTCTTCGGCCGTGTTGGAGCCCTCTTGGAGGCCTCTTGGGCCGTCCTGGGGCGGTCTTGGGGTTCTCTAGGACCGCCTGTGTGCATCGGGAAGCCGAAAGGGCGAGAATGCCCAAATCCTTCAAACGCCCAGCCAAGCAACATGCCTCTTGGGGTGCTCTCGGGGGGCCTCTTGGAGGTCTCTTGGGCCGTCGTGGAGGCATCTTGGGGCCCTCTTGGCCCGTCTTGGGGTCTTCGTGGACGGGAAGAAGTCACGCGAAAGGCCGCGACAAACCCCAGGGGGCACGCGCCAATGCCAAGAAAACGTTGAAGTTCGGGGTCTGGGCCTCTATTCGACCCCTCAGGACTGAGGACAGGCTCAAGGGAGTGGGCAAAGGACCCGATGACACGCCCACTCCGCGCCCAGTGGCATGGTGGCGGGTTGTGCGATTGTGAAGCTTTCTGGCCTACATCATGGCGCCTTTCTGGCTTGCCCGTTGGGGCTGTATTCGGTACAAAACGCGGGAACACCACTCCAATTTTGCCACGACTCCCCCCGTCTGCTTCCGCACCAACGTGGGCCTCCGTTTGCGTTTCGGGTTCTTCAAAGGCTGTCGGTCGGGTACAATCGCGTAACACTGGCGATCGCAAAAGCAGCGGTATTGTTAGATCAGCGATCGTAGTAGGAACAAGAAATTGTAGCTTGTAGTATGCGCGATTGTGTTCAGGAACTTCCTTTTCCTGCTTCGTTGTCGAACGTGTCATACGACGTCGACGAGATTATCCATATTCGAGACGCATGGGCAGCGGTGGAAAGGTGGATTGTGACATCGGCGTTGGTAAACCTAGTTAGTTCTACTGCTACTAGACAAACAGCGTGATCCGAGCTTGGGATAAAAGAGTGCTCGAAATATCTGGGGAGAGCTCAAACAGTCCCCCATTCTTGTCTGCAAAGATGATGTCCGTCATCAGCACATTAACGATGGTGACACATTCGCGCACGCTATCAAGCTTTACCGCCAGCTCACAGACGACATGTACTACGGGATCGTCGCGGGCGGATGGATTGACAAAGAAGCAGCGAGTTCAGGATGCCGTGTTTTCTTATTAAGCTTATATACATATAACGGCGCACCGGGTCCGGGGACCCGGGGCCGGGACCCCGACCACAAATGTGGGCCCCGGGGGGCCCGGAGGCTCGTCGGACCGCCGGACGCCGTCCAAGATCGTTCGCAGGCGGCTTCGGAACGCGCTCCGCTGGCTCCAGATGCCTTCCAAGACGCCTGTCATGACACCAAACAGGTCCCAGAAGCCTCCAAGACGCTCCGAGAGGCAGCCCAAGAGAGGCCCAAGAAGCAAAAATCGTGCCATTCCTATGGGAAAACGTATATTTTTCGCATGTTCGCCTCTTGGGCTTTCACCGCGTCCAAGACGGCCCAAGAGGCGCCCAAGACGGTCTACGAGGCCTCCGGGAGCGCTCCAAGGCTGCGCACGAGTGGCCCAGGACGGCCCCAAGACGGCCGAAGAGAGCCCCAAGACGAGTTCGAGAGGGGTCCCAGACGGAGAAAGCCAACCTCGAATTCCGAGCTTCCGGCCCAAGAGGCTCCAGGAGGCGCCAAAATGCCGCCAAGAGGCGCCAAAAGGCTCCCAAAAGCACCCCAAGACGTTCCGAGAGGCACCCCAAGAGAGGTCCAAGAAACAAAAATCGTGCCATTCCTATGGGAAAACGTATATTTTTCGCATGTTCGCATCTTGGGCTTTCACCGCGTCCAAGACGGCCCAAGAGGCCTCCAAGACGGCCTAGGAGGCCTCCGGGAGCGCTCCAAGGCTGCGCACGAGTGGCTCAGGACGGCCCCAAGACGGCCCAAGAGAACCCCAAGACGACTTCGAGAGGGGTCCCAGAAGGAGAAAGCCACTCTCGAATTCCGAGCTTCCGGCCCAACATATCCCAGGAGGCGCCAAAACGCCGCCCAGAGGCGCCAAAAGGCTTCCAAAATCAGCCCAAGACGTTCCGAGAGGCACCCCAAGAGAGGTCCAAGAAACAAAAATCGTGCCATTCCTATGGGAAAACGTATATTTTTCGCATGTTCGCATCTTGGGCTTTCACCGCGTCCAAGACGGCCCAAGAGGCCTCCAAGACCGCCCCAAGACGGCCCAAGAAGCTTCCAAGAGGGCCCCAGGACAGCCCAAGAGGGCCCCAAGACGGCCCAAGAGGCGCCCAAGATGGCCCAAGAGGGCCCCAAGACGGGCCCAAGAGGGGGCCCAGAGGGGGACCACGAACCGCAAGCTCGAGCCTTCCGCCCCAAGAGGCCGCCAGGAGGCCCCAAGGAGGCCCCTCAAGAGGCCCCAGGAGACCCCCAAGAGGCCCAAAGGAGGCCCCGAGAAGCCCCAAATCGGCCCCCAAAATGCTTCGAACCTGCTTCCAGGAGGCCCCCGACAGGTTCAGAGGCTCCCGAGAAGCTACGTCAAACTCCCAGCGAGCGGCCGGACGAGGCCCCCCACAAAATCACAAGAGGGTTCCAGTATTTGTATCCTTCAGCGCTCTCTGGCCTTCTTCCCCCTGCCCCCTTCCCTGCGACTTTCGTTGACTCAAGCTCGCCTCCTAGCTAGAACCTAAGCGCGCGCGAAGCGCGCGCGTGGTTCTAGTGTGCATGTGCGTGTGCGTGTGCGTGTGCGTGTCTGTGTCTGTGTCTGTGTCTGTGTCTGTGTCTGTGTGCGTGTGTCTGTGTGTCTGTGTGTCTCTGTGTGTCTCTGTGTGTCTGTGTGTGTCTGTGTGTGCGTGTGTGTATGTGTATGTGTGTGCCTGTGTCTATGTCTGTGTCTTTGTCTGGATCTGTGTCTGTGTATGTGTCTGTGTGCGCACGCGCTTCCGATATGCCAACACGCGGTCAAACTGCTCAGCATCAACAACATTTACTTGGAGTGGCAGTTAGATGAGCATTTTGCTGGTAATGTGCTGAAGTGTTGTAAGAGGGTTCGGCAGGGGAGTGGGGCGCCGCCCCAACTGCGTTTTCTGACAGCAGCTCTGGGCTGCTGGAGCCCACGCTTTGGGTCGCTGGAGCGCCATTGCCCCTCGTAAACATTGGGCGCTGTAGCCCATCCTTCCTGACGGCGTTCACCAGCTGGAGCGATTTCCGTTCGTCAAATTGGGATGTTGGAGCCCACGCCGTGGGCTGGATCACCGCCCTTGGTAGAAATCGATGCTGGAGCCCACCCGCCTTGACGGCATGCTTTGCTGCTGGAGCCATTCTCCTTTGTCAGACGTGGCGTTGGAATTGTACCCCGTTTGGGGCTTCGGACGTGCAAATAAGGTCGGGGGCGGGGCCCAGGGGTGAGAGCCCTTGCGCTGTACAGTGGGGACCCATGCCAAGAAACACTCTGCTTGCCTTCAGGGTGCCCTGGGTTTCTTGGGTTTCGATGGTTCTGTCATGGACAGCGTGACGTTCTCGCACCAAGAATCAATGGACGTCCTGTGGTCTCAGGGTTGGGTTTTGTGTGGACGGTTTCTTGTGGACTGGCTGGCCCCCGCTGTGGCCACCCCTCGCCCCAAAACGAAGGCAGTCCGCGTGGGCGCGTGCGCGAGCGTGCGCGTTCGTGGGCGTGCGTGCTCGCACGCGGACTCCTGCGCGCGCTTGCGTGCGTGCGCGCCCGCGAGCTCTCGTGCGCGCGCGCAACTAGTAACATATACATAGAGATATTTAGATATTGAGCAAAGCAAGGTAGCAGTGTTGTCGCACGAGTCTGTTTACAAGAATTCGACTGCGTCTCCCATATGGTACCACACTTCTGGCGTATCTGCGGCGCCGCTGTGTGTCTCGCATTTCGTTTTCACCATAGCGCACTCGCACTTACATGATTACGAATACGGCCACTACGAATAGACTTGATGTGCATATGTACATATTTTACATATGTATAGATATTCCCGTGTGTAGGCATATTTATGAACATAAATACAAGGTGTGTGTGCGTATATATATATATATATATATACATGTATATATATATACATGCATACACATCGTTATATTTGTTACAAAAAAATGCCCGCTGCGACCGCGCGCGCGACCGAGCTAACATCATGAGATAACGCGCGAAGAAAAGACTTCCGCCAGAGAAAACAACGCACACCAGATAGTCTTCTCCGAGGTAATCGCGGCAGGTCTTGAATCCAGCCGCCCCCCCAAAAAAAAAAATTTGACTGTGACATTTGCGCGCCCCCTGGTTCGCTTGATTCGCATTGTCCTTGTCCTGACATTGGTTCACGGCGACGACGACAGCCTCGGCGGCGACGGCGGAAAAAAAAACCCTGGACGGTTTTACCCCCCCCAATAGGAGGGAACTAATTATTATCCGGTGGCCTTGCTGGACCAGGGGGCCCGCCAAGCGGGGGTAACTCATTGTTCGTCCCGCGGCGCACGACACCCACCAATAGGGGAAAACTAGTTGACTAGGGCGAAGACGAAGGAGGACGAGGAGGACGAGGAGGTTTGAGGACGAGTCCTGTTCACCGCCCAGAGAAAAATGGGGGGACAAACACTAAAGACTTTTAGCAGTCAGCAATTTGCCGAATATTGTTGATGGGTGCCGGCAGCAGTTAATTTGGCCCCGAGTAAATCCCATTATTCGGATGGCATCAACGACTTTTCGCGGCGAACGACCGCTACCTTGGATAAGACGTCGAATCAGATCGGTTCGCCACAGGGAGGAGTGCGCAGGGAGCGGCCGCCGCCTGACCACGAAGTTCCCCCGGCAGAGGACGGCGCGCCTTTGCCCCCGCCAGCGGACGGCGAGGCGCCCCCAGCTCAGGCGGACGACGAGGCGCCCCCGCCGCCAGCGGACGGCGAGGCGCCCCCACCGCCAGCAGACGGCGAGGCGCCGCCACCGCCGGCAGACGGCGAGGCGCCGCCGCCGCCGGCGGACGGCGAGGTGCCGCAATTCGACGGCGAGGTACCTCCGCCGCCGCCAGACGAGGCGCCCCCACCGCCAGCGGACGGCGAGGCGCCCCCGCCGTCAGCGGACGGCGAGGCGCCCACACCGCCAGCTGACGGCGAGGCGCCCCCACCGCCAGCGGACGGCGAGGCGCCCCCACCGCCAGCAGACGGCGAGGCGCCCCCGCCGCCAGCAGACGGCGAGGCGCCCCCACCGCCGGCAGACGGCGAGGCGCCCCCACCGCCAGCAGACGGCGAGGCGCCGCCACCGCCGGCAGACGACGAGGCGCCGCCGCCGGTAGAGGGCGACAAGGCGCCGCCACCGCCTGCAGACGGCGAGGCGCCCCCACCGCCGGCGGACGGCGAGGCGCCCCCACCGCCGGCAGACGGCGAGGCGCCCCCACCGCCAGCAGACGGCGAGGCGCCGCCACCGCCGGCAGACGGCGAGGCGCCGCCGCTGGTAGAGGGCGACAAGGCGCCGCCACCGCCGGCAGACGGCGAGGCGCCGCCGCCGGTTGAGGGCGACGAGACCTTTTGAGGAGCCATGTGTGCGCATGCGTGTTTTCGTACACGTCTGTCTGTAATGCGGGCGCCGTGGCGCGTACAGCCGAAATGTGCTGCATGCGTGTTCTGAATTCGGGACGGAGTAGTGTGGCGGGGAGCGCACGCGCTTTCTCGACCACGGCGGCACAGCCGGGCCGCTCCTGTCTATGTTACGTGGCCCCTCCTTGCCCTGCAAAGCGGAATGCCAACCACGCGCCGGCAACAAATTTGGCCAGGCCCGTCCTCTTCGTCTCATCCTCATTCCCTCCCTCTTCCCCCTGACCTGGCTCGTCATGCAGGATGACGGTGAAGAACTGCCTGGGGGCGGGCAATCACGCAGCAGCGTCGTGGGCGATGTGGGCGTGCTTGTGGGTGTCGTCGTCGTCGTCGTCGTCGTCGTCGTCGTCGTCGTCGTCGTCGTCGTCGTCGTCGTCGTCGTCGTCGTAAGTGAGAGTATTGGAACGTCCTCCCCAAAATCTTTCCCAGCGGCAGAAAACTATTGTTGCGAAGCCCTTATGGCTGGCGCCGCCGACCCTGAAGGGAGACGACGACGACGTCTTCGACGACGACGACGACGACGACACAACGACGGCGGCGGCGGCGACGCTGACGTGGGCCAGAGTCCTCAGGGATGCTTCTTGGGGTCTCTTCGGAAGGCTCTCGGGGGCCTTTGGGGAAGAATTTTGGGGCATCTTCGGAGCCTCTTGGGGGCATCTGGGGAGCCTCTTGGGGGCCTCTTCGGGCTTCCAGGGGACCTCTTGTGGGTCTCTTGGGGTTTCTTGGGAACCTCTTGAGGCCTCCTGGGAGACTCTCGGGGCCGAGGGCTCGAAGTGTCCGTTCGAGTCCCCAGTCTGGGCAAGTTCTTAGAGCCGTCTTGGGGGCCTCTTGAGCCGTCTTGCAGCCCTTTTGGGCTGTTGTGGGGTCCTCTTGGGCTGTTATGGGGCCCTCTTGGAGGCCTCTTTGGCTGTCTTGGGGCGATCTTTGGGGCCTCTAGCACCGTCTAGTGGAAAGGCGAGAACGCCCAAATCTTAAAAACAAAAACAAAACAGCAACAACAACATCAACAACAAAAACAAAAACAAAAACGGAAGGATCCAACATTAGAGTCTCCATACTGTGCATACGAATCCCCATCATCGACGATTAACAATGGTGATGATGGCAAGATGCCAGGATACCAGAATACGACCTCTTGGACCTGCGGGACACGTGTGCTTGTTGGACCTGTGGGGGCTGTGAGGCCCGTGGGAACTGTAGGAGTCGCGAGCCCTGTAGGACCTGTGAGACTCGTGGCACTTGCGGGCCGTGTGAGACATGCGGGACACGCAGGGCCCGTGGGACACGTGGGAGCTTGTTCGGCCTGTGGGTCCCACGGAGCCCTTGGGGACCTGCAGCCTGCGGGGCCCCGTGGGACCTGCGGGGCCCTGCGGGGCCCGTGGGACGCCTGGGCCCCGTGGGACCTGCGGGCCCTGCGGGCCCCTTGGTACTTGTGGGCCGTGCGGGGCCTGCGCGACCTGCAGGGCTCGTGCGCGAGGCGAAAGCACCGTAGGACCTGTGCCACCTGCGGGGCCTGCGTTGGGCTTGCGAAATCTGCGCGACCCGTGCGGCCTGTAGAACCTGTGAGGCCGGTGGTGCCTGCGAGACCTTTTTGGCACCTGCGCAACCTGAGCGAGGGAGCTCCCGCCTGAGACTGCCTCGCAATTCGCTCGCAGACGAGGCTCCCGCTTGATACTCCCTCCCTCTTCATGGCGGCAGTTACGGGTTTGAGGACGACCCGCTCGGATTGAAAGCATGAGCTGCGACACGGCTCCCGCCCGAGACTTCCTCGCAATTCACTCACAGACGAGGCTCCCGCCTGGTGCTCCTTCCATATTCAGGCCTGGGGAGCCTCGGATAAAAGACATGAGTTGCGGGCCCCATGGGGCGCAGGCTCCAGCCTTAGACCTCCTCACGGTTCGCTCCCAGACGAGGCTCTCGCCTGAGACTTCCTCGGACGCTCTGTGGGTTTTGGCCGGCGGAGGGTCTCACGTTCTTGGAGGATGCTTTTCTGTCTTAGCTCCGACTGTAGAGGAGATCGAGAGCGCTGGCAGAAGCGGGTGGGTGACTCATGTTCTGATTGCGCCAGTGGTGCCCACAAGTCCTCGAGGCTTCAGGCAGATCAGAAGATCGTCGAGGTAGGCCTGCACCGGTCACCGCACGAGCTGGCCGACCAGGGGTTGGGCAGCTGGACGGACGAATGGCAGTGTCCTGATGCTGCGGCGTTCCATCTTCCGCAGGACGCCTAGAATTGGTCCGAGCTCCCCTATCTCACTCGGGTCGGAGGAACGGGGGGCGAGGGTGTTTCACGGCATCTTCTGCACGCAGCTGGATTCGGACCCGTTGCCAGTCCATTGCCTCGATGCATCGGCGCTCTCTTGCGCCAGGCGGCGCTGGAGGAACCAGCTTCGTGAGCTGATTCGCACCCCCAACCGTTGCTAACCCCCTTTCCGCATCACGAATGCGACATGAAGGATGGCCATAGTCACGTTCTCGTTGAGAGCCTTCGTCATGAAGCGCGCGGCATTGTTGATTTTACCAAGTCAGCGAGCGCATCTACAGAGAGACGACAAGGATTCCCAAAGAGCGCGGTTGAGCCCATCTGGGAACCCGCTCAGTCTCCTGTGGCAGCGGCTGTCGTATCATCGCATGCTTCGAGCTGTTCGAGATTGTGGCAGCTTGAGCAGACAGGATCGATTTCGCAAGGCATTCCCCCTGGCTGCCGCGTTGTTGATGCTCAGGACCATCGACAAGGTCAATCGCACGTGTCTGCGAGTCCATCCTACGCCTTGGTTCGGACGTCGCGTAATGGGGGGGATTAGTTAATGGGGGAGTGAAGAAAGGTGCACCTTCTGTGCCCTACCGAGGCACGAAAGATGCACGGTTTTCGCCCCCGCATTAATCGCCCCCCCTGAGCAACGCATTTCCTTCCATGGCTTAGCCACGAAGCCCTGCGCGCACAGAGGAGTCAGCGCGCGGAGGTTGGGGCTAATGGCGCAGCCGCTCAGGCCATGCTGCGCGACCATGACGAGGACAGCGGCCACCGCGTGCAGCCCCACGCGCGCGCGATGCGCACCAGGCAGGACAAGCGCATCAGGAACCTCGGGCACGCTGTGTACGGCGGGAGAGCTCGCTGGGCCCGTGGACAGGCCAGACCGGACAAGCTCAATGCCCTCAGTGCCTCGCACAATGCGGTTGGCCCGTTGGCGGCAGAGCCCAGACCCTTCGGAGGACGGACCCTGTAAATGGGGCAGAAGGCCCGATGGTAGCCAGAGCTCAGGCCCTTCTGGAGGACGGACCCGGTGACCGGGAGTCGCTAAGAGGGCCTGGGCGCTCCAGAGCAGTAGTACGGGGAGACAGGCTGAGGTGGGATGCATCGACCACCAATCGCCCACTCATCGCCGCAAGGAGCCACAGCCCACCCCGCCCAGGAATGCGCGGCTTCGCTGAATATTCATTATTGGTCCATCGCCGATCTACCGTCGATGTATCGCCGATTCAAGGTCGATGTTCCCCCCCAGAGCAGGTCACCCCATTAACGTTCCCCATTTCTTGGCACCGCTCGGACATGTGCACCTTTTCTTCGGCCAGGACCACCAATGAGCATCTCTGACCATCGAGCAGAAACACACGCACGACGTCGAAAAGGGCATGTGGAATGGACGCCCGAGCGATGGCGAGATGAACGTCCCCCCTCTCTCTCGCGGGGAACGTGCCATCGCCTCCTCCCGGCTCTGTCCAGAGGCGCGGGCAGGTGGGCGGTGGGCCGCCCTCTCGACGGCCTGCCTGTGGAGGAGGCTGCCGCGGGCGCAGGCCTGCCGCCACAGCGGGGGCCCCGCAGAGCCAGCTGTGAAGGCGCAGGCCGAGGCCGCAAGCTTGGACCACCATAAAACGACGCGAAGATCGGGACAAAATCGGATCGGGATAACTCGAAATCTCTGAGAATCGGCGGGTTTGGAGGATGTATTGGGCGCCGCGGCCGCTCCAGAGCGTTCCGGAACGCTCTGAGAGCGCTCCGGAACGCTCTGGAGCGATTTATCCCGATCCTAGCCCTGTTTTACACCAGGCCTGGAATGCCCGCAGGATGTGGGGCCAGTGGAAAATCCCCCAGCGTCACGGCGAGAAGGCAGCCACAATTGAAACAGGCAGGTGCTGAAGGATCTGGGCCTCTCGGGGGTACCCCTGGGGCTTCCAGCGGGCCTCCCGGGGGCGCGCCCGGCGGCGGGGCATCGACGACGCATCGCCGATGCATCGCCGATGCATCGGCGATGCGTCGCTGGTGCATCGGATGTGCATTGCTGGTGCATCGGATGTGCATCGGCAATGCATCGGCGATGCATCGGCGGCGGTGGGTTTTCGGACCGCTGTTCCCTGAGATCCTGGCGTCTCAGTGTGTTCGAGCTTGGCGTTGTCGCCCTGTTTCGGGCCCTGGGATCACAGATCGATCCGGCTTGAAAAATCAAGCAGAATGATGGAGTCTAGAGTTCCGGGCGTGATTTTGTTTACGATGTTTCATGTCTGTTGCTTCGTCGGATCTCAGGGACCGCTCTTTGGTGTGCAGGCCGCGAAAACTAGGGGCGTCCAAGAGGGTGGGGTCAGAACCAGGAGCGTGTGGAACTCACGGCTGGGGCCGTGAGATCTCCCAGATTCATGGCCCATTTTTTGCCAAACCGGCCCTTGGCCGTTCCTGGCCCGCGCACATGTCTCGAGACATGATGCGCTAACGCCCCGCATCAGATGAAGCGCAGGACAAGCATTTCTCGAAGAAGCGAGACAGAAGCACGGTAACAAGGGCAGAGGGACTTCACCGATAGTGTTGGCACCATTGCGCCAGTCGTTGCGGCGACGGCCCAGGGAGGCAATCGGAGACCCGGCAGGTGATGACGATGCGCCAGAAGATGCGACAGACAGAATCAGGCGGATCGATCTTGACGTTATAACTAATTGGTTCGGGAGCTTCACAGAGGCTTTCATTCTTCCCTACATGTTGCTTTGCTTCTTAATCATACTCCTCCTGCTCCTCTTCCTCCTCCACCTTTCCTCCTCCTTCTCCTATTCTGCTTATTGTTCGCATTATTAGTGTCACCATGCTTCTTCTTCTCCCATCCTCTTCCCTCCTCCCTCTCCCTCCTGATCCCTCCGCCTCCGCCTCCCCCCATCCCATCCCTACTGTTCCCCTCTCCGCCTCCTCATCATCTCATCCTCTTCCGTCTCCCCCCTTCACCCGTCTCTTCCCGTTCGTTTCCCTTGCCATTCCTACCCCTTCTGTTGTCTTCCTCGAAGAAAAAACTATACGCAAACAGAAACGTTCGACGCTCCGCGCGGATTTCTTGTATCCGCGTTGTGTCCCCCCTGGCGGCGCCTCTGGCGCAGCCCCTGGCGCGCTCCGCGCGCCTAGGAGGGGGGTCCAGCGCAGATCCAAGAACTCCGCGCGAAGCGCCAGAAGTTTATGTGGAGCCTCTGTCCGCGGGTTAGCCGCCAAGTGCCAGCCGCCTCCGTCGCGCGCAGCGAGGTACGGCTGGGAAACCCTGTGCAAAGGCAAACACCCGCATTACAGGCAACAGAAAACGGGTGTTACGGTTGATGTCGGCAATATTATGCAGTGCTTCAACACGTATGCCTAATTTTATTCACTGGCCTGCTGCACCGCCTCGTTGCAGCAGGTGTCAGATCCTTTTAAAGGACTCAGAGGAGGGCGTGGAGCCCAAAAAAAAATCCTCCTCCTCCTCCTCCTCCTCCTCCTCCTCCTCCTCCTCCTCCTCCTCCTCCTCCTCCTCCTCCTCCTCCTCCTCCTCCTCCTCCTCCCCCATTCCTCCTCCTCCTCCTCCCCCCATTCCCCTCCTCCTCCCTCCCCCATTCCTCCTCCTCCTGCGCCCCATCCTCCTCCTGCCGCCTGCCTCCTGCCTCCTCCTCCGCCTCCTCCTTCTCCTCCTCCATTCCTCCTCCTCGTCCTCCTCCTCCCCCTCCTCCTCCTCGTCCTCCTACTCCCCTCCTCCTCCTCCTCCTCCTCCTCCTCCTCCTCCTCCTCCTCTTCCTCCTCCTCCTCCTCCGACTTCGACTTCGACCTCCCATGCAAGCATCCATGCTGACCGTCTCACTCTACTCTGGGCACGCCTACGCTAGGCACCAAAACATCACGACCGACATCGCCGAGGAGCCGCGGACGCGGCTAGCTCGGACGGAACGCTTGCGGCCTGCAGGGGGGGAGCACGCCTCCGCAAGGCAAAGCACCGCCCCCAGGAGGCCCCTGGAGACCCAGGAGCCCAGGACGCCAAAAAGGGTGCCCCCTCCAGGCGGTACTTGGGTCCCACACGGGACCCTAGTGCCACCAGCAGGCTACAGACCCGAACAGGCCAGGGCACTTAAACCCAGTTGCATAGCTAATTCACCACCGCGGGGCCCAATTCGAGACTATGTCCAGGTCAGCAAGACCACCCATACCTTTGGTAAGGGCATCCCACGGAGCTCTGCCAAGTTTTTGGCGGCACCCCAGGCACGGAGAAAGTTGGCCAGGACCGCCCTTAAAACCTCCAAGCACGTCGAACTCATTCACAGGGATCACACGAGGACCTTTTCACTCCTCGTCCGACGGTGCCCCTCCCCATGCCTCAGCCTTCTGCTTGTTGAGCACCTTTTGCGCCCTCCACGTTCTTTGTCACCAGGATGTGTCCTCGGAGCCCGAACGCGTACCTCAGGATTTTTCGAGGAAGCCCGACCACGTGGATCCACAACGAGGCCTCCTCTGGGGTCGCCCAGGAGAGCATGTCTTTGATCCTCTGGCCGATTTCCAGATACTCGCGAACATTCCGCGGGCAGTCGCCATGATACAAGAAGCTGTCAAAGACTATCAGAAAGCTGCCAAATACTTGCACCACATGTGAGCCGCGGCAGTGGACCATGCCCACGGCCACGTCCTTGTCCAGGTAGGCCATGTACGCTTCCTTTTTTTACGAACACGTGCCCCTTGCCCTCCAGGTCCCCCCCCCTCCATCTCCACATACTCGCGCGCCAACAGCTGCATGACAGTGCGGCGTTGCACAAGCAACGCCTTCACTTCACTGGCGTGACGCTTATGATCTTCTTTGTGGGGCGGAAACTTGCTGCAAAACGTATCACCTGCTTCATTCAGTACCCCCAACAAGACACGGTTGGCCTCATCAGCGATCTCCCGCGGTGGCGGCGCAATCACCCGTTCATATTCCCATAACCAGTGTGGTTCACCATGCAGGACAAAGGGTTTGCGGTGCCACCCTCGCTGTAACATCATGGACATTGCATCACTTGAATGACGAGGTGAATCCGCAATCTGATACGATTCTGCAATAACTGCGAGCGGGATTGCCAAACCCATAGGCACGTGATCCCACAACTTGCTTTGACTGTGAGCTTGCAACCTCCAGGCCGATCTCCGTAGTATTCGGCACCATGTGACTTCGTGTGCCCACGTCTGGGGTGTAAAAAGGAAGTCGGTCACGTTGGACGCCTCGGTGCCGTAGTACGTGTTGCCTGCAGGCCACTTGGTGTGAATAGCACGTAACGAGTGCGACGAGAGCAACGCCATTAGCCCTTCAGACATGTCGTTCGTCTGACCATTCCCCTGTAACCCAACAGTCTCATCATGCGCCTGGAACTGACCGCTGATGCCTCCCATGATGAAAGGCGACTACCGTGCAGAGACTGACTCCAGCAAGCGAGATAGCCACCCTTGGACAGCCGAGCCTGCCGCACGCCCATGCACCACATGAGGTCGCCCTCTGGGTTGGGGCGAAGCGTACAACAGGATCACAACACTACGCAGCGGCCCTCTCTCTAGTTTGATGGCACCACAACGGCACCATACGTTCTTTGGCGTGTGCAGACCCTCGTAGATATGAGATCTCGTCTTGAACCTTCGCCTCACCCAACGTGTGAGTCCGCAGCTCTTGTTGCAGTGCACACCCCGATTCCAGCCAAAGTCAATACTCCAGTGGTTCCCAGCCCGCTGCGATACTTCCGTATGATCTCTTGACGACCGACTTTGTGTGCCTATGCGGCCCACGAGGTCAAATTTGTTTATGTCCAGGCTCCTCTCAAAAATCGCATTCTGTGGGTTGTCCTGTGCACTCAGAATGCCGCGACGGGCTGCCGATGCCGAAAGGAGCTGCAGGTGCCATCGCAAGAAGCCAAGCCGCTGCCCCGCTTGCTGAAGGCGCCCGAAGCCGCTGCTCCTCCTCCTCCTCCTCCTCCTCCTCTTCCTCCTCCTCCTCCTCCTCCTCCGCCTCCTCCTGCCTCCTCCTCCGTCTCCTCCTCCTCTTCCTCCTCCTCCTCCTCCAATCCTCCTCCTCCAATCCTCCTCCTCCATTCCTCCTCCTCCAGTCCTCCTCATCCATTCCTCCTCCTCCTCCTCCATTCCTCCTCCTCCATTTCTCCATTCCTCCTCCTCTTCCTCCTCCTCCTCCTCCTCCT
>CAUYUJ010002484.1:0-5000 GCA_963575745.1 Prorocentrum cordatum
TACTAATGCTTCTGCTGTGCTACTACTACTACGACTACTACTACTACTACTACTACGACGCCTACCACTACTACTACTACTACTACTACTACTACTACTACTACTACTACTACGACTACTACTACTACTTCCACTACTGCCACGACTACTACGACTACTACGACGACTACTACTACTACTACTACTACTACTACTATTACCGAGCTACCACTACTACTACTACTACTACTACTACTACTACTACTACTACTACGACTACTACTACTACTACTACTGCGACTACTACTGCTATGACTACTACTACTACTACTACTACTACTACTACTACTACTACTACTACGACTACGACTACGACTACGATTACGACTACTACTTCTACTACGACCACTATGACTACGACTACTACCAACACGAGTACTACTACAACGACTACTGCTACTACTACTGGTACAAATACAACTCCTACTACTACTACTACTACTACGGCGACGACTACTACTACTACTACGACTACGACTACTACGACAAGTACAGCGAATACGACAAGTACAGCGAATACGACAAGTACAACTACGACTACTACTACTACGACTACGACTGCGACGACTACGACTACAAGAACGACCACTACGACTACTATTACGACTGCTGTTGCTGCTGCCACAGCGACTACTACTACTACCACTGTTCCTACTCATACTACTACGACGACTACAAATTCGACTACGACTACGACTACGACTACGACTACTACTACTACTACTACGACTACTACTACTACTACTACTACTACTACTGCCACTACTACTACTACTACTACTACTACTACCACGTCTACTACTACTACAACTACAACTACAACTACTACTACTACTACTACTACTACTACTACTACTGCTACTGCTGCTGCTACTACCACTACTGTTACTACGACAACTATGACTACGACTACGACTACGACTACTTCTACTTATACCACCACTACTATTACTACTACTACTACTACTACTACTACTACTACTACTACTACTAGTACGTTTACTACTACGACTACTTCTACTACCCCGACTACTACTACTACTACTACTACCACGACTACTACTACTACTACTAATACTACTACTACGACTACTACTACTACTACTACTACTACTACTACTACTACTACTACTACTACGACTACGACTGCTACTGCTGCTGCTACCACTAGTACTACTACTGCCACCGCTACTTAGAATACCACTGCTATTCCTGCCCACCGTACTACGACGACTACGACTACTACGACTACTACTACTACTACTACTACTACTACTACTACTACCACTACTGCGACTACTACGACACTAGTACTACCACCCGCACTACTACGACTACTAGTACTAGTACTAGTACTACTACTACTACTACTACTACTACTACTACTACTATTACTATTACTACCACTACGACTACTACTACTACTACTACTACTACTACTACTACTACTACTACTACGACTACTAATAATACTACTACAACGACTACTACTATTACTATTGCTACTGCTACTGCTACTACGACCACTACTCCTACTACTACGACTACATGTAATAGTAGCACCACTTGCCCTATTACTACTACGGCTACAACTACGATTAACACTACGACTACTACTACGACTACTTTGACTACTATTACTACTATTTCTTTCAGTACCCACACTACTACTACTCATACTAATCAGAATAACTGCTCATACTACTCGTACAACTCATACTCTTACTACTCATACGTTTACGCTGCTCTTACTACTCATACGACTACTCATACTACTCAGATTTTTCTATTACCCATACTAACTGCTTGCTACTACTACTACTACTACTACGACGACGACGACTACTACTACTACGACTACGACTACGACTACTACTACGACTACTACTACTAATACTACTACTACGACTACTACCACTACGACTACGACTACTACTACTACTACTACTACTACTACTACTACGACAACTACTACTATCACTACTACCACTACTACGACGACTACTACTACTACTACTACTACTACTACTAGAACAACTACTACGACTCTGCCTACTACTACTACTACTACTACTACTACTACGACTTCTACTGCTACGACTACAGTTACGACTACGACTACAAATGCGACTGCTACTACTACTTCTACAACTACCACTATACCACCACTCTACTACGGGCACGACTACTACTACTACTACTACTACTACTACTACTCATACTACTACAACTACTACCACTACTACTACTACTACTACCACTACTACTACTATTACTACTACTACTACTACTACTACTACTACTACTACTACTACTACTACTATACTACTATACTACTACTACTACTACTACTACTACTACTACTACTACTACTACTACTACTACTACTACTACTACTACTACTACTACTACAAACTTTTGCTAACCACTACTACCACGATTAATACTAATAGGAAAACCCACGACTACTACAGTTACTACAACTACGACTACCACTACAACTACTACTACTACTTTTTACTACTACTACTATACTAGTGAAATACTAATTAATAATACTAATAACTACTACTACTACTATACTACTACTACTACTAAGACTACTAATAATAATAATAATACGACTACGACTACTACTAATACTACTACTATATACTACGCTTCATACTACTACTAATACTAATTTACTTAACTACTACTACTACTACTACTACTACAGTACTACTACTACTATACTACTAATAGAACCACTACTACTACTACTACGACTACTACTCTACTATCCTACTACTACTACGCTATGCTTACTAATACTACTACTATACTACTCCTACTATTACTACGACTACTACTACTAGTAGTACTACTACTACGACTACTACTACTACTACTACTACTACTACGACTACTTCGGCTTTGACCACGACGACTACCACCACTACTACGACTACCGCTACGGCCACCACGACTACGACTACGAGTAGGACTACTAATACCAAAACTACTACTACTACTACTACGACGACTACTACTACTACTACTACTACCACGACTGCTACTACAACGATTACGATTACTATGACTGCGACTTCTACTTCTACTCTCACTACCACGACTACTACGACGACGACTACTACTACTACTACTACTACTACTACTCCTACTACTACTACTACTACTACTACTACCACGACTGCTATAATTCCTGCTACGACTACTGCTGTTACTACTGCGAGTATGACTAGTACTGCGGCTACGACTACGACTGCGACTACGACTACTACTACGACTACGGCTACTGGTACTACTGCTACTACCACTACTATTACTACTACTACTACTACTACTACTACTACTACTACTACTACCACTACTAGTACTACTACTACTACGACTACTACTACTACTACTACTACTACTACTACTACTACTATTACTACTACTACTACTACTACTACCACTTCTACGACGACGAATACTACGACTCCTACGACTACTACTACTACTACTACTACTACGAGCACGACTACGACTACGACTACGACCACTACGGCTACGACGGCGACGACGTCTACCACTACTAATACTTCTACGGATACTACGACGACGACTCCTACTACTACTACTACTACTACTACTACGACTACAACTACTACTACTACTACTACTACTACTCCTACTACTACTACTACTACTACTACTACTACCACTACTACTACTACTACTACTACTACTACTACTACTACTTTACTTATACGACTGTACTACGATTACTACTATACTACTACTTACTACTAGTACTCATTTATGTGACTACCATATACTACTACCACTACTACTACTACTACTACTACTACTTACTACGACTACTATTCTAGAACTACGACTTACTACTATTAACTTACGAATACAACTACGCCCCTTCTATACTACTTACTACTACACAACTACTACTAGCGACGACGACTACTACTACTTACTACGGCTACGAATTTATCACTACTACTACTACTACATCTACGACTATTACTACTACATACTACTTACTACGACGACTACTATACTTCTTACTATCTACTACTACTACTACTTGCTACTACCTACTACTACTACTACTACTACTACTACTACTACTACTACTACTACTACTACTACTTACTACTACTTACTACTACTTGCTACTACTTACTACTACTTACTACTACTTACTACTACTACTACTACCACTACTACTCCTACTACTACTACTACTACGACTACTACTACTACTACTACTACTACTACTACCACTACTACTATTACTTCTACTACTACTACTACTACTACTACTACTACTACTACTACTACTACTACTACTACTACTACTACTACTACTACTACTACTACTACGACTACTTATACTACTACTACTACTACTACTACTACTACTACTACTACTACTACTACTACTACTACTACGTCTACTAATGATACGAGTGTTATTACTGCTACTACCACTACTACTACTACGGCTACCACGACTACGACCACTCGATTACTATTACTACTACTGCTGCTACCACTACTACTGCTACCACTAACACTACCGCTACTTGCATCACGGGTACCACTACTACTACTACTACTACTACTACTACTACTACTACTGCTACTACTGCTACTACTGCTACTACTATTACTGTTACTACGACTACTACTACCACTACTACGACTACGACTACTACTACTACTACTACCACTACTACTACTACTACTACTACCACTACTACTACTACTACTACGACTTCTGATACTACGACCCCTACTCCTACTATTGCTACTGCTACTGCTACTACTACTACTACTACTAAAGACTACTACACTACTACTACTTCTACTACTACTACTGACTACTTACGACTACACCTACGACTACTACTACTACTACTACTACTACTACCTACTACTCCTAGTTTCTACGG
>CAUYUJ010002484.1:10000-17662 GCA_963575745.1 Prorocentrum cordatum
TGATGATGGTGACGATGATGACGCTGATGGTGACGACGATGACGAGGACGAGGACGATGACAATGACGATGGAGATGATGAGGACGAGGACGAAGACGAGGACGAGGACGAGGACGAGGACGACGGCGACGGTGACGATGACGATGACGATGACGATGACGATTGCGATGACAATGACGATGACGATGACGATGACGATGACGATGACGATGACGATGACGATGACGATGATCACGATGATGATGATGATGATGATGATGATGATGGATGATGATGATGATGATGATGATGATGATGATGATGATGATGATGATGATGATGATGATGATGATGATGATGATGATGATGATGATGATGATGATGATGATGATGATGATGATGATGATGATGATGATGATGATGATATTGACATTGATGATGATGCTTGAAGACCCCGCTCGCCTCCAGCGCCCTTCAGGCCGTGCCTCTTCTGGAACTCGTCGCTCGCGAACTGCTGCAACCTCGTCAGGGCATCTTTCACCTCCTTCGGTCCAGGCACCTGCCGCGCGCGTACTCACTCGCGCCCGCGCAAGCGCGCATGCACATACGCAGGGGGTCGGGTCGCGGCGTTCCGCCCATCAGCAGCGGAATCAACGTTGGAGCGACCTAATTCGGAAGCGGCCAGGGGGTCTGCGCTGGATGAGCGCGGAGAAAAACAATCAGGAGGAGAGGACGAAGGCAAATCCGCTGAAAACCAGCCCCTGGACCCCTCATGGAGTCGAAACCGACTGGTTTTACGAGCCGCGTCCAGCCGTGGCGACGAGGGGGGGCCCTTTCTCCCCCCTGTCAGTCGAAAGAAGTGGGCAGAAGCAGGAAGTAGGAAGGAGGTTAAAGCAGAGTGGGCATCCGTCCACCCCCTGAAGAGGAAGGAAGAGGGAACACCGTTCGACCCTTGAAGTAGGAAGGCACCTAAAGCAGATCGGAATGTGGGAATCCAAGAGTACCTACTTTCAAGGGCCGACGGACACTGGGCCACCTCAGCCTCCTGGCCAGCTCCAATATCTAAGATTAGGTCGGGCATGTCCTCCTACAGGCGGATCTTGGGCGAAACATGAAAAATAAAATACTCAAACAACACTCAGAAATAGCCATAAATACTAAAAAAGATCGTCACCATACTATTTCTACACTATCTTTGAATATTTCTCCTGTAGAGGGACACGCCCGACTGAAAGCTAAGACCCTCGGCCGCCACGGCTCGAAGCAGTGGCCCTCGGCATTCGCGCCGTCGAGAGTCGACAAGCGCCACCGCGCCCCTCGGAACTCCCAAGGCGCCCCAGAACAGTTGCTGGTCTGCCTGGTGGGGGTTCTGTGGGACGCTAGTCTTAAGTCGGGCGTGCCCTCTCCTACAGGCGGATCTTGGGCGAAAAATGCTCAAACATATTCGAACATAATCGAAAAAACGTCCCCAGGCTATGTTTTTAGCTATTTTCCAATATTCCCCCTGTAGGGGGACATGCCCGACTTAATGCTAGTGCTATGTGTCCTCCTTGGCAGCAGGGCCCACAAGCGAATCGAGAAGTCGAATCGGCGATCGAGATACATAGGATCGGCGGAATCGGCAGCCGAGTCAGGAAAAGTCGAATCGGCGTGAATCGGCAGGCCAGTAGGCCTCCATTGAGAAATCGGATCCCAGATCGAAATCCGAAGCCGAATCGCATCGGAATCGGCATCCCTCGAAATCGAATCGAAGCGAATCGGATCGGAGGAACCGAAATGAGTCTCCTGCCTTGGAGGCGCGCGTCCGACCTGGACATCTGGCAGAGAACCACCTTGCAGCATACCGTCTCCCGACCGTGCACAGCCGACCAGCGCCCGCCGCCGCGCACGTACAGCACAAGATTTTTCCCGGCGGGCGCTGGCCGCCCGTGGACCGGGCGACGTATGCAGAGCATCAGCACGTTGGCCCGCCGCCGAGTCTGCAGTTTTCGGGGGGCCCGAGGACACACAAATAAACACACACAAATAAAAGGATCCCCCCTATTTTCCCATATATTTTCTGGGTTCTTGCCTCCCCCCCCACTTCCCATATTTTCCCACATTTTCCTGGGAGTCGACGACTAATTGTGTCTGTATGTTTTACTAGTGGATCCTCCTCCTCCTCCTCCTCCTCCTCCTCCACACTAGTTTTACTAGTGTGGAGGAGGAGGAGGAGGAGGAGGAGGAGGAGGAGAAGGAGGAGGAGGAGGAGGAGGAGCGAGGGAGGAGAGGGAGGAGGAGGAGGAGGAGGAGGAGGAGGAGGAGGAGGAGGAGAGAGGAGGAGGAGGAGGAGGAGGATTGTGTCTGTATGTCGACGACTAATGGATTAGCGATCCATGGCTCTGGCGCGCGGTCGCCTCGGCCGTGGATCGGGGGAGAGGTGCCCCCCCCGAGGTGCGGCCGGTGCCGCCCCGCTCGGCGGCGGAAGGCCGGAGGAGGAGGAGGAGGAGGGGGAAGATGAGGGGGAGGGGGAGGAGGAGGAGGAGGAGGAGGAGGAGGAGGAGGAGGAGGAGGAGGAGGAGGAGGAGGAGAAGGAGGAGGAGGAGGAGGAGGAGGAGGAGGGGGACCCGTCGCTGGTCCACGCCCCCTGAATCCATGTTTGCGATCGCCCGATGTTTTCCAGAGGCACCACCGCTCCAAGCGACCATCCTCGATTCAGCGTTCGCCCCCCCGCCTGAGACGCTTCCCGTATGGTCCCCGAGAGCTCCCAAGACGGCCGCGAGGGCCTGCCACCCCCGAGGCGCCAAGGGCTACCCAAGAGAGGAGGGCACTGGCTCCCCCCCCCGTGCAGTGGTCCCCCTCTCCGGGAGGTCTGGCGGTGCATCCTTCCTCCCGAACCTGTGTTGTCCCCTCTCGAGTTCTTTTCCCAGCAATCTGTGGTGCTGGGTCACCGTTTTGACTTAGCAGCGCCCAGCGTTCCTCCTCCTCCTCCTCCTCCTCCTCCTCCTCCTCCTCCTCCTCCTCCTCCTCCTCCTCCTCCTCCTCCTCCTCCGGTTAGTAGTATCATTACTAGTCTTACTAATTCCGGTTGTCTTCGTGTTCTTCTCTTTCTTATCATGATTAGTCTCCTGATATTCGTATTCAACACATGTTCTTCTACGAGTATCAGTACTGGTCTTATTGTTCGCATTCGTACTGAAATAAATAGTACGACTCGTAATATTAAATATGTATACTATCATTCGTATTACTATGATGCGTCGCCTTGTCATTCCTATGGTAATTGGTGCTTCCCTTAGCAGTTCGCTTATGACTCTCATTCGTATTGCTAGCCTGACCGTTACTCGTGTGTATCGTATTAGTATTCTTAGTATGCTTAGTAGGTTTCTTATTACGATTAGCATTAGGAATCGCATTCTTAATGTTACTACTAATACGACTACTACTACTACTACTACTACTACTACTACTACTACTACTGCTGCTACCACTGACTACTACTACTACTACTACTACTACTACTACTACTACTACTACTACTACTACTACGACTACTACTACTACTACTACTACTACTACTACTACTACTACTACTACTACTAGTACTACTACTACCACTAACCACTACACTACTACTACTACTACTATACTAATACTACTACTACTACTACTACGACACTAATGACGTGCTCCTCCTCACACACTACTACTACTACTACCTACTACTACTACTACTACGACTACTCGAATACTACTACTACTACTACTACTACTTTACTACTACTACTACTTACTAATACTACGATACAATACTACTATAATACTACTACGAACTAATTATGCCATACTACTACTACTACTACTACTACTACTACTCTGCTGCGACGGCTTAACTACTACTACTACTACTACTACTACTACTACTACTCACTACTTACTACTACTACGACTCCGACTACGACTACGATACGACAAGACTACGACTACGACTACGACTACGACTACGACTACGACTACGCCTACGACTACGACGACGACGACGGGACGGACGGACGACTACTACATATACTACTACTACTACTGCTGCTACTACTACTACTACTACTACTACTACTACTACTACTACTACTACTACTACTACTACTACTACTACTACTACTACTACTACTACTACGACTCCTACTAAGACTACGACTACGACTACGACTACGACTACGACTACGACTACGACTACGACTACGAAGACTACTACTACTACTACTACTACTACTACTACTACTACTACTACTACTACGACTACGACTACGACTACGACTACGATTACTACTACTACTACTACTACTACTACTACTACTACTACTACTACTAGTGCTGTTAGTAATGTTATTAACAATATTATAATTAATCCTCCTCCTCCTGCTCCTCCTCCTCTTCCATATAAACCACTAGAACCATCGCGCGCTTCGCGCGCGCCCAGGTTCTCTGGAATTCCAGCTCGCAGTGAGATGTCGACGGTTGGGATATGGTTTCGGATGTGACTTCAGCTCGAGGCTTACGCCCCCCCCCCCTGCCCTGGCCGCTGTTCACCCCTGGCCCTACCCAGGTGACGATGCCGAGGGTATGAATGTTGAGAATTGCGGGAGCGATGATGTTGTGGATTACGATGATTACGTTGATTCGTGTAATAAAATCGGTTCTAACGATAATGTCGACAACGATGTGGCTGACGACGATGGGGCTGATGACATGCATGAAAGCGATACTTGGGCCGACTCTGGCGATAATGACGATAGGTACCGCGATTTCGAATCTGACCGTAGCCCAACACGTTGCAGGCATAGGTTGTGTACAGCCCTTCCCAGAGCACGGATGCGTCCAGGAAGACGACGAACATGATGAAGGGGGACTCGCCAGGCTCAGATCCGCAACGAGGCCGCGGAACGGCCATGCTTCAGAGCGCCTTTGAATCTCTTTAGGAGTTTTTGGGGGGGTGTTGGGGGCCTCTTGAGGGCCTGTTTGGTCCTTTTTGGGGGGCCGCGTGTCACGTCGCCGTCGGCGCTCCTCCGGAGGACTGCGTGATGCCCGACACCGCGGGGAGTGTTCAACCTTGGGCGATCGGCGGCCTGGAAAGAATTCAGCCTTGTGAAAACCTGCGCCCTCTCATGGGGCCTCTTGGGGCGTCTTTGAAGGGGCCCTGGGACACACTAATATATACACACAAATAAAAGGATCCCCCCTATTTCCCCATTTTTCTGGGTGTCTGCCTCCCCCCCCCACTTCCCATATTTTCCCATGTTTTCCTGGGAGTGGACGGTTCATTGTGTCTGTGTGTTTCTTTTCCCTCCTGAGTCTTGGCGGCGCGGTGGCCGTCTCGAGAACGTCTCGGGATGTCTCTCGGAACGCTCCTGGGGGCTCTCGAGGCGCCTCCTGGATGGGACGCACAGAGACATACTAATACTATCTGTCCTCCTTGGAGGCGCGCGTCCGACCCGAACATATAGTATACCCATCTTGTAGTCTATCGTTTCCCGAGCGGTGTGGCCAGAAAGCGCCCGCCACGACGCACATCCTACAAGATTGCGCGGTGCGCGCGTCGCCCCTGGGGGGGGGCGACGCACACACAGTATAAGTATACTGGGGCGACGCCGACTGGAGGCGTCCTGAGCAGTCTGGAGTCTGGAGGCTGTCCCGGCCGGTCGTGGGCACCCCGGGGCCGTCTCGGAATGCCGAGGGCCGCCTGGGAGGCCCTCGGGAAGGGCGGGAGCCGCTCTGCACAAGCGCCCCCCCCCTCTGGCGCCACGGGGCCAGGGCCTCCCTTGAACGTATGCGTGCATGTGTGGGAGATTGCGTCAATGTATACAGATGTACATATGTACGCATAGACATGTATGTGCACATATATACATATGCACATATATATATATATGTGTATATCTATGTATGCATGGTGCAAAGCTGTATGCTGCCATATATAAAATACAAACATACATGCATGCATATTCACACACGTATAATACATATATAGTTATACGTACATATATATATATACATGTGTATACGTGCAGTCATACATACATACATCCATCCATCCATCCATACATCAATCCATACATACATACATACACACATACATACATGCATGCGTGCATGCATGCATGCATGCATACATACATACATGCCGACATACACGCATACACACATTCATACATACAGGCATACATACATACATGCGTACGTACGTACGTACGTATGTACATGCATACATACATACATACATACATACATACATACATACATACATACATACGCATCGCCATGTATGTGCACATGTATACCTATGCACATATATAAATACACATATGTGTATATATATGTATGCATGGTACAAAGTTGCATGCTGCCATATTTATATACAAACATACATGCATGCATATGCACACACGTATAATACATATATATAGTTATACGTGTATATATACATGTGTATACGTGCAGTCATACATACATACATGCATACATAAATACATACATACATACATACATACATACATACATACATACACAAATACATACATACATGCATGCGTACATACATACATGCATACATACATACATACATGCCGACATACATGCATACACACATTCATACACACACGCACAGAGACAGTCATACATGCATACATGCATACATACATACATGCGTACGTACGTACCTACGTACGTACGTACGTACCTACGTCGTACATACATACATGCGTACGTACGTATGCACATGCATACATACATACATACATACATACATACATACATACATATACATGCATACGTATATACATACATACATTCATTCATTCATACATACATACATACATGCGTATGTACGTACATACATGCATACATACATACATACATACATACGTACGTACGTACGTACATACACGCATACATACATTGCATACATAAATACATACATACATACATGTATACATACATACACACATACATACATACATACATGCATACACACACACACATACATACATACATACATACGTATTTACATACATATATACATACATACATACATACATACATGCATGCATACATACCTACCTACCTACCTACCTACATACATACATACATACATACATGCATGCATGCATGCGTGCATGCATACATACATACATGCATACATATATTACCCTGGCGGCGTACCCAACCCCTGCGCAATGCGGGGCATGAGTAGATTGGGAGTCGTTATACGGAGGTGATGGCGTGACATGGGCGCATACACTTCTGCGAGCGGCATTCGTGAGGCTCGCAGCCCCCCCAAGGATTGCGATGTCCCGCTCAGACTTGCCTGGTGCCTCGCTCCGCTGGACCCACCAGCAGCCCTCGAAAGTGGCGACAGTCTCGCAGATCGCAGCCCCCCAGGGACGGCGAGGTCCCGCTCAGATCCGCGCGGTGCCTAACTCCGCAGGACCCACCAGCAGCCCTCGAAAGTGGCGACAGTTTCGCAGATCGCAGCCCCCCAGGCACGGCGAGGTCCCGCTCAGGTCCGCGCGGTGCCTCACTTCGCAAGACCCACCAGCAGCCCTCGAAAGTGGCGATAGTTTCGCAGATCGCAGCCCCCCAGGGACGGCGAGGTCCCGCTCAGGTCCGCGCGGTGCCTCACTCCGCAGGACCCACCAGCAGCCCTCGAAA
>CAUYUJ010002484.1:22762-55262 GCA_963575745.1 Prorocentrum cordatum
CTGCCTCGCACGTCCAGAGGATGATGTCCGAGCCGTCGCCGACGCGCCCCTCCCGCACAGACATGCAGTAGTCCGGGTTGGCCTTCAGGCGGACGTACTTATCGGAGATCAGCCACCCGAACTCGTGGGAGTCCCCACAGGTCCAGAGGATAATGTCCGTGCCGTCCATCACCCTGCCCTCCCGCACCGATAGGCACAGCCCACTCCCCTTGTGTTTCATCCTGTCGCCGCCGGCGGGGCCGGTGTGCTCGAAGTCGAAGGGGGAGCCGTACGACGACGCCAGCCGCCCCGCACTCGAGCCAGGCGTGCCACACCTCCACAGGACCGCGTCCGAGCCGTCGCCGCTCCGGCCCTCTCGTATGCTGAGGCACTGGTCTGGGTCCGCGTCGAGCTTGATCTGGGGGCCGTCCATGCGCCAGCGGAAGGCGTTCGACTGCCCCGACCACAGGATCAGGTCGGCGCCGTCAACTGCGTCGTTGCCCCGCACGCTGAGCCAGTGCTTCGGCGACGCCTTGAATTTCACCTTCTCGCCCTCCACCAACCACTGAAACGGCTTCGACTCGCCGCAGCGCCAGAGGATAACATCGGAGCCATCACCATCCTTCCCCTCGCGCACGCTCATGCAAAAATTGGGATCTGAGGCCAGCTTGATGTAGTCGCCGTCAACCTGCCACATGAACTCCTTCGACCTGCCGCAGTGCCACAGGATGATGCTCATGCCATCAGTGACCTTCCCCTCGCGCACGCTGGCGCAGTAGGCGGGGTTGGCCTTGTATCTGACCTGGCCACCCTTGAAGATCCAGTGCTGATGGTAAGTGGCTGCGACCAGAGGCGCCCCGCTGGCCGCGAGCAGCATCACCGCGGCTGCCCACTGCATGCTGCTAGGGCAGAACGAGCGCCGCGCTCTGGCGGCGACCGGGGCCTGCCCTGAGCGGCGCGGTGAGCCGAGCTCGGCGAGTCTTGGCCGCTGGGCTGGCTCTCGAGCGGGAGCGTCCTGAGCCAAAATGGCTGCGGGGACGTCTTGGGGCCGTCTTGGGCCCCCCCCTGCCCGTCTTCGGGACCGCTCGCGGCGCTCTTCGACTTTGGTGGGGCTCTCCCAAGAGCACCCGAGGCCATCTTATGCCGAGAGGCCTCCGAGGCAAGGCACACTGAAAAGGCATAAATCTGGCGAGACCAAATGGGCGGTCCAGGCAAAGATGTGCCATGCAGTCCGAGAAAAGTGCTACAATGCAAAGTAATTCATAGGCATGCGTAGCGTAGCTACGTCTTTGAGGCGGCTGGTCTGAACTGGATGGGGCACCACAAAATCGATCAAGAGGGAAGGACGAGGGCAAATCTGTTCAAAATCGGTCCCCGGACCCCTCCTGAGGTCTATCTGGTGCAATTTTTCGCCCCGGATCTGTTTCTGACTGTCCCGGGACCCGAAGATGGCCCACGAAGGCGAAAAGAGCAAAAGACCTTCCCGAACCCAGCACCTCGAAACTCGCCCCCCCCCTTCCTGCTGGCAAGAACCAGTGCTGGGCCACCTCAGCCTCCTAGCCGGCTCCACGCTACAATGCAAAATATAAGCATCATAGCGATGCGTCGTCCGGCATATCATGAGAAGATGTGGGCAGGGGACGGCGACGGCGGCGGCGACGAGGGCCAGCAGCTGCGACGAGGGCCGACGACGACGACGACGACGACGACGACGACGACAGTGACGACAGTGACGACGACGACGACGACGACGACGACGACGACGACGACGACGACGACGACGACGACGACGACGACGACGACGACGACGACGACGGCGGCGGCGGCGGCGGCGGCGGCGGCGGCGGCGGCGGCCGCGGCGGGCAGCGGCGGCGGGCAGCCGCGCTGCCTCGAGCGTGGGCCGCTCCGACAGGGCCTTCTGCCGCGCGGCCTCGGCCGCCTGGGGCGCCGCCGCGAGAGGGCGGCCGCTCCGAGGGCAGAGGCCTCCCAGATGGGCTCCGGGTAGATCTCCTCCGCCGCCTCCTCCTCCACCTCCTCCTCCTCCTCCTCCACCTCCTCCTCCTCCTCCCTCCCGCCTCCTCCTCCTCTTCCTCCTCCTCCTTTTCTTCTTCCCTTATTCTTATTATTTTATTATTTATTATTATTATTATTTATATTTATATTATTATTATTATTATTATATTATCATCATCATCATCATCATCATCATCATCATCATCATCATCATCATCATCATCATCATCATCATCATCATCATCATCATCATCATCATCATCATCATCATCATCATCATCATCATCATCATCATCATCATCATCATCATCATCATCATCATCATCATTATTATTATTATTATTATTATTATTATTATTATTATTATTATTATTATCATTATTATTATTGTTATTGTTATTACTATCATCATTATTATCATTATTATCATTATTATCACTAGTGTCATTATTATTATTATTATTATTATTATTATTATTATTATTATTAATACTATTATTATTATTATTGTTATTATTATTATTATTATTATCCGTCTTATTATTCTTATTGTTCTTATTATTCTTCTTATTCTTATTATTCCTCCTCCTCCTCCTCCTCCTCCTCCTCCGCCTCCTCCTCCTCCTCCTCCTTCCCCACCTCCTGCTCCTCCCCCTCCTCCTCCTGCTCCTCCTCCTCCTCCTCCTCCGCCTCCTTGTCCTTCTCTTCCTCCTCCTCCTCTTCTTCTTCTTCTTCGTCTTCTTCTTATTATTAGTAATCTTATTATTACTATTATTATTATTATTATTATTATTATTATTATTATGATTATTATTATTATCATTATTATTATTAGTATTATTATTATTATTATTCGTATTACTATTATTCTTATTATTATTATTATCATTATTAGTATTATCATTATTATTATTGTTGTTATTATTATTATCATTATTATTATTAGCATTATTATTAACATTAATATTATTATTACTATTATTATTATTTTTTTTTTATTATTATTATTATCATTATCATTATTATTATTACCAGTATTATTATCATTGTTATTATTATTCGTATTAATAATTTTATTGGTATTATTATTATTAATATTATTATTAGCATTAACATTATTATTGTTATGAATATAACTATCATTATTATTAGTATTATGATTACTATTATTAGTATGATTAGTCTTCTTCGTATTATTCATATGATTATTCATATTATTATTATTATCATTATTAATCGTCTTCTTCTTATTACTATTATTAGTATGCTTCTGATTATGTTTATTATTCTTCTTCTTAGTATTATCATTATTATTCGTATTATTATTCTTCTTCTTATTACTATTATTAATATTCTTATTATTAATATTCCTCTTATTCGTCTTCTTAGTAGTATTCTTATCATTATTATTCTTACTATTATTCTTATTATTATTACTAGTATTATTATTAGTATTATTATTACTAATAATATTATTAGTTTTAGTATAACTATTATCATTGTTATTGTAGTATTACTCCTCCTCCTCCTCCTCCTCCTCCTCCTCCTCCGCCTCCTCCTCCTCCTCCTCCTCCTCCGCCTACTCCTCCTCCTCCCCCTCCTCCCTCCTCCCTCCTCCTCCTCCTCCTCCTCCTCCTCTCCTCCTCCTGCTCTCCTCCTCCTCCTCCTCCTCCACCTCCTCCGCCTCCTCCTCCTGCTCCTCCTCCTCCTCCTCCGCCTCATCCTCCGCCTCTTCCTCCTCCTCCTCCTCCTCCTCCTCCTCCTCCTCCTCCTCCTCCTCCTCCTCCTCCTCCTCTGGTTCTTCGTATTATGTTTCTTAGCATTCTTCTTCTTATTAGTAGTATCAATCTTCTTATTTGTTTTAGTATTCTTCGCATTCTTCTTCTTAGTATTTTTTTTCTTATTATTATGATTAGTCTTGTTATTTTCCTTATTCCTCCTCCTCCTCCTCCTCCTCCTCCTCCCTCCGCCTCCTCCTCCCCTCCTCCACCTCCTCCTCCTCCTCCTGCTCCTCCTCCTCCTCCTCCGCCTCCTCCTCCTCTTCCTACTCCTCCTCTTCTTCTTCGTCTTCGTAGTAGTATTATGATTAGCTTTCTTCTTCGTGTGGTTATTATTAGTATTAGTATTATTATTATTATTATTATTATTATTATTATTATTATTATTATTATTATTATTATTATTATTATTATTTATCATCATCATCATTATTATTATTATCATTATCATTATTATTAGTATTATTATTAGTATTATTATTACTAGTATTATTATTATTAGTAGTATTATTATTTTTGGTCTGATTAGTCTTAATATTCTTCTTCTTATTCTTATTATTCTTCTTATTATTATTATTCTTCTTCTGCTTCTGCTTCTTCTTCGTCTTATTATTCTTATTTTTCTTATTTTTCTTCGTATTATTCCTCCTCCTCCTCCTCCTCCTCCTCCTCCGCCTCCTCCTCCTCCTCCTCCTCCGCCTCCTCCTCCTCCTCCTCCTTCCTCCTCCGCTACTCCTCCTCCTCCCTCCTTTTCCGCCCTCCTCTCCTCCTCCTCCTCCTCCTCCTCCTCCTCCTCCTCCTCCTCCTCCTCCCTCCTCCTCCTCCTGCTCCTCCTGCTCCTCCTCCTCCTCCTTCTCCACCTCCTCCTTCTCCTCATCCTCCTCCTCCTGCGCCTCCTCCTCCTCCTCCGCCTCCTCCTCCTCCTCCTCCTCTTCCTCCTCCTCTCCTCTTATTCTTCTTGTTCGTCTTATTAATAGTGTTATGAATATTCTTTTTATTCTTATTATTATTCGTCTCATTATTCTTAGTATTCGTCGTCTTCTTATTATTCTTCGTATCCTTCCCTCCTCCTCCCTCCTCCTCCTTCCTCCTCCTCCTCCTCTACTCCTCCTCCTCCCTCCTCCTCCTCCCTCTCCTCCTCCTCCCTCTCCTCCTCCTCCTCCTCCTCCTCCTCCTCCTCCTCCTCCTCTCCGCCTCCTCCTCCTGTCCTCCTCCTCCTCATCCTTCCTCCTCCGCATACTCCTCCTCCTCCCTCCTCCTCCTCCCTCCTCCCTCCTCCCCTCCTCCTCCTCCTCCTCCTCCTCCCTCCTCCTCCTCCTCCTCCTCCTCCTCCTCTTCCTGCTGCTCCTCCTCCTCCTCCACCTCCTCCTCCTCCTCCTGCACCTCCTCCTCCTCCTCCGCTTCATCCTCCTCCTCGTCCCCATCCTCCTCTTATTATTAGCATTCGTCGTCGTATGTTTCTTCTTCTTCTTATTCTTATTATTATTCTTCTTATTATTATTCTTCTTATTCTTATTATTATTATTATTATTAATATTAGTATTAGTCTTCTTCTTATTATTCTTATTATTATTAGTATTATTCTTATTCGTCTTCTTATTATTATTCGTTTTCTTATTCTTATTATTATTCTCCTTCTTATTAATATTATTAGTCTTATTATTATTATTCTTATTCTTCTTCTTCTTAGTATTCTTATTCTTATTATTATTATTATTCTTCTTCTTCTTATTATTCTTATTCTTCTTATTATTCTTATTAGTATTCTTCTTATTATTATGTTTTATTCTTCTTTTTCTTCTTATTATCCTTCTTCTTCTTCTTACTATTATTATTATTCTTCTTAATATTATTATTCGTATTATTATTCTTATGTTTCTTCTTATTATTCTTCTTATTAATATTATTATTATTAGCATTATTATTCTTATTCTTCTTCTTATTATTCTTATTATTCTTATTAGTATTATTACTAATATTAGTATTATTATTATTATTAGTAGTAGCATTAGTATTATTATGATCCTGTTTCTTATTCGTCTTAGTATTCTTCTTGTTCTTCTTAGTATTATTAGTCTTATTATGTTTCTTCTTATGTTTAATATTATGCTTCTTATTATTATTAGTATTATTACTAATACTATTAATATTAGTATTATTATTGTTATTAGTGTTATTCGTCGTCTTCTTCTTATTATTATTATTCGTATTATTATTCTTACTATTCTTATGATTCTTCTTATTATTAGTAGTACTATTATTCATAGTCTTCTTATTATGCGTGTTCTTCTTATCATTCTTATTAGTATTATTCTTCTTAGTCTTATTATTGTTATTGTTATTATTAGTAGTAGTATTATTGTTATTAGTATTATTAGTAATAATAGCAATAATAATAATATTCTCATTACTATTATTAGTATTATTATTATGTATGATTATTCGTCGTATTCTTATTGTAAGTATTCTTACTATTATTGTTAGCCTTCTTAGTACTATTATTATTCGTATTATGGTCATTATTATTCTTCTTCGTATGCTTCGTCTTAGTATTAGTTTTCTTCGTATTGGTATGCTTGTTAGTCTTCGTATTCCTCCTCCTCCTCCTCCTCCTCCTCCCCCTTCTCCTCCTCCTCCTCCTCCTCATCCGCCTCCTCCTCCTCCTCCTCCACCTCCTCCTCCTCATCCTGCGCCTCCTCCTCCTCCTCCTCCGCCTCCTCCTCCTCTTCCTCCGCTTCCTCTTCTTCTTCGTCTTCTTATTATTAATATGTTTCGTCTTCTTCGTATTATTCGTCTTCTTCGTAATTTTCCTCCTCCTCCTCCTCCTCCTCCTCTCCTCCTCCTCCTCCTCCGCCCCTCCTCCTCCTCCTCCTCTCATCCTCCTCCTCCTCCACCTCATCCGCCTCCTCCGCCTCCTCCTCCTCCTCCTCCTCCTCCTCCTCCTCCTCCTCCCTCCTCCTCCGCCTACTCCTCCTCATCCCTCCTTTTTCCCCCCTCATCCCTCCTCCCTCCTCCTCCTCCTCCTCCTCCTCCTCCTCCCTCCTCCTCCTCCTCCTCCTCCTCCTCCTCGTCCTCCGCCTCCTCCTCCTGCTCCTCCTGATCATCCTCCTCCTTCTCCACCTCATCCTCCTCCTCCTCCTCCTCCTCCTCCTCCTCCTCCTCCTCCGCCTCCTCCTCCTCTTCCTCCTCCTCCTCTTCTGTGTATGGTTCGTGTTCGTCTTCTTAGTATTATTATGTGTATTCTTCTTATTATTAATATTATTCGTCGTATGATTAGTGTTATTATTCGTATTCGTCTTCTTCGTCTTCTTATTCTTCTTCTTCTTATTCTTATTATTCTTATTATTCATATTATTATTATTATTATTATTATTATTATTATTATTATTATTATTATTATCATTATTATTAGTATTATTATTATTATTATTATTATTATTATTATTATTATTATTATTATTATTATTCTTATTCTTATTATTCTTATCATTCTTATTATTCGTCTTCTTATTCTTCTTATTATTATTCGTCTTCTTCTTCTTCTCCTCCTTCTTCTTATTATTCGTATTATTATTATTATTATTATTAGTAGTAGTAGTATTATGATTGTTACTATTATTATTATTATTATTATTATTATGATTATTTTTATTATTATTATTATTATTATTATTATTATTATTATTATGTTTCGTCTTCTTCTTCGTATTCCTCCTCCTCCTCCTCCTCCGCCTCCTCCTCCTCCTCCTCCGCCATCCTCCTCCTCCTCTCCTCCTCCTCCTCCTCCCTACCTCCTCCTCCCTCCCCTCCTCCCTCCTCCCTCCTCCTCATCGTCCTCATCCTCCTCCTCCTCCTCCTCCTCTCCTCCTGCTCCTCCTCCTCATCCTCCCCCTTCTCCACCTCATCCTCCTCCTCTCCTCCTCCTCTCCTGCTCCTCCTCCTCCTCCGCCTTTCCTCCTCTTCCTCCTCCTCCTTCCTCCTCCTCCTCCTCCTCCTCCGCCTCCTACTCATCCTCCTCTTCCTCCTCATATTCTTCTTCTTATTATTATTCGTTTTATTCTTATTCTTCTTCTTCTTCTTAGTATTATTATTCTTCTTCTTCGTATTATTATTCGTCTTAATATTCTTCTTATTATTATTATTATTATTATTATTATTATTATTATTAGTAGTAGTAGTATTATGATTGTTATTATTATGCTTATTGTTATTATGCTTCGTCTTCGTCTTCGTATTCCTCCTCCTCCTCCTCCTCCTCCGCCTCCCCCTCCTCTCCTCCACCTCCTCCTCCTCCGCTCCTCCTCCTCCTCCCTCTCCTATCCTCCTCCATCCTCCTCCTCCTCCTCCTCCTCCTCCTCCTCTCTCCTCCTCCTCCTCCTTCTCCTCATCCTCCTCTCCTCCCTCCTCCTGCTCCTCCTCCTCCTCCGCCTCCTCCTCCTCTTCCTCCTCCTCCACCTCCTCCTCCTCCTCATCCTCCTCCTCCGCCTCCTACTCATCCTCCTCTTCCTCCTCATATTCTTCTTCTTCTTATTATTCGTTTTATTCTTATTCTTCTTCTTCTTAGTATTATTATTCTTCTTATTCGTATTATTATTCGTCTTAATATTATTATTATTATTATTGTTATTATTATTATTGTTATTATTGTTATTACTCTTATTCGTCTTCTTAGTATTCTTAGTACGCGTATTCTCATTATTCTTAATATTCGTAGTAGTCTGCTTCTTATTCTTATTACGAGTATTATTATTATTATTCGTCTTCTTATTATGTTGTTATTATAAGTTTTATTATTATTATTATTACAGAGTGACCTACAACAAAGCTTTTTGCATTCGTTGTAGGGTGGGGGGTAGTCCTTGGGATGTGGGGGGTTGGAAGCCGCCACGAAAGGAATCCCTGTTGTATTCCATCACAAAAAGGAATCCCTTTGTATTCCGCCACAAAAGGAATTCCTCTGTATTCCGCCACAAAAGGAATTCCTTTGTATTCCGCCACTCAAGGAATTCCGTTGTATTCCGCCACGAAGGGGATCCCTTTGTATTCCGCCACAAAGGGAATCTCTTTGTATTCAGCCACAAAAAGAATCTCTTTGTATTCCGCAACAAAGGGAATTCTTTTGCATTCAACCACAACGGGAATCCTATTGTAATAAATATAGATGCTGGAAACAGTGTGTTTTCACAGAGATTCAGAGAATTTCAATAAAAACAATGGCAACAAAAAAAAAAAAATGATTTCATCTGTGTTTTCACAGAGATTCAGAAATTTCTAATTAAAAATATGTGTTTTCATTGCCAGGCTCAGAGATTCAGAGATTTCAATGATTTTCCAACGATGGGTATTGATGTTTTATGAAAACGCTGAGAAAAAAGGAAGAAAAAAAAAAAAAAAAAAAAAAAAAAAAAAAAAAAAAAAAAAAAAAAAAAAAACGGTTTCCTTTTGTGTTTTATTTGAAAACAAAGAAAACCTTGTGTTTTCACAGAGATTTTAAAAATGTTCCAGAAATGTACTAAATCTCTGTGAAAACATATGGTTTTCTTTCAACAAAAAAAACATTGGGTGCTCACAGTGTTTTAGTATATTAATAAAGAAAACCAAATGTGTTCACAGAGATTTAATACATTTCTTGGAAATTATTAAAATCTCTGTAACAACACAAGGTGTTCTTTGTTTTCCTGCTAAAAAATCAAAGAAATCATGTGTTTTCACAACGTTGTCATAAAAATCAATACCCATAGTTGGAAAATCATTCAAATCTCTGAATCTCTGAGCCTGGCAATGAAAAGCAATAGTTTTAATGAAAAATCGCTGAATCTCTGTGAAAACACAGATGAATCCAATTGTTTTTCATTGTTTTTATTGAAATTCTCTGGATCTCTGTGAAAACACCATGTTTCCAGCATCTATATTAATTACAATAGGATTCCCTTTGTGGCTGAATACAAAAGAATTCCCTTTGTGGCTGAATACAAAAGAATTCCTTTTGTGGCGGAATACAAAGGGATTCCCTTTGTGGCAGAATACAAAGGGATTCCGTTTGTGGCGGAATACAACAGATAATTCTCTTCGTGACGGAATACAAAAGGGATTCTCTTCGTGGCGGAATACAAAGAGATTCCTTTTGCGGCGGAATACAACGGGATTTCCTTTGCGGCGGAATACAAAGGAAATCCTTTTGCGGCGGAATGAAAAGAGATTCTTTTTGTGGCGGAATACAAAGGGACCCCTTTTGTGGCGGAGTACAAAGGGATTCCTTTTGTAGCGGAATACAAAGGAATTCCCTTTGCGGCGGAATACAAAGGAATTCCTTTTGTGGCGGAATACAGAAAGATATTCTTTATAGCGGAATACAAAAGAATTCCCTTTGTGGTTGAATACAAAAAAGTGTGGTTGAATACAAATGAATTCCCTTTTGGGTGGAATTCAAAAGAATTTCTTTTTCCAGGAATAATGAAATTTCACTTTGCCGCTCGCCGCTTCTCTCTTTCCTCTGTCTCTCCGTCTCTCTGTCTCTCTCTCTCTCTCTCTCTCTCTCTCTCTCTCTCTTCTCTCTCTCTCTCTCTCTCTCTCTCTCTCTCTCTCTCTCTCTCTCTCTCTCTCTCTCTCTCTCTCTCTCTCTCTCTCTCTCTCTCTCTCTCTCTCTCTCTCTCTCTCTCTCTCTCTCTCTCTCTCTCTCTCTCTCTCTCTCTCTCTCTCTCTCTCTCTCTCTCTCTCTCTCTCTCTCTCTCTCTCTCTCTCTCTCTCTCTCTCCTCTCTCTCTTCTCTCTCTCTCTCTCTCTCTCTCTCTCTCTCTCTCTCTCTCTCTCTCTCTCTCTCTCTCTTACTACTACTACTACTACTACTACTACTACTACTACTACTACTACTACTACTACTACTACTACTACTACTACTACTATAACTACTACAACTATTACCACTTCTAAGAGCACCGCAGATCCTATGAGCACCACAGAGCCCACGAGCACTGGTGCATTATATTTTAACCCCGCAATACCTGCATCCACCAAAGGTCCTATGAGCACCGCGGAGACGGCGGAGGAGAGCGCAAAGCGCGGAAATCTCACTGATCAAAGGAAATGTCGTGCTATTTTCCTCGCGCTGGTTGTGCAGAGAAGCTGAGTGCGCGGCAGCTAGCAGCTACCCTAGGAGCGCTAGCGAGCAGCCAGCTTAGGGCGAGAACGAGGAGGAGAGGGAGGAGAGACAACACTTGATGGCGAGCAGCCATCTTGAGACTCATTGCCGGTCCCCGTCTGGAGTGAGGAGAACAACCAAAGTGCTTCGAGGTACTTCAGAGACCGCAGTAATATTGTCCAGCATTGAACTTACTACGCATTGCACCTCATCAAGAAGAATTCCATTCGCCGCCCACTCCCCCTTCCACCTCGGAGCGTACCACAGCTCTTCAACCAAACTTGAATCTGTCATGGCTGCACGTTTCATATAGCAACGTCTGTTTTTGTAAGTTGGAATATTTATGCGGCCGAAAAGACCGTTCGAACCAAGAATAGCACAACTCTTGAACTCATTCCTGAATAGCTTAGAAGGTGTCCCACCAATCTGAGCAGTTGACCGGCCATCAACCGCGAAAGCCCGCATTACCGAATTTATGTTATCCACGCGGCCAACATGAGCATCTGCATATTTGTATGTAGGCCACTTATGCAGCGATGTGTTTTGCAGTATTAGCATTCAACTTGTTCTTTGCTGCGGCGGAAAGCAATCCAGCATCCAATGCGTGTACCAAATAACTAATGGCATTTGACGTATGCAGAACCACATTGTCAATTGGAAGCCGAACAGATAATTGTTTCCAGCCCTTTTCCTTGCTTCTGCGCACTACAGTATCATTGAAATTGCCATCCAATGCGTCGCTTCCAGCAATGATCCATATATCTTTAATGTCATAAGTGTCCGAAGCGAAACCCTTTGTCGGTTGAGGGGGTGGGATTATCGATTTTGGGTAATCCCTGACACTGAGATCATCGTCGTCTTCCTCATCCTCCCACCGCCTCTTCTTGCTAGTTAACGCTAAAGATTTAGGTGTCGCTGTCCTCGTTGCTTCTGCATCGGTTGATATGTCCAAGGGGTTGCCATTTGAGCTGGTCTTGAGATCGCCGAAACATTGCCCCTCGCACTCGCCCTCTGAAGAAGAAGAAGAAGATGATGACGAACCCCCCTTAATAGTTGCTCTCTGTCCGCCGACGGGGCCGACAAAAGGTTGCCCATAAGCTGTTTGGCAATAAGGGCCATATCCGGTCTGATAGAAATACCCTGGAAGCGGCATATACGCAACTGACTGTTGATTGAATGAAGAAGAAGAGGAGCCACCCTGTGTAAACATATCGTTTAAAGCATGCGCAAACTGAGGGAACTCTTTTTTTCCACAGATTCACAACGCCACCGCCTTCCTTTTTAGCCTCATGCACCTTTTTGCTGATTTTCAACCCATGTGCTGATTTCAAATATTTCCATAACTTGTCGCCGAAATCATCCCAGCTTCGGCACCTGGTGATGACTGTGGGCCAGGGGCCCGCACTGCGGATGATACGACACAGTTCGCCCATTCGCCGGAATGCGGATGTCTCGAACAGCGAAAACCTTGAGCCGCAGGTTCTACGGATCAATTGGAGTCGCGGCCACAATACAAAAACAGAGGCTGATCCACGACCCAGGCACGGCGCAGGAAGGAGAGCAGGCGATCTATTGATAATGATGATAATGCTGGTATTGATAAATATGATATGGAAAATGGTGGTAATCTGTGTAGCGATGGTAATGTGTGTATGAATGATGGTATTGATTAGAATGAATGATTTTTTTTGCGGCGCAACTTGAGCAGCGAAACTGTTGTAGGCTGCGCCCCTGTCATTATGAAGACGATCAGTCTTCTTTCGCGCGCGGCGCCTAACGTGAAAGCGAACAGCTTTCTTGTGAGGACGAGCAGTCCTCTTAAAGAAAGGGCCTAATGGTTGACGTGTTTTCAACTCGTTTCCAGTGAACGAGAGAAATATCACTGCTTGCGCTTCGGCGCGCGCTTCTGCTTCGGCGTGCGCTTCTCTACTTTTCTCAGCGTCATGCGTGGGCCTGGGTGGTCCTTTCTGTCCTGCACCGCGGTGAACTTGTTGCGCCATAAACAGTAATGGTACAAGAAGCATCGGTAGCGCGCGCGCTTCATCTTTGACAGCCAAGTCAATTTGTCCAAACGCGACCACAACTGTTCCACCGCCTGAGAGTCCCTGGGGCTCCTGAGGTCCTTTCCCTTTTTCCTCCTTTTCCTTTCCGTTCCTCCTCCTTCTCCTCCTCCTCCTCCCCCTCCTCCTCCTCCTCCTCCTCCTCCCTTTTTTTCTCTCTCCCCCCTCTTCTCTCTCTTCCTCCCCCTCCCTTTTCCTCCTCCTTTCTCCCCTTCCTTTGTTCTTCTTTACCTCAAAGAGAGGGTGGACGACCCCCCACCCGACAACGAATCTTTTCAGATTCGTTGTCACTCTCCCTCTATTAGTAGTAGTAGTAGTAGTAGTAGTAGTACTACTACTACTACTACTACTACTATTAGTAGTAGTATTATTATTATTGTTATTACTAGTATGGTTATTATTATCACTACGACTAGTATTATTATTAGTAGTAGTATTAGTATTAATATTACTATCATTAGTATTATTGTTATTATTAGTAATATTATTAGTATTATTATTATTAGTATTACTAATATTATTATTAGTAGTATTAATATTAGTATTAGTGTTACTATTAGTGTTATTATCATCATCATCATCATCATCATCATCATCATCATCATCATCATTAGCATTAGTATTATTATTCGTCTGATTGTTCTTATTATTAATACTACTATTATTATTAGTATTAGTATTATTATTACTATTATTATTATAAGTATTATTATTATTATTCGGATTCCTCCTCCTCCTCCTCCACCTCCTCCGCCTCCTCCTCCTCCTCCTCCTCCTCCCTCCTCCTCCGCCTACTCATCCTCCTCCCTCCTCTCCTCCCTCCTCCCTCCTCCTCCTCCTCCTCCTCCTCCTCCTCCGCCTCCTCCTCCTCCTCCTGCTCCTCCTGCTCCTGCTCCTCCTCCTCCTCCTCCTCCTCCTCTCCCTCCTCCTCCTCCTCCTCTCCTCCTCCTCCTCCTCCTCCTCCTCCTCCTCCTCCTCCTCCTCCTCCTCCTCATCCTGCTCTCCTCCTCCTCATCGTTCTCCACCTCTTCCTCCACCTCATCCTCCTCCTCCTGCTCCTCCTCCTCCTCCTCCGCCTCCTCTTCCTCTTCCTCCTCCTCCTCTTCTTCTTCGTCTTTTTCTTATTATTATTGTTCTTAGTATTCTCATTATTATGAGTATCATTCGTCTTATTATTATTCGTATTTTTATTATTAGTATGTGTTTCTTCTTCTTAGTATTCTTCTTCTGCTTATTCTTCTTCTTCTTCTTATTATTATTATTATTATATTATGTTTATTATTATTCTTCGTATTCCTCCTCCTCCTCCTCCTCCGCCTCCTCCCCTCCTCCCCCTCCTCCTCCCTCCTCCTCCGCCTCCTCCTCCTCCTCCCTCCTCCTCCTCCCTCCTCCTCCTCCTCCTCCTCCTCCTCCTCCTCCTCCTCCTCCCCTCCTCCTCTCCTCCTCCTCCTCCTCCTCCCTCCCTCCCTCCCTCCCTCCCTCCCTCCCTCCCTCCCTCCCTCCCTCCCTCCCTCCCTCCCTCCTCCTCCTCCCCCTCCTCCTCCTCCTCTTCCTCCTCCTCCTCCTCCTCCTCCTCCTCCTCCTCCTCTCCTCCTCTCGTCCTCCTCCTCCTCCTCCTCCTCCTCCTCCTCCTCCTCCTCCTCCTCCTCCTCCTCCTCCTCGCCGCAGCGCGGCGGCTGGAGGCCCAGCGGCCCCTCCAGCCCTGCCGCCAGGGGAGCCGCAGGGCGCAGCTGCGCAGGCCCAGGAGCCCGCAGCGGGCGCGGCCGACGAGGAAGAGCAGGAGTGCAAGATGCTCTTGGCGAGCATCACCGCGCTGGGGAAGAAGTCCTGGGCCCACCTCAACAGCAGCGAGGTCAGGAACAAGTACCGATACATCGGCGTAATGCAGACCCACGCGTCTGGGAGCGGGCCTACCCGCAGCGAGCGGGCCCGCAAGGCGCAAGCGTCCAAGTGGCGCTTCCTCGGCAACGGCGCGACGGGCACGGGCGAGGGGGGTCCGAGGCTGCTCGCGAGAGGGCGGCGGAGGGCGGGGAAGCCTTCCTAGCCAGGAACTACAGGCACGTCCAGCGATTCTGCCAGAAGGCGCGCAACCTGCCAGCCTACTGTGCCGGGGGGAGCGACTCTTTCGACGGGTTCATGCCACTGCTGACCCACCAGAATGGGTTTTCGTTCGTGGTGGTGCTCTTCTACGGGTTCCCGTCCGTCGGTTCCACCATGGGCAACGTCATGGGGTTCGACCAGGTCGGAGCCTTCGCGCGGAGCCTGCAGCCCCCCTGGTGCACCACCGGCGATTTCAACATAGATACACATACCATGGCTAAATCACGATATTGTTGCGTCAGATCGACGGTCATATCATGAGGTCGTCAGTGGAGTACACGCGCATGGGTGGCTCAGGGAATTCCCACTTGGACTATATCATCGCAGGCGCAGCTTGTGTTCCGTATATCAGAAGCGTCGAAGCCGTGTCGCGCGTTCCTTGGAGGCCTCATTGTGGACTGTCCATTTGTTTGCAGGGGGCCAGCCAGCAGTTACTGATGCGCAAGCATGCTTCTGCACCTCGCTTGCCTCGCGTGGAGAGACCAAAAGGCTCGCGGCACTCGCCGTGCCCAGTGCGAGCCCGCTCGAGAGAAGAGTAGGTTGCTGCGCGATGAGCTGCACTCCGATGTTTTGAGGCGGCCTGCTGAGACAGGCAGCGGGGTGGATTTGAGTAGCGAGGGCGACGCGGGCGCCCTCGCCACGCCCGCGCCTGCCCTGCGAGGCGCCGCCCGAGGGCGTCGGGGATGTTGTGTCGAGTCCGAGGGGGGAGAGGACCCGTGGGCCCACGAATCCAGCTTCCAGGTTGCGCCGCGGGACGAGGGCTCGGGTTCGACCTCGCGCGCCGCGCCCAGGCCTGGAGCGGCTGAGTTCTGCCGGGACTCCCAGCGGGTGATTCGGGGGACCAGCGGTGACCTCGCAAGCACATCACCTAATAATTCAAACGATATCTCGTCAGCTGCAACGGTGGGGAAGGGCAGGGCCCAACCCAGCGATTCCCCCGAGGGTAATCTCAGTGGAGCTGGCCTCGGCACCCCCCACTCTTCTGCCGCTGCTGTTGCCCCTCCGCCTTTCCCCATCTCTGCTTCCACTTGGTCTGTGGCATCGGCTCAAATTGGCTGGCCTCAACACTGTCTCAATGAAGTTACGCCTGCAGTTCGGCAGCCACTCGCTTCCCAAATCGGTCAGCAACACGCCCAGCCGATCAGCAACATATACGGAGCCTGGATCGAGATCGGTGGGCGAGCAATAGCCATGCATCATGAGCAGGATCCCCCGCGACAGTCGCGTGCTCGAGGTTTCCGGCTGATCGTGGCCCCTGTGCATCAGGCCACACACTTGCGCGAGCAGCCGCTGCACAACGCGGCGGCGAGCTGGCGGGCCAGCGCACATCCAGTCATCCGGAAGCTCCTTCGGCATCGCAGTCGAAAGAACGGGCCCGTTCAGACTCAGCACCCCTGCGCGGCAGCGGCGCGGATCAGCAGCAGCGCTCCAGAAGGAGCGCGCACCATCAAGCTGAGCAGCTGCGGCACGCAGGCTGAGTTGCAGCGTGATCTTGTGGGTTTGGAGCATGCGAGCGCGGGTGGTCGAGGTTTTGAAAGCCTGGGCCTTTCGCGGGACCCGAGTCGCAGAGTCTCGGGCCGCCTCGGCTTCGTTGAAGGAGCTTCAAGAACGGGTTGCTTCAACGCCAGCAGCGGGCGTTGTTCGCAAGAGTCTGGAGGATCCTCAGCCAGTCGCAGATGAACACGTCGGCAAACAAAGTTATGTTCACCCGCTGGACATCGTCGATTCGGAGCTGCAAAAGCATCACAGACTTCGGCGTCAATATCCTTTGTCTTTCAGCATGGTTGAAGATAGTTGTGGTTTTATTCGACAGCATGCAGTTATTGAGCCACTGGTGCCCATCACTGTCGGCGATTTGCGCGCTGCTCTTTCCAAGATGAAGAGCGAGGCAGGACTGGGGATCGACCAGTTATTCCCAGTCGACGTGGAGAGGCTCCCCGATGTGGCGCGACCGAGGAGCTACGCCAGCACTAACAGGTGATTGAGGAGGGCCTGTCGTGGCCCTGGCAAGTTATGACAGCGATTGGCCGTCTGGCTGGCAACAAGAATGGCGGCGATCGCGCGATTGGTCTCCTGGCGATGTTCCGTCGGATGCGGTCGATGCCCCGAGAGCCTTTGATGCGGCAGTGGGTTGTAGAGCAAGAGCCCGAGCGGGGCGCTGCGGCGGCCAACAACGGCGCGTCGCGCGAGGCTTTTGCGCGCGCCATCAACGACGAGGCGGTGAGCAAAATGGCATTGCCACCCTTTGGCCGATATCGGATCCTTCTACGACAGCATCGCGTTCGAGCCCCTAGCCAAGGGAGCCATCAAGCTCGGGTTTCCTCAAGCGGTTATTTCCCTCGAGCTGCAGCTCTGCACGCGCCCGAGGACCCTTGCCCAACTGGAGTATTTCCCAGAGTTGTTTCAACCAAAGAAGTCCGTGGTTCGTGGCCTCCGCAACGGCACTCGCTCTGCGAGGTGCACGATCTACTGGGTGGCTCAGGAATGACGCATTGTTTGTCCTACTCTTTCCGAACGCTTCAGGACAGACGACCTGCCCCAGAGAGTTTCGGGCTCGCGACGGGGCATGCGAGGACCACTTCGATCAAAGGCAAAGGCATCGCAGCGACAGCACGGCATCTCGAGCAGCAGCAGTTGAGCCTCTCGCCGAAGAGTGCAGGTCACCTGCTCGCATCCCGAGGACGCCCGCTGCATCACGAAGGCCCCCCACAGGAAGTCGGCCCATGCCCAGGCCGCCCTGCAGACCGCCCACCTGGGCGTGGACCTCGGGGGCGGCAAGAGGCAGTCGAAGGAGACGGCGCGCAAGCGGGTGGTGAAGGGCGGCCTTCAGCATGACAAGCTGAGGCGCTTCGCCCGAGCTTCGCGGCGCTTCGCCTCCACGGCTGAGCTCAAGCACGCGGGCCCGCAGGCGGCCGCCACCTACGGGCACCAGGTGCACGGAGTCCATGGCAGCTGCATGGTCATCCAGCGACGGCGCCCAGCGGCCGCCGCGGGCTCGCTGCGCCGCGGGCGCTGCACTGCGATCTTGTTGGCCCTACGTCATCCCGGTGGCGACCCAGAGTTGTTGTTACCCAAGCAGTGTCCCGAGCAATGGTTCCAAGTCTGGCATTCAGAACCTCGTATCAGACCTGGTGTTATTCGTGTGTGGCCGAGAATCGCCGAGCAGCTTTCTAGTATGGCTGAGGTCGGTCGTTCCCGTCACGTCCGTGGGCCTGTCTCCGCTGTCATTACATATCGCCTGTACGCAGGGTGGAAACCGATTTCGGCGACCGAGTGGGACACGACGAGTGACATCACTCAGGATAGGCAAGCCTGGAAGCTCAGTGCTGCCGATTTCTGTGCGATGGACCAGGCCGCCCCCCCTTATCTCCGGTTTCGCGGGCTGGCTGGCGAGCAGGCAGTGGCGCGCGGCTGCGGAGCACTTCTGCGGCGGGGGCCTTGAGGAAGGATCCTACCTTCTCAGCCTGAGGAGTTTTGTCGGCAGAGTTGCAGCACGCCCATCGCGGCCGACAGCTTGCTGAGCTGATGGTGGCCATCGCGGTGGGCGGGTCCTGGACCAACCAGCGACGATTTGAAGCAGGCCTGCGCGACAGCAGCCAGCGCGGCAGGTGCGGACAGCAAGATGAATCGCCCCTCCATCGCGTTTGGCTTTGCAGCTGCAACAGCAGTAGTCGTGCTGTCTCAGACTCCCATGACCTGGTGCCCGAGGCGATCGCCGTGTCCGAGGCTTTCCCGTGCTTCTGGTTGAGGGGTCTCCTTCCGTCGGCTTGGACGAGAGTGACACCCCCAACGGCTGTGACGCAATGGCAGACAGGGCACCTGAACGGCGAGCTCGAGGCAGGATGTCTCGGGCGAGGTTCTGGGGACGCCCCACTGCCCGTGTTCGGCGACGCGCCGGCAAAGGACACGCACGACACTCGTCTCCGGCGCGTCGGCGTCGCGATCATGGTGGCCGGCCGGGTCTTTCTCCCCGAACCAGCTAGGTCCGTACGTGTTGGGACCGCTACCTGGGTCAGCTCAGACAGTCCCGCGGGGCGAGATCGCAGCGCTGGAGATGGCCACCCGCCCGTCCGAGGGTTGGGTCGCCTCCAGCACGGGCTGCGGCGAGGTCCGTCGCGGCTGGTGGGCTGGCCTGGCCTCGCAGCCAGCGGGCGAGCGCGCCGATCTCCGGCGCGCCGTGGGCGAGGCGTTCCGCCAGCAGGGCCGGCCGCCCGAGCACAGCATCGTGCTGCAGGTGCCGTCGCCTCTCGACGGGCAGGAGGTGCTGGAGCGGCGCATCCCGTCGTGGCCCGTGCGGGGCAACACGGCGGTGGGCGAGCTGGCAGGAGCAGCGGCCAGCCAGGCTCGTGTCGCGCCCGGAGAGCGCACACGGGTGCACGTTTTTTGGAGAAGGGCCGCCCTGGTCAGACGTAGGCTTTTGCGAGCTGCTCTCGAAGTGCTGCAGGCCGAGGGGCTTGCCAAGGAGGGCCAGGCACGTCAGGCCAGTGTCCCTTCTCCCCCGCCTCCCTCCCCTCTTCCTCCTCCTCCTGCCCCTCTTACTCCTGCAGGCTTCGCGACCCCGCACGTCCTGGCCGAGGACGGGCGTGCTTGTCGCGTTTGTAGGTCGTCTAGTTCTAAAGCGGAGCGTCAGGTCTGGAAAAAAAATGACTGTGTGCCTTTAGAGGCCGTCGACGGTAGGCTGCTAAGGTTCCCTCGGGGGCGACGTTCCCACATCGCTGGAGGTTTGGCCCGCCCCTCACACGCTTCATACTTCCATGAAGTGCTTCGACTGTGGTTCTGTCGCACCTGTGGCTTCTACGGTCACGACCAATTCAGGGGTCTAGCGAAGCCATGCGTTTCACCCATATCGAAGACACGCCGCGAGTATCTTGATAGAATGTCTCGCGGCCTTTTCCCAAAGCCTGAGTCTCAGCCTGTAAGTCACTCTTGCGATTGCGGAAAGCCAGGAAATTATCCTCCTCCTCCTCCTCCTCCTCCTCCTCCTCCTCCTCTTCCTCCTCCTCCCATCATTGCCATCATCCTCATCATCCTCATCCTTATCCCATCAGAAGCAGCGTCATCAGCAAAATCATCACCATCATCATCAGCATCATCAGCATCATCAGCATAACCATCAGCATAATCGTCATCATCCTCATCACCATGATCATCATCATCAGCATCCTCTGCATCAGCATCATCATCATCATCAGCATCAGCATCATCAGCAGCATCATCATCATCGTCATCACCATCACCATGATCATCATCGTCAGCATCCTCATCCTCATCACCATCATCATCATCAGCATCATCATCAGCATCATCTTCAGCATCATCATTATCATCATCCTTATCCTCATCTTCATCATAATCATCGTCCTCGTCCTCATCCTCCTTCTCCTCCTTCTTATGGTCCACTCTTCCTCCTCCTCCTCCCCCTCCTCCTCTCAGCATGCTCAGCATCATAATCATCGTCAGCTGCATCATCATCAGCAGCAGCAGCATCATCATCATCAAAAGCAGAAGCATAATCATCACCATCAGCAGCATCATCAGCATCATCAGCATCTGCATCATCAGCATCATCGTCATCAGCATCCTCACCCTCATCATCAGCAGCATCAGCATCCTTATCCTCATCCTCCTCCTTCGTATCCTCCCCTCTTCATCCTCCTCTTCATCTCATCAGGATAATCATCATGATCATCAGCATCAGCATCGTCAGCATCATCATCATCGTCGTCATCCTCATCAGCAGCAACATCATCATTATCAGCAGCATCGTCAGCAGCATCAGCATCAGCATCAGCATCATCAGTATCATCATCCGCAGCAGCATCGTCATCATCATCAGCAGCATCATCAGCATCATCAGCATCCTCCTCATCAGCAGCATCATCATAATCAGCATCATCAGCCTTATCCTCATCGTCCTCATCCTCCCCTGCATCCTCATCATCATCGGTATCAGCGACATCATCATCAGCATCATCAGCATCATCATGATCATCAGCATCATCATCCTTATCCTTATCCTCATCATCATCCTCGTCCTCATCCTCATCATCCTTCTCTTCCTTCTTATCATCCACTCTTCCTCCTCCTCCTCTTCCTCCTCGTCCCATCATAATCATCATCAGCATCATCAGCAGCATCATCTGCATCATCGTCATCATCATCAGCAGCAACAGCATCAGCATCGTCAGCATCAGCATCAACATCGTCATCATCAGCAGCATAATCATCGTCATCGTCATCAGCAGCATCATCATCATCATCATCATCATCATCAGCATCATAATCATCATTCTTGTCATCATCTTCATCCTCATCCCCTAACTCATCCTCATCCTCATTATCCTCCTCCTTATCCTCCCCTCGTCCTCCTCCTCCTCATCCTCCGCCTCCTCCTCCTCTCATTATCATCACCACCACCACCATCATCATCATCATCATCATCATCATCATCATCATCATCATCATCAGCATCAGCATCAGCATCAGCATCATCATCATCGTCATCATCATCATCAGCAGCAGCAGCATCAGCATCATCTTCAGCAGAAGCAGAATCATCATCATCATCATCATCAGCATCATCATCATCATCATCATCATCAGCATCATCCTTACCTTCATCCTCATCCTCCTTCTCCTCCTTATCCTCCCCTCCTCCTTCTATTCATCTCATCATTATCATCGTAATCAGCATCATCATCAGCGTCGTCATCATCATCACCACCATCTTCATCATCATCAGCAGCAGCAACATCACTATCATCAGCAGCATCATCATCATCATTAGCAGCAGCAGCATCAGGATCATCATCATGATCATCATCAGCAGCATCATCATCAGCATCATCAGCAGCATCATCATCCTCATCTTCATCCTCCTTCTTCTCCTCCCCTCGCCGCCCTGTGTACGCCGTGCCGTCGCCTGCGGGCAGCGGGGCGTGCACTGGACCCGACATCATGACGCACTGATCGAATGTATGGGCAAGCAGGTGGTCAGTAAGCCAGGGGCGGTTGGACATAGAAGACCTGGATGCAGCTACACGTCGATTGGGAGTCAAGAAGAAGCGAGGAGTCGACGGCATCGGTCCGCTCGACACAGGAAGGCTACCGAACCAAGGCAAGCAACAATACCTGGACATCGTCAATCACTGCGAGAAGAAGCTCACGTGGCCACCACATATCCTCGGCACCAGAGCTGTGGCTGGCAAACCTGCTGGGGGCAACTGCGTGCTCGGGCTCCTCCCGATGACGGTCCGCACATGGTCGCGCATGAGAGCAGGGATTGTGGAGACAGGGTCTCAGCAGTTGGAGAACCATTGGGACACTGCGCTCCGTGGTTCCTCAGCGCTTGGAGCAACGCTTCTCAGGGCAACCTTGGACGAGAGCAGCCAAGCATTGGGTATTTCACTCGCTGGCCTATTTGCGGAGAAATGGAACATCTTCATGACTCGATCGATCTCGCTTGACTGATCGACACCGGTATCACTTTGGGTTTCTCGCCGACGGTCCTTGTGATGGAGGTCGAAGCTGTGCTGGGACCTCGATACCTCAAGCAGCACGATTGGTTCGGACCAGCAATAGCGCATACATGCTCGATTGTGGCGGGTTCGGCCAATGGCACCCGTTTCGCGAAGATTTACCTCTACCTTTTCCTCGAAGCGTCGCAGAGAAGAGTTGAGTGAGACTGCAGGATTGTGGTCGTACGTCGACGACACGGTGGGCAATGTAGAGGGTACACAGGCCACGGTCGAGCGACACATGATCAAGCTTGGCACTGTCTTTCCTTGAATAAGCGGAGAGGCGCAATCTCAAGATATCCCCCAAGACCGTGCTTATGGCGTCCAACACGGCACTCACACGAAGAATTTGGAATGGTCTCATGAAAGTTGGGCTACCTGGCAAGCTCCCAGACAACATGGTGGACCTTGGAGTGGACGTCAGTGGAAGGAAAAGGCGGGTACAGCTCAAAGCAAAGTCAAGACGGACAAAACCAAAAAGAGAGTAGGGCGCATCATGACACTCTGACGGACAGCGGCTGAGGTGGCGAGGATCACAAAGGTTTTGTTCACTCGGGGGGCCAGCCCACAGAGCACCTACGGACACGAAGTATGGCGGATCGCTCCAAGCCGCATCCTACAATTATGAAGAAGGCTATGAGAACGGCAGCGGCATCAGTAGGAAGATACTTATCCACGGGTATGGCTGTGGTATCTCACAACACAGATCCTGGTATCGCTCTGAGGTTACAGCTAGTCTGCGAATGGATTCACACGCCCAGAGATACACAAACGAGTTGAGCAAATGTGGAGCAAGAAATCGAAGCAGCTGAAGCAGGGCGGCACCACCAAGATATGGAATCGAGTACACAGGCACGTTGCGGCGGTGCAAGCGACATTCATCACGGCAGAATAGAAGCCAATCCAAGTTAAATGTAGGAAAAGGCCCACGACACTTGGAGACGAAGAGTGGCATCTTCCATTCATTGACCAGAACGGCAAGTGCGAGGTCGACGCGCTGGAGTATACAGAGCTCCTAGACGACCTGGAGTATGACCTGGGCAAGGCAAGGTGGAGACAAGCTGGGACGCACCTACACAGAGAAGACCTTGCTAGTGGAGGTGATGTTTGGAATGTTGCTCGAGACCAGCGCAAGTTCAGCGCCAAAGGTGAATGGTAAGAATGGACCGTAAAGAATGCTGTGGTCACGGGTGGGCACTGGCCAAGATGTAGACAAATCGAAGCAGGATATCAATGCGAGAATGTACTATGTGGCAGATACTGGATCGAGCAAGAAACATTGCTACATTGTATCTGGAAGTGTCCGTGTAATGCTGGAGCGGACGAGTACACCTGCACAGACTACTTGGTCCCAAAGGCTTTGGCAGGGGTCGACGCGAATCCAGCGGTGCGGCTCAGATATATTCCACACAATGAGCTCACATATCACGTCGTCCCCAACATCGACAGGCAGGACATGATCAACTTCGTCGACTAGGAGAAGGCCAGAGTCCCTAGCAGGGCTCTGTATTTGTTTGGGGATGGCTCTGGGGGTGAACACGGAACCGACCCAAGACGGAAACGAGTCGGCGGTGGCATAGCCGTGATGAAGCTCATGAATGGCGATTGGAAAATGCCTGCTGTCATCATGTCGAACGCTCCTGGCAGACGGCAAAAACCACCTCGAGGTGAACAACTAGCTTGCGCAATCGCGATTGGGGAGACCAGGGGTGACAGTGTGTACGCGACCGGTCAGGAAACCCTTGGTGTAGGCATGGCGCAAAGGAAGATACCGAATAATCGGCAAGGGGCGGAACTCCGACGTACGGGTAAGGATCAGGAGAGCGATCAATGCCAACCCCAAGCGCGAGATGTAAGTGGAATGGACACCGTCACGTCAGGACATGGAGGACGTCGACCTCATCAATCCCATCTTCGCTGCTGTGAATGGTTTCGCGGACGCGTTGGCCGCTGTCGTTGCGGAGGCGTCGGGGGCCAGGGTCATGACTCCGCTGCCGCGTGCTCACGGGCGGGATGCCGTCGGCGGTCGTCGTCGTCGTCGTCGTCGTCGTCGTCGTCGTCGTCGTCGTCGTCGTCGTCGTCGTCGTCGTCGTCGTCGTCGTCGTCGTCGTCGTCGTCGTCGTCGTCGTCGTCGTCGTCGTCGTCGTCGTCGTCGTCGTCGTCTGCGCGCACGTCAGGCTACGGGCAAGGAAGGCCCTGGCGGGTGCCATCGGTGCTGGCCCGTGGTGTGCGGAGCAGCCGTCCACCGCCAAAGAAAGCCAACCCCAGAGAGAAGACACACGACTTCGACGACACCAGGCACGACATGGCCAAACTCAAGAACCAATGGTATTGCACTGCGTGCAGGCAGTACACCACCTTTGACAACCTTACCCACTTCGTGGGCACTGCCGCCTGTTCGGCGACTTTCCCCTGCGGCACAGACGGCCATCGAGGTACACCACAAGGAGGAAGGATCATGGGAAAGTGCGTGGCCCATGACAGGCACGGCTTGCAGGAGTGGTTCACGCACGGTGTGGTGCTCTGTGTGGAATGTGCGACCTACGGTACGACGATTGGCACAGAGTTTCGCGAGCCATGCACGCAGAAAATCACCAAGAGGGGGGCAGGAGGCGCTCAACAGAATCGGGGACGGCAAGTACCCGGGCAGGTCGGACCCTCCCAGCTCGGCCACCGAGGCGGCGCAGGCGAAAGAGGTCCAGAAGCGGCACGATCATGACTTGCTGCCAGAGTATTGTCCACAGACGCCAATCCTCAGCACCCCGATCACAAAGCCCAAGCCCAGAGCGAGAACGGCTACGGGGAGGACGTCGGCTACGACGCGAGCGGCAGGTTGCGGGCACCCCACAGAAAATGCACGACAAGAATCACTACGAGAGCGTGTACATGATCGATTTCCTTTGCGGCGGTCGACTGCCACTGATGTAAATAAGGGCTCAATGTCGCCTGATGTTTTGCTGGCGCATGGCGATTCCCTGGTGACGGCAAGCGCCTCCTCAACGACGGCGGCACCTTCGAGAAGGCAACGACCTGCGGTCGACTCCTGCGGCCACCTTTACGATTCGCAGCTGGAACTGAAGCAGGACCCCGCCCTGGACAGGTTCCTGCTCGACTCTGCAAACGGCGAGGCCGAGTGTGAGGCCATGGCGCGCGACCTCCTCCTCCTCCTCCTCCTCCTCCTCCTCCTCCTCCTCCTCCTCCTCCTCCTCCTCCTCCTCCTTCCCCTCCTCCTTCTCCTCCTCCTCCTCCTCATCCTCATCCACCTCATCCACCTCCTCCACCTCCTCCACCTCCTCCTCCACCAACATCGTACCTCGTACCTCGTGCCTCCTCCCTCCTCCCTCTCCACCTCATCCTCCTACCTCCTCCTCCTCCTCCCGTCTCGTACCTCCTCTCCTCCCTCCTCCCTCTCCCTCCTCCTCCTCCCTCCTCCCTCCTCCTCCTCTCCTCCTCCCCTCCCTCCCCTTCCTCCCCCCTCCCTCCCTCCCTCCTCCCCCCTCCCCTCCCCCCCTCCTCCTCCTCCTCCTCCTCCTCCTCCTCCTCCTCCTCCTCCTCCTCCTCCTCCTCCTCCTCCTCCTCCTCCTCCTCTTCTCCTCCTGCCAAATCCTCCTCCTCCTTCTCCTCGTCCCCTCCTCCTCCTCCTCCTCCTCCTCCTCCTCCTCCTCCTCCTGCTCCTCCTCCTGATCCGCCTCCCTCCTCCTCCCTCCTCTCTCCCTTTTCCTCCTTCCGACCCCATCCACAAGCCTCCGAATACCTCCGAACACCACTCGAAGCCTCCAGAAGACTTCCAAAGGCTCGCCAGACTCGTCCGAAAGCAGATTCCAACCTGCAAGAAGTCCTCCCTCCCCCTTCTTCCCTCCGACGGATAGGGAGGAAGGGAGGGAGGGAGGGAGGTAGGGGAGGGAGGGGAGGGAGGGAGGGAGGGCGGGAGGAAGAGAGGAGCGAGGAGGACCAAAGCGAGGGAAGAGAGGAAGGAGGGAGGAAGAAAGGACGGAGCGAGGAGGAGCAGGAGGAAGAGGGAGGGCGGAGGAGTGAGGAGGCATAGGGTGGAGGAGAAGGCCTCCCTCCTCCTTCTCCTCCTGATCCTCCTGCTCACGCTCCCAGTCCCCACATACTTCCTCCTCCCTCCGGCGAAGAGGACGAAGGGAACGAGGAGCTCCCCCGCGAAGCCTCGGCCTCGGCCTTCTTCAAGGCATCCTGCGGATAAACGGGGCTGGATGAGGAAGGGAGGGAGGGAGGATCGGGAAGGAAAGGAGGTCGTCAAGCGTTTGTGGACATGGCCAGGCCTCCAGGGAGGGAGGGGGGGGGGAAGGAGGAGGAGGAGGAGGAGGAGGAGGAGGAGGAGGAGAAGGAGGAGGAGGAGGAGGAGGAGGAGAAGGGGAAGAAGGAGAAGAAAAAGAAGGCGGAGCGGGAGGAGGAATGAGAAGAAGAGGGGAAGGGGGAAGGATGGAGGAGCAGGATGATGAGAAGGAGGAGGAGGAGGAGGAGAAGGAGGTGGGGCAGGCGATCGGCGACATGCGAAGAGAAGAAGGTTGGTGACGTGCGCAATGGGGCGAACGACGAGGAAGACAAGGAGGGCGGAAAGGAGCAGGATGGGCGGGGGGACGGGGAGGGAGGACAAGGAGGAAGCTGCGGTAGAAAGAGAAGGAGATGGACAGCAGAAGAGCTGTGTAGGCGGCGGCGGGCCGTTGATGCTGATGCTGGAAAGCCTCTGTGGATCAGCCTTGGGAAATTAAGACCCGGAGACTGAAGGGTTTCACGAATGAATGACCATTCGCATCCTCATTATCATCATCATACTCATCAGCATCATCATCCTCATCATCATCATCATCATCATCATCATCATCATCATCATCATCGTCATCGTCATCATCATCATCATCATCATCATCATCGTCATCATCATCATCATTATAAGCATAACCATCCTCATAAGCATCATCAACATCGTCATCGTCATCAACAACAATCATAATCAGCATCATCAACCTCATCATCAGCATCGGCATCAGCATCAGCATAATCATCATCATCAACATAATAATCACATCCATCTTAATACTCATCATTCTCATCATCATCGTCATCATCGTCACCAACATCATCATCATCAGCATCATCATCACCAACCTCGTCACCGTCATCCTCATCATCGTCGCCGTCGTCCTTATCATAGTCACCAGCAGCAGCATCATCAACAACATCTTGGTTATCATATCATAAGCAGCATCACCATTATAATCAGCATCACCATCGTCACCATCATCAGCATCCTCATCACCACCACCACCACCACATCCATCATTATCAGCATCATCAATATCATCCTAATGTTCATCATGTTCATCCTCATCATCATCAGCAACATCAACATCCTCATCATGATCATCGTCACCAAAATCCGAATCATCATCATCATCATCATCATCATCCTCATCGCAATCATCACCACCATCTCAATCATCATCATCAGCACCATCATCATCATCATCATCATCATCATCAGCAGCATCATGGTCAGCATCATGATCCTCATCATCATCCTCATCCTCATCCGCATCATCATCCTCACCTTCATCACCATCATCATCAGCATTGTCAGCATCATCATCGCCATCATCAGCATCATCCTCATCCTATCAGCATCATCATCATCACCAGCAACGTCATCAGCATCATCATTACCAGCGGCAACATTATCATCAGTATCATCATCATTGTTATCATTAGCAGTATCATCGCCAGCATCTATATCATTAGCATTATCATCATTATCATCATCAGCATCATCAGCATCATCAGCTTCACCATCATCATCATCATCATCATCATCACCACCATCGTCACCAACAGTATCACCACCATCAGTATCATCATCATCATCATCATCATCATCATCATCATCATCATCATCATCATCATCATCATCATCAGCATCAGCATCAGCATCAGCATCAGCATCAGCATCAGCATCATCACCGACCTTGTCACCGCCCTCCTCAGCATTGCCGCATCAGCATCCTTATCATCATCACCAGCATCAGCATCAGCAGCAGCATCAACAATAGTTTCACAAGTATGATTAGCATAGTCAGCATCACCAGCATCATCAGCATCACCATCGTCATCATCAGCATCCTCATAGTCGCCAGCACAACCAAATCCATCATCATCAGCATCATCATCATCCTCATCATCATGCGCATCGTCGTCATCATCGCCAGAATCATCGTCCGCAACAGTATCACCATCATCGAGCACCGTCATCATCATCATCATCATCATCATCATCATCATCATCATCATCATCATCAACAACATCGTGATGATCATCCTCATCAACACCCCCATCTCCATCATCATCATCATCATCATCATCATCAACATCATCATCATGATCATCAACATCATCAACATCATCATCATCATCCTCGTCCTCATCCTCATTAGCTCCATCATCATCATCATCATCAGCATCAACATCAGCATCATCATGATCATCAGCATCATCCTCGTCATCATCATCCTCATCCCCATCCTCATCATCATCAGCAGCATCAGCATCATCCCCATTAGCCTCATCATAATCAGCAACAGCATCAGCGTCATCCTCATCATAATCGCCATCAGAATCATCATACTCATCATCATCACCAACCTCGTCACCGTCATCCTCATCATCATCGCCGTCGCCATCCTCATCATCATCAGCAGCAGCAGCACAATCATCAACAACAGCATCCTCAGGATTATCATCATCAGCGCCAAAAACATCATCAGCATCATCATCGTCATCCTCATCAGCATCCTCATCACCACCACCACATCCATCATGTTCAACATCAGCATCACAATCATCTTGCTCATCCTCCTCATCATCATCAGCATCAGCATCAGCATCATCATCAAGCACCGTCATCGTCATCATCACCATCATCATCACCATCATCATCGTCATCATCACCACCATCTCCATTACCACCATCACCAACAACATCATCATCATCACCATCAGCATCATCCTCATCATCATCTTCATCCTCATCCTCATCATCATCAGCATCATCAGCATCACCAGCATCACCATCATCAGCATCCTCATCCTCATCCTCATCGTCATCATCAGCATCGGCATCAGCATCATCATCATCCTCATCATCATCCTCATCCTCATTCTCATCAGCACGTCAGCATCATCCTCATCATCATCACCATCATCATTATCATTATCCTCATCCCCACCCTAATCCTCGTCATAATTAGCAGCATGATCATCAGCATCATCAGCATCATCCTCACCATCTTCATCATCCTCATGATCATCATAGTCATCAACATCCTCAACATCATCATCATGACAAACCTCGCCACCTTCATCTCCATCATCGTCGCCGTCGTCGTCTGTATCATCATCAGCATCAGCAGCAGCATAATCATTAAGAACATCAGCAGTAATCAGTATCATAGTCAGCATCACCGTCATCATCAGCATCACCCTCGCTATCATCATCAGCAGCATTCTCATCACCACCACCACCACCACAACCACCACATTCATCATCAGCAGCAGCATCATCCTCATCATCATCAGCATACTAATCCTCATCGTCAGCAGCAGCATCATCAGCATCATCAGAACCATTATCATCAAGCACCACCATCATCATCATCATCATCATCATCATCATCATCATCATCACCAGAATCGTCATCCTTATCAGCAGCATAATCCTCATCACCACCATCTCCATCGTCATCATCACCATCACCATCATCATCATCCTCATCAGGAGCATCAGCATCACCCTCCTTATCATCATGCTCATCCTCATCATCATCCCCATCCTCAGCCTCATCCTCATCATAATCAGCAGCAGCATCATCATCAGAATCATCATCATCGGCCTCGGCAATGTCGTCACCGTCATCCTCTCCTGTCTCGGCCTTCGAGGGCTCCCTCTGCCGCCAAGGCCCGGTGCACCTCGTGAGACAGGCTGGGAGCACGCACGGCAGGGTCCGGGGACGGGGTCCGACTCCGCGGACGAGCATAGCCGTAGGTCGGGCATGTCCCCCTACCGACATGTTTTGGAACAAAAAGAACTAGTCCAAAAATATTCCAAAAATGGTCGAAAAATCGTCCTCTGACTATGCTCTGAATATGTTTGCATACTGCTCCTGTAGAGGGACATGCCCGATTTCAGCGTAGCCGAATCATGAGCCCCGAATCACAGCCTTACCAAAACGAGCGAACACAGGTGCGAACCTGCAGAACACTTGAGGGTACCCTCCCCCAGGATGCACCAAGAACACCCAACAAAAACACGAAGAACATCAGGGCACCCTCCTGGACCTCGGTCCGACTGTACCTGCGTCGCCGCGCAGCAAAAGGAGAGCGGCCGCGCAGGGCGAGCGCGCGCGACCCGGAAGGAGCGCGGAGCACGCACGCACACGCGAGGAGAAGGAGGAAGAGGAGGAGGAGGAGGAGGAGGAGGAGGAGGAGGAGGAGGAGGAGGAGCGAGGAGGAGCGGAGGAGGAGGCGAGGAGAGGAGGGAGGAGGAGGGGGAGGAGAGGAGGAGGAGGGGAGGCGGAGGAGAAGCAGAGGAGGAGAAGGAATAGAAGAAGAGGGAAGGGGAAGTATGGAGGAAGGGACTGAGGAGGAGAGGAGAGAGGAGGAGGAGGAGGAGGAGAGAGGAGGAAGAGGAGGAGGAGGAGTAGGAGAGAGGAGGCTGGAGCACGCGCGCGCGAGCCGCCTGCCTGGAGCTGGCCCGCGACGCCCGGCCCGCCCCCCCCCCTTTGTTCTCGGGTGCTCCTCCGCCGCCGCGGCCCTCTCGGCCGCCTCCCTCTCCAGCCGCGCCTTCTCGCGCCGCTGGCGCACCTCGAGAGAAGTGGGCGCAAGCGGAGAAGGAAGGAGGGAGGAGGGAGGAGGGAGGAGGGAGGAGGGAGGAGGAGGAGGAGGAGGAGGAGGAGGAGGAGGAGGAGGAGGGAGGCGAAGGAGGAGGAGGCGAAGGAGGAGGGGAGGAGCTCCACGAGAGGGAGGAGGCGAAGGAGGAGGAGGAGGAGGAGGAGGCGAAGGAGGAGGGGAGGAGGGAGGAGGAAGGCGCGAAGGAGGAGGAGGAGGAGGAGGAGGAGCTCCACGAGATCACCAAACCACAATCACGACACGAGGACGAATACGTCCACATCAGCGGCAAGGCGTGCTGCCCCAGGACGATCATTGACGCAAAGACAGAGGAGTTCGCCGACCTCTGGACCACCCGACCATCACGCACAACGACTACCAGTCCCTCATCAACGACGTGCGCGAGAACGCCAAGACAGCACCAAGCACGACATGGACCATCCAGGACATCGACTACTCTCAGGTGCTCACCCGACCGAGGTAAGGGCACCGACAAGATAACCAGCTCCGACCTACGGCGACTACCGCCAGCGGGACGGCAACAACTGATCAATATCTTCAACAGCTGGGAGCGAGCGCTCGCCTGGCCATGGCAACTACACAGCACTATCATCATGCTCCAACCCAAGACTTAAGGAGACCGAGCCTTGGGACTACTACCACAGATATGCCGAGCTTGAGAGAAGCTCACACGACCAACGGTGGACAAATGGATACGCGTAGCAGGACGGCACTGGGACTCCGCACTAGCAGGCAGCAGCTGCCTACAAAAGGCTGCCGCCCGCATCCTGGGCGACGAGATCTGCGCCGCGCTCCAACTGGCCAACGCCACCACCTCAGCAGACATACGACGATTCTACGACACGCTCGACCTACTCCAGGCAGTCTACGCCACGAGGCACATGTGGTTCCCACCACCAGTCCTAGCGATGGAGCTCCAGCTGCACACGTTCGTCAGGTTCCTGCGCCAAGCCTCCACCTACGGCCACCCAATCTGGCCGTCACGTTCGCTGT
>CAUYUJ010002484.1:60262-75034 GCA_963575745.1 Prorocentrum cordatum
CTCATACACAGCACTCGCAGTAGTGGTCGAACTGATGGCGGCCATCAGCTCAGACGTCATCGCAGACAGAGCCTCTAGAATCTTGTCCTTACCAACGAAATTCGTAATTCCAAATATATCAGTATCCTCGATGTTCTTATCAGTATTCACGAATTGCTTGTCGCATTCCGCTTTGAGAATTTCAATAGACGGATCAGGGAGTGCACGCAGATCAGGACATAGAGGAGCATCACATACAAGCTCTGCGCATTGCGGGCGAACAAGGGGCACCGATTTTGCAATAGTAGGCAACGGACATTTGGAAGTCAATTCATCGCGGCTTTCGACAGCAAACTCGAAGGAACCAAAGTATCCAAACCAAGACGACGACGCCTACTCTTCGGTGGCGTGGTACTCACAACCTGTTGCCAAACTCCAAATGGTGAAGGGCTCCTCCACCGTCGGTGCCGAGCAGAATTCCCATGGTGCGTGATCGCTTCCATCCTCGAAAGGGCACTGGACGAGAACTCACCACTCTCGCGAGCAAACGAGCAGAAGCAGCAAACGATGCCGACGTCGAAGTCGAAATTCACAACTTCTTACCCAAAATTCGTAGTGCACCCAATGCAGGATTTACAGAATTACTACCAGCAGCAAAGTGCACATCACGCTTACGCGGTAGCATGCTCGAAGGGGCGCAAACACGTAGCAACTCCAGGCAGGCCTGAGCCCAAATGGCTACGGAACACTGGTCCTCCTCCTCCTGATCATCCTCCTCCTCCTGATCCTCCTCCTCCTCCTCCTCCTCCTGCTCCTCCTCCTGCTGCTGCTCCTCCTCCTCCTCGGCCGCCTCCTCCTCCTCCTCCTCCTCCTCCTCCTCCTCCTCCTCCTCCTCCTCCTCCTGCCCGGGACGCACAGCTGCCCGCAGGGGGCACACCTCCTCGAGCCTGGCGAGCGTGGCCTCGTCCTCGAGCGCCTGCCTGCGGAGCTCCTGCTCGTGGGCCTTCTGCTCGGCGAGGGTCTTGAACCTGGAACGAAGAACGAAAGACGAGGAGGAGGAGGAGGAGGAGGAGGAGGAGGAGAGAAGGAGAGAAGGAGGAAAGGGAGGAGGAGGAGGAGGAGGAGAGGAGGAGGAGGAGGAGGAGGGGTGAGGGAGGAAGGCAAAGAAAGGTAAGACGAGGAGGAGGAGGAGGAGGAGGAGGAGGAAGAGGGGTGAGGACGAGGAGGAAGGAGGAGGAGGAGGAGGAGGAGGGGTGAGGGAGGAAGGCATAGAAAGGTAAGACGAGCAGGAGGAGGAGGAGGAGGAGGAGGAGGAGGAGGAGGAGGAGGGAGGAGATGGAGGAGGAGGAGGAGGAGGAGGAGGAGGAGGAGGAGGAGGAGGGGAGAGCGCTATTCATCGCACTGGCACCGTCCCCGATGGATTAACGAGGACATCAGAGAAATACGTAGCACCCCGCAGTCGCGGATAAGAGTGAGAGGGCGTCGGGGACGTCTGCAATGTGCGAGGCTCTGAAGAAGCCTGCCGTAGGCGCGCAATTTTTTCAAAATTATACGACGAGCCCGCCGCAGGCGCCGATTTTCGCTAAAACAATGTGGGTGGGTCGGGGGTGGGTCGCGGGTGGGTTGCGGGTGGGTCGCGGGTGGGTCGCAGGTGGGTCGCGGGTGGGTCGCGGGACGGGTCGCGGGACGGGTCGCGGGTGGGTCGCGGGTCGCGGGTGGGTCAGGTCGCGGGCGGGTCGCGGGGTGGGTCGCGGTTGGGTCGTGGGGGGGGGGGGGGGGGGCGACGTCAAACAACGACAACAACAACAGAAGCAGCAGCAGAACTAGCAGCAACAACAACAACAACAACAACAACAATCAGATTAATACTGTTCGCCTTTATATATGCTCGAGTGTCCAATAACGTGTATTTCCCAAACCCTCGATACCCGCCCTCTTCGTGTTCGATCGGACCCCTTTTGGGGGGTATACCTTTCTTCCCTGCAGGCCGGGCCCCGGCAAGCGGCGGGGCGGCCGCGGACCGTCGGCCTGGCCAGCGGCAGCGCTGATCGGCGAGGCCGGCCGCGGACCGTCGACCCGACCCCAAGAGGGACGGACAGGGACCGACACGATCGACGACGACGACGACGAAGACGACGGCGACGACGACGACGACGGCGACGACGACCGAAAACGAGAGCGAGAGAGAACGACAGCAGGGCCACGAAGGGCACGAAGTAGGCCACGAAGGGCGACAGCGGGGACACGAAGGGAATGCGTATGGGGCCACGAAGAGCGCGAACGAGCGGGGGCCACGAAGTGCAGATGCGGGGCCACAGAAGGCAACTATGGGGCCACTGAAGGTAGCAACTGGGCCACGTAGGACAGTGAGGGGGCACAAATGGCGACAGCGGGGCCACGAAGGGCATGCACATGGGGCCACAACTGGCGCGACTCCTGGGCGCCTGGGTGTCGGGAGCGCCGCGCTTGGGCAAATTGCAGGGAATCCCAACGCAAGGCCATTCTTAAGTAAGTTGTTGCAGGGAATCCCAACGCAAGGCCATTCTTAAGTAAGTTGAAAGCAAGTCTCCAGCGAGAGCGCGACTCCAGAGCGACGGGAGAGCGATTCCTGAATAAATTGTAAGGAAGGCCCAAGCGAGAGCGCGATTCCTGAATAAAATGTGAGGAAGTCTCGGGCGGGAGCGGGGGTCCTGGCTAAATTGTGAGGAAGTCTCAAGCGGGAGCCGTTGTTGTTGTAACCCGGGGGCCAGGGGCCCAGTTTGAGCAGGAAGACTTTCCCTGTCAAAAGACAGGGTGCGAGCGTCGAGGGGCACACCTTGATTGAGAAAAAACTATATGCACCGGTGGGGGGATCAACAATAATTATTCTTCAGAAATGAGAATTCAACAACAACAACAACAACAACAACAACAACAACAACAACAACAACAACAACAACAACAACAATTACTAGCACGTGGGGACACTCCGTTCTCACCAGTGCCAGGGTTTTCATAGGAGGCGGGCAATACCCCCACTTTGTGGGGGGGCCGGTTCAAGCTCTACCAAATTTCCAAACGACTCTTCGCCACCACCCACACCCAGCTTCCCGCCCTATGACGTTCGGACACTTCACTTCGTGGCATGCGGACGACCGTGGCTACTATTCAGGGCCCCGCGGCCGACGACGACGGCGTGCGCGCGCGAAGAAAAAACGAATGTGTCCCGCATGGTATTATTTGACAGGGATGATGGCCCTGGCAGGTGCGCAACCGTTGTCGCAGAAGTTCGAAAAAGTTGCTCGCAAAAGCCCGTTTGACAGAAATGTTTAAAAAGTGTTGGGTTTCCTACGAATCCGCAAGAGCGCGCGGGATGAGATTTTGACAATTTTTTGTTGAAAAACCATTGGTTTTTTGATGTTTTTATGTTAAAATCGCTGCGAACACTAAGGTTTTGGAAGGATTTCGTCTTGCGCGCGCGAATGTCCACTTTACCTTATTTTTTGCAAGGGATTCTTGAAATTTGATTATATTAGAACAAGAAATGTCATTTTCTATTGTTTTTTGCAAGGGAAAGCGGATTACAACAAAACAACCGGATCCTGTACACACCCTCTTTTCTGAGGCTTCCTCACGAAAATGATGAAAATGTAGCTGCGGCCTAGGCGGCGCAGGGGGGGCGCGCACCAGGGGGCCCAACAATAATTATTCTTTAGAATAAATAATGTTCAACAACAACAACAACAACAACAACAAGTAGAACAACAAGTAGAACCACAAGTACAACAACAACAACAACAACAACAACAACAACATCAATAACAACAACAACAACAACAAGTACAACAACAACAACAACAACAACAAGTACAACAACAACAACAAAAAAAAAAAAAAAAAAAAAAAAAAAAAAAAAAAAAAAAAAAAAAAAAAAGGCAGCAGCAGCAACAACAACAGCAGCAGCAAACAAACAAACAAACAAACAACCAACCAACCAACCAACCAACCAAACAAACAAACAAACAAACAAACAGACAGACAACAACTACAACAGCACCAGCAAGAAGGAGAACCCGCATCGCGGCATCCCACCGCAGCCACGCACCCAGGGACAGCGAACGAGCGTTCGGCCCCCTCAACTCTTACAACTCCTATGTCGCGCGGCCCCCTCGTGATCCTCTGCCCGCTCCAGCCCACCTCGAGCCGCCCTGCGGACGCAGTCGATGAAGGGAGGGGCACCCCTCTCAGACGAAGCTCAGCGCCCCTCAAACGGGGACTCAACTAACGGGTACTTTGGCCAGTGACCCAGCGAACCCAACCCCTCCCGATGTGGGCAACGCTGCAATGCCAGAAAAAGGCCCTAAAGTGGCAACTTTCGGCGAAATTTCAAAGTACCCGTTAGTAAGTACCCGTTACGGTGCCGTTGAGAAGCCAAGACAGAGACAAAACCGGACTGGGATGCACTGGGGGTCTCTGAGAGCAGGCGGTTATGGAGAATGCATCGGGCGCCGCGGCCGTTTCAGAGCGCTCCTGAATGCTCTAAGTGTTCCGAATCGCTGAGGAACAACTGATCCTAGTCCTGGGCCCACCCGAAGAGGGGAAAAGAGAGGGGGAGATTCCGCAATACTGGAGTATGCGAGAGAACGGAAGAGCATATAAGATGGCGGCAGAGACGAGAAGAGAAGAGAACATCATGTGATATACGATCAGATACGATACTGTGATACGATATAATGCACTATCATGCAATGTGTGGAATCATCCGGAATCATAGCTACATCCATGTATTACTCCTAAAGAGATACGCAAGCAATGGTACATACGCGTGCAAGGAGAGAGAAGATAATAAGAGATATGAGAAGGGAAGAGAAGAGAAGAGAAGAGAAGAGAAGAGCCGACAAGCGCGACCACATACGGGATACTCATCCGCCACATTGCCTTCAGGGCGTAGTGGAATATCTCAAGGCTCAAACAGACGTGAGTGCTAAAGGGTCTGCCAGGACACCAACGTAACCGAAATGTTAAGCGTTCTTGGGCGCTCGTGGCCGCTCTTGGCGTTTCTCGCGTGGCCCTCCGGGTTGTCTAACCCGCGCAAACCGACTAGAATGTCCCCCCAGAGTCTTGCAAGAAAACCCGCTCAGCAAGGCTCGGAAAGCCTAGGCAACCCTCAGGGACCGTACTGGGGTTCCCTTGAGGCCCCTTTAGGCGGTCTGGGAGGCCCTGGGAATCATTGAAAAACGAAGCGCGTCTTTTCTGTTGTTGGTTCGCCCCAAACGGCAAGGCCCGTAAGACCCGCCCAAAAGGGCCTCCTTGGGGTCCAGAAGACTCCCAAGAGACCCCTAGAAGGCCCCGTGAGGAAAACATCGAACTGCACTCAAGCCCTCCGGCCCAAGATGGGCCCCGGAACGGCTAGCCTTGGCCCAAGAAGCGCACGAGGGGCCCCCAAGAGGCCCCCAAAGAGGCCTACAAAGGTGCCCTCAGGGATGCACCGAAAGGCCCCCCAGAGGCCCCAGAGACGCCTACGAGAGGCCTCGAAGAGGCCCCCAGGAGAGCCCAAGAGGCCCCTGAGAAGTCCTCAACAAGCCACAAGGACGCCTCCAAGAGGCCCCCAACACGCCTCTTCACCACGCCGCAAGCACGGTGGCGGGATAGACCAAAGGCCACTAGATCCGCCGCCCCCTGTCGATTCATCGCAGGGGTGCCTGAGGAGGAGGAGGAGGGAGGAGGGAGGGAGGAGGGAGGCCTCTAAGAGGCCCCTAAGCGGACCCCAGGACGCCCCCAAGAGGCCTCCCGGGAAGCCCCCAGGGGACACCCCAGGAGACTCCGAGGGGCATCCGAGAGGCCTCTGACCTTCTGCTCGCCCTCCTCATCGTTCTCATATGCCTACTATGCTTCCTCCTCCTCCTCCTCCTCCTCCTCCTCCTCCACCTCCTCCTCCTCCTCCTCCGCCTCCTCCATGCCTTGCTCCTCCGCCTCCATGTCCTCCTCCATCCTCCTCCATCTTCCTCGTCGTCCTCCTCCTCCTCATCCCCCTCCTCCTTCTCCTCTTCGAAAGATAACAGCTGCCCCTTCTCTTGTTCCTGCACTTCCCTGGTCACCTCAACTCTCCTGGGCATCGTGTCTGGATGGGCTGGTGGGGAAACGCGAAGCATCAACAATTACAATGATGGGGCACAGGCGGTTATCAACGTGTGGCTCTCGCCTGAGCGCCGCGCACATTCGTCTTAGAAGCGTGCGGCAGCTACAAAGAGTGAGTACACACGGTTTTCAAAATGGTCTCGCCCGAACACCGCGCACATTCGTCCTAAAAGTTCACGGCCATATACAAGGATGGGGCACAAGCCGTTCTAACAATAAAAATGGTTCTCGTCTCAGCGCCAGGCACAATCGTCTTCAGAGCTAGAAACAGTTTCAAGGATGGATGGCGGCTCCTTTTCACAATGCTGCTCTGGCCGTAGCGCTGCGCACACTCGTCCTCATGTTTTGCAGCCGTTTCAAGGATAGATGGCGGTTACTTGTTCAAAACGTGGTTCTGGTTTTAGCGCCGCACGCATTCGTCTTCAAAGTGTGCAACAGCTTCGAGGAGTCAAGGATGGAAAGAGAGTGGCTCCTTCTCTAAATGCGGTTCTCGCAGTAGCGCCGCGCACATTCATCTTCAAACCTTAAAGCAGCCTCAAGGATGGAGGGTGTCGTTTTCGACATGTGGCTCCGCCTTAGCGCCGCGCACATTCGCCTAGAAAGCTTGCAGCTGTTCCAAAGATGGAAGGGGGGTGGTCTTTCAAATGTGGCTCTCGCCTTTGTGCCGCGCACACTCGTCTTTACTTTTTGTTGCAATGGCTTTCAGGACGGAGGCCAGTTCCCGCCCCCTCAGATGCAACAGTTACAAGCATGGAGCACAGGTGTTCCAAGCGGCGCTCTCACCTTCGCGCGGCACACATCCGTGTGTCTGCAGCATAACCGCATGCCGATGATAATAAAGGGACCCCCCCCTTCAGTGTTTAGAGTTGATTATCGTCGCCCTATACAAAATTCAAATTGGGCGGCGAGCGCTGAGACCGAACTTCATTATCACCTCGAAACGCTATGTTGAGATAGCAACATCAAGCGATGTTGCTATCCCCGCGCGCGCCTGAACTGTTTTATCTCTGGGGTTGATTATCCATGGAAAGGGGAGCACATGAGCTACCCTATATGAGCACTTAAAAAAATCAATTTTCATAAAGCGCTTGTAACTTAAAATTGATAGATTTGGAACTTTCCACTTTTCCGTTCTTCTTCTCTTATTCTTCTTCTCTTCTTCTTCTCTTCTTATTATTATTATACTTTCCTCTTCTTCTTTTATATTTCTATATGTCCTCACGCTCGCCTGAACTTTTTTATCCCTGGGGTTGATTATCCATGGAAAATGAAGCACATGAGCTACCCTACACGAGCACTTAAAAAAATCAATGTTCATAAAGCGTTTGTAAATTAAAATTGATAGATTTGGAACTTTGGATGTTTCCTTTCTTCGTCCTCTTCTTATTATCCTCTTCTTCTTCTTTCTTATTATTCTTCTACTGTATTCTTCTTCTTTTATATTTCTCTCTGTCCCCACGCTCGCCTGAACTTTTTTATCTCTGGGGTTGATTATCCATGGAAATTGAGGCACATGAGCTACCCTACACGAGCACTTACAAAAAAACAATGTTCATAAAGCGCTTGTAAATAAAATCTAATAGATTTGAAACTCGAGATTGTTTCTTCTCTTCGTCCTTCTCCTCCTCCTATCATTTCTTTTATGTTATTATTTATTATTTTTATTTTTCTTTTTTATATATAGCTTCCTCCATTCCAGCGAGATAAGCCATTGTTGAGGATATTTCTATGAAAACTAAACGCCAAGGATGTCTCAAAACGTGCTCGGCTTGGTCTCCTCTTGATCATCTCTTACTTCGAGATTATGCTGAGGTCTGCTGGGCTACTTTTATTATCTCTCCCTGAACCCCGAACTTTATTATCCCCTAGTGTTTATTCTCACGGGCATGAGGTTAAACAAAAATATTCACAAGCACAGCAACATTCACACAAATCAATGACTTCACATGTTTTGGTTATGTTTCTTTCTCCCTGTAGAGGGATGGAAGGCTGCTCTTCTTTTCCAAGATGGGGCTCTCGCCTCAAAGCGTCGTCAACCTCGATGGCCCAGAGCTTCGACACCTGCAGCGCTGCACGGGTCCAGGGCCGCTCGTTGTCAGAATTGCTCGAGACTTCCTCGGCGCGAGCTTGTGCAGCAGATGCACCGATGAGGGGGGCAAGCCTCCTTCGAAAAGGGGGTCTTGCTGGACACCTCGTTGGACTGTGTGGTCCTACTTTTTCACATGCCTGGCTACGCGCCAGTAGGATGAAGGGCACTTTGTAGAGACGTAGGGGGAGACGACTTCGGACGGAGGGTGTATTGCAGCATCGCTGATGCATAGTGGGTTTATCATGGTCCTCCTCCTCTTCCTCCTCACCCTCATCCTCCCTACTCCGCTCACGCACCTCCTCCCTCTCCTCCTCCTCCTCCTCCTCCTCCTCCTCCTCCCCTCCTCCTCCTCCTCCTCCTCCTTCTCCTCCTCTTCCTCCTCCTCCTCCTCCTCCTCCTCCTCCTCCTCCTCCTCCTCCTCCCCTTCTCCTCCTCCTCCTCCTCCTCCTCCTCCTCCTCCCCTTCTCCTCGTCCTGGTCTCCCTTCTCCCCATGGTCTTGGAGAAGCTCTGGGGCAGGCAGTGACGACAGCACGCGCACCTGCGCGGCGAGAGGGAGGAGGCCGGCCGGCGCCTCACAGCTGGAGGAGGGACGACTGGGCGAAGACGGAGGAGAGAGGAGAGGACGGAGGAGGAGGAGGGGTAGGAGGAGGAGGAGGAGGAGAAGGAGGAGGAGGAGGAGGACCAGAAGAAGGAGGATGAGGAAGAGAAGGAGAACTAGAAAAAGAAGGAAGAGGAGGAGGAGGAGGAGGAAGATGGGGAGACGACGGCGACGACGACGATGACGACGGCGGAGACGACGGCGACGACGACGACGACGACGACGACACCCACTACAAGATCGACGATGCAACGTGGACGGCTGCGGACCTTGGCTCACCCTTCTCCTTTGGCTGGCCGCCCTCCTCACCGCTGCCCTCCTCAAGGGGGCAGAGCTGGAGCCGAGACCGACAACGACGCCTCCTCCTCCCCCTCCACTTCCTCATCCTCATCATCGTAAAGAATATCACACTGGGCGTCATGCACCATAGTCATTAACACCGTGATCAGGACTGTCATCTTCACAGAAATGATCACAACCAACGTCATCACCACATCATCATCCGCATCGTATTCCTCTTGCTTATCCTCATCCTCACCAGCATGAGCATCATCATCATCATCATCATCAGCAGCAGCAGCAGCATCATTGTCTTGAGCATCATCATCAGCAACAACAGAATCATCATCAGCAGCAGCATCATCACCACAAACATCATCATCATCATCATCACCATCATCATCATCATCAGCAGCAGCATCAGCATCATCATCATCTGCAGCATCTTCGTTGTCATCAGCACCCTCATTCATCATCAGCAGCAGCATCATCAGCATCAGAACATGATTGTCATCATCCTCATCCTCATCAGCAGCATCATCAGAATCGTCATTATCGTCATCATCCTCATCATCACATCATCAGCATCGGCGCCATCAGCATCATCATTGTCATAATCATGGTCATAATGTTCTTCATCATCAGCATCATCGTCATCGTCATCGTCATGATCATCATCATCAGCATCATCATCTTACGACCACCACCACCACCACCACAACCACCACCATCATCATCAACCGTATCATCATGTTCGTGACGTGAACATCCGCATCCTCATCATCATCACCATCAGATGCAAAATCACCGTTACCACCACCACAACCACGATCCTCATCAATATCATCATCAATGTCACCGACAGCAGCATTACCAGCATCACCACCACATCAACATCACCACTGCAACAACCACCCTCATCATGATCATCATCATCATCATCATCATCATCAGCGTCATCATCATCACAAGCAGCATCATCATCAGCATAATCATTATCATCAGTATCATCATCAGCAGCAGCATCAGCACCATCATCATCATCATCATCATCATCAGCATCATCATCATCAGATTTGTCGTCGTCACCATTATCGTCGTCATCATCGTCATCATCACCGCCACCGCCACCCCCGTCCTCAATATCAGCATTATCATCAGCATCATAATCACCGTCAGCATCATCTACATCAGCATCGAAATCTGCATCGGCATCAGCATCGTAACCGTAATCATCATAATCAGCAGCATCATCATCATCAGCAGCATCATCATCGTCGTCATCGTCATCATTGTCAGCAGCATCCGCATCATCGTCATCATTTTCATGACAAGCATCCCCCATCATCTTCATCATCAACGGCAATATCAGCAGCATCATGATCATTACAGCCGTCATCAGTATCATCATCAAGATCAGCATCAGCACCCTCATCAGCTTCATCATCGTCAGCGCCACCACCACCACCACCACCACCAACATTATCATCGGCGACATCATCATCCTCATCATCATCATCATCATCAGCATCATCATCAGCATCACCGTCGTTATCATCATCACCTTCAGCATGGCAAGCACCCCCAACACCATCACCAGCAGCGGCAGCAGCGGCATCATCATGATCACCACAGCCATCATCAGTATCATGAATAAGATCAGCATCAGCATCCTCCTCAATTTCAACACCAGCAGCACCACTACCATCACCATCAGCAGCATCATCATCATCCTTATCATCATCTGCATCATCACCATCGTCGTCATCATCATCAGCAGCATCGTCAGCATCATCGGCATCATTAGCATCGACATCAGCAGCGTCGTCGTCATCATCACCATCAGCATCAGCATCATCATCAGCCGCAGCATCATCATCAGTAACAGCATCATCATCATCATCATCATCAGCATCATCATCATCGTCACCAGCATCAACAACACCATCACCCCCCATCCTGCTTCTCGTCTTCCCCCTTCCCCGCTCATTCTCCTCCTCCTCCTCCGTTTCCTCCTCCTTCTTCTCCCATGCGTCCCCCCCGCGCCCCGTATCACCTCATGATGATTTCCACTCCACTCAACTCCACATCCTCCACATCCTCATCCATTTGACATTGATCAGACATGAGGTTTGTTGAGCGGTGCGTCCTCCTCCTCCTCCTCCTCCTCCTCCTCCCGAACTGGGCCCAGGGGTGAACAGAAGGAGCAAGAAAAGAAAGATAAGGAGGAAGAAGAGAAGTTGGGAGGACGTGCGGTGATATGGCTCTGGGGCGCCAGACTCCTGTTGATGTGCCCTGCTGCCTGGTGGCATCATCCCTGACTGCACGGTGGACGCATGCGTCCATCGCGGTCGATGCCGTGGCGCCCCTGCCCGCGGGAGAGGACCTTCGGCCACGGCCCAACAGGATCTCTTGAGAGCGGGACTGGGGTGGTTCTGGAGGGCAAACCGCCCAAGGGGCTCCCAAGACGGTTCGAAAACGAGGCAATCAGGCAAGATGCCCAACGAGAGCCACCAAGAGGTCCCAATAAGCGCACGAGAGGCCCCAACTGATGCTCTTAGTGGTTCCCCGAGAGGCCCTGACAATGATCTCTTGAGAGCGGGACTGGGGTGGTTCTGGAGGGCAAACCGCCCAAGGGGCTCCCAAGACGGTTCGAAAACGAGGCAATCAGGCAAGATGCCCAACGAGAGCCACCAAGAGGTCCCAATAAGCGCACGAGAGGCCCCAACTGATGCTCTTAGTGGTTCCCCGAGAGGCCCTGACAATGAAACAACATGAAAAAAACTACACGGCGTTCCTATGTTGGTGGCGATCCACGCTGTTCGACACAAGATGGCCTTCAGAACGCTCGAGAGGGCCTCAAGACGCTCCACGAACTTCCAAAGACGGCCCAAGAACAGCGTCAACACAGCCCAACAGGGTTTCTTGAGGGCGGGACTGGGGTGGTTCTGTAGGGGAAACCGCCCAAGGGGCTCGTTTCGAAGACGACGCAACCAGGCAAGATGCCCCAAGGGAGCCACCAAGAGGTCCCAAGGAGCGCACGAGAGGCCCCAACAGATGCTCTTAGTGGTTCCCCGAGAGGCCCTGACAATGAAACAACATTAACAAAAAACTACACGGCGTTCCTATGTTGGTGGCGATCCACGCTGTTCGGCACAAGCTGGCCTTCAGAGCGCTCGAGAGGGCCTCAAGACGCTTCGATTGTGGCCAATGAACTTCCCAAGACAGCTCAAGAAGGGTCCCAATACGACCAAAGAGAGCCTTGAGAAGGGGGCAGACGGGGAGGAGGTGATGCTAAAAGGACAGAGCCGGGGCGGGGCAGAACAGTGGCCCGAAATCGGCCAAGAGGCTCCCAGAACGCTTCGAAGACGACGCAAGCGGCCAGGTTATCCCAAGATGGCGACCAAGAGGCCCAAAGAAGCGCACGAGGCCCCAACAGAGACTCTTAGAGACTCCAAGGGAAGCCCCAGATAGCTACAGTTTGACGACCGCTTTAGGTCCCCAGGCATGCGAGATGGTCGCCCCCATTTTGCCCCCCAAGGGGGGTCTAGCAGGCGGGTTGGGAGCAGGGAGAACTGATGGGGTGCTAGATCTAGGTCGGGCGTGTCCTCCTACAGGCGGATTTTGGAAGAAAAATAAAAAAAAAAAAAAAAAAAAAAAAAAAAAAAATCCGAAAAACTAAAAACATGGTCCAAGGAGCACGAAAAATCGCCACCTGTCGAAAGTTCTACTCTATTCTTGAATTTCCCTCCTGTGGAGGGACATGCCCGACTGAATGCTAGGCGGTGCTGCCCCCCACGCACCCTCGAGGGAGCAAGTGCGGGAGGGGGAGGGCGGAACACTCGATCAATTGATCACGCGCCCGCCTCCGCTCTTGGGCACGTCTTGAGCCAGGTCCCAGGCACTCCACTCGTGATAGACAAGCGCGTTCCACTACTCGCAGAGTAACTACATCGAAACGAACATGCATGTTCCCGGACGTTTGCGAGTAGGCCCTTTGCGAGTTGTGGAACGTGCCTGGTGACATGAGGCCACCCAGGCCCGTCTCCGAGCCAACTGCGACCCTTCTACGAGCCCAGCGGAAGGCCTTCTTTTTCTTGAGCTCCACGCTCCAGGCCTCCAGAAGCCCCCCCCCCAAAAGGGGGAGAGCTACTCACCGCCGCGGGGGGGAGAGAGGCAGCCAGCGAGCCCAGACTCCTCGGTCTGAGCCGTCAGAAAAGAAGAAAAAAAACAACAACAAAAAACAAAAACGAATCCGCCTCCTCCCCTCGGGGGCGCGCAAACATGGATCAGCGATCCATGGATTTGGCGGGCACCTCCCCAAAATGCGGCCAGTATCGCCCCGCTCGGCGGCGGAAGCCCGCGCCTTCCCCATGGAAACGGGACCCGTCACGGATCCACGCCCCCTTTGATCCCTGCTTACGATCGCCGGATCCCCGGGCCTGTCCAACACATTTTTTTGATTCGCGGGTCGAGAGCGCACCTCTTCCGGTCGAAGCTAAGCGGGCCGCGCGAAGCTTGAATTAACCAGGGAAGGGGGAGGAAAAGGGGGGCGCAGCCTCAGAACGAGGCCGGAAAGAGGCAAGGCCTCGGGATCAGGCAGTGCCGTAGTCGACGTACTTGCAAGGGCCTGTCCAACACATCACCCTGCTACAGAGCCGGCGGGGGGGGCCGGGGGCACCCGCTCCGAGCAGTGTCCCCGCCTGCCTGGTCAACGCCATGAGCGGGGCGAGCCCCCCGGGATACCCCCCGGAGGGACGGGGGGGGGGCCAAGACGACGCAAGCGGCCCCAGGGAGCCCCAGGGAGGCCCCACGAGAGCCACCAGGAGGCGCCCCGAGGAGCGCGCGAGGAGCCTCCGCGGGACAGCCAAGAGCGGCAACGCCCCGCCGCTGCGAGGGTCCAGGACGGCCTGAACACGGCCCCCCACACGGTGCCCACGGCGGCCCAAGGGGACCTGCCCAGGGCCTCAAGACGGTCCACGATGGCCTCCAGCGAGGCCCAAGACAGCCATGCAGGTTGCCAGGGGGGCCCAGGACGGCTCCCAGAGGGACCCGTGACGCCAGGCAGCCCATGAGGATCCCAGACAGCCCAAGAAGGCCCAAGAGACTCCCAAGGCGGCCCAGAGGGGCCCGAGATGGACCAAGAGGGCCCCAAGACGGCCTGCGAGACCCCCAGGGCGGCCTCGAGGCGGCCCGAGGAGACTGCCCTAGGAGCGGACGGAACGCTTGTCTCGCCGTCCCCAACGGAGCGGTGCGAAGCACAGGTTGCTCGAGCATGTCGTCTGCCCTAATGTCCAAGATGCGGCCAGATGCTGGTAGACAATGTTCGGTTGAGCTGGATGTGGTTCGTCAGGTGTTCCCCCATCCACCTACCTCATCCTCCCCCTGCTCCTCCTTCTGAACACGAAGCGCGCGGTATGGGCCGAAAAGACGCAGGTCCTTCCGGTCCTGCAAGTGTAATTAGAAGAGATGAACTCCCTGCGCGCTGAATCCCGTTCCTCTCCCGAAGATGGCAGGGGTGCCGTGACGGTCGAGGCGTTGGAAGACGAGCATGAAGGAGGGAGGCGCGCGAGAGAGAGGGAGAGGGAGAGAGAGGGAGGCAGGGAGGGAGGGAGAGGGAGGAAGGTAGTGAGGGAGGGAAGGAGGGAAGGAGGGAGGGAGGGAGAGACGGAGGGAGGGCGGGAGGGAGAGAGGGCGGGAGGGAGGGAG
>CAUYUJ010002484.1:77323-89222 GCA_963575745.1 Prorocentrum cordatum
CTCCTCCTCCTCCTCCTCCTTGCGAAGCAATAACTGGGGCCCCCCGACGCATCGAGCCCAAGGTGCGCTCATCGTAGTGACCAGGTCCCTGCATCTGTGGCCTTCCAGGCAGAAAATGTGCCCAGATACGGAATTGGGGGAGGCACCTGGTGGACCCCCCGAACGCCGGGCGCCCGCCCGAGCGCGGTGGCGGAATCGCGCGGCAGCGCCACCGGATTTCACCGATCCCCATCCCCGCCGGCGTGGCCTGAGCCCCATTGGCCGATGTGCACCGCTGGATGGGGAAATGTGCCGTTCCCTTCGGGTTTCGAGGGGCCTGTGGGCCCTGGAAACGACAGGGCCGTTTTTTTACCGGTTCCGTTTTGCCGTTTTGTTTGCCGGTTCCGACGCCGTTTTTTTACCGGTTCCGTCGCCGTTTTTTGACCGGTTCGGGCTCCGGTTCCAATCCTGGGGCCGTTTTTTTTACCGTTTCCGGTCGCCTTTTTTTGCCGTCTCCATTTTCAAGGGACACTTCGTGGGAAACGGTGAAAAAACGGCCCTGCCGTTTCCGGGGCCCACAAAGGCCTGACCCCAACCGGGGTGGTGGGGTGGTGGGGCTGAGGAACCACCGCCCGGTGGGGATGGGGACAGGTGAAACGATACTGAGCCATGAAGCGAAAGCGACGAGCTGACGTTGATCAGTCTCGAGGTTGATGTAGGGGGGCAAGCTTGAAAAACCCTCGGACCCTCTGAGGTCGAGGCTTTCGGCCATTGTCGCTGGTTCGCGGCGGTTTGCCAGCCTCGGGATGCCTTCCAGCAGCTGCGCCTCGCCGAACTCGTTCCGGGAGTGGCCAGATCGCCCCGACCGGCCGACAGAGACCCGAGTCTTGACCCGAAAACCGAGTGGGGGAAAACCAGTGAGGGGCGCCGATAAGGGAAGCGAGCTGGAATCGGCGATACATCGCCGGTAGATCGGCGATCGGCCCCCGATAGCGAATCCCCACTCTCATGGGCGGGGTCGGCTTGTGGGCCCCTATCCGCGATCCGTAGGCGATTGGAGGTCGATGTCTTCCCCCCTGGGCCTATTCTCCCCCAAAACGTTGAGCCTGAACCCATCCCGAAGTCGCCGGAGGGGTGGGACGCACAGAGACATACTAGTACTATATGTCCTCCTTGGAGGCGCGCGTCCGAACCAAACATCCAATACACCCATCTTGTAGTACGTCGTTTCCCGAGCGGTGTGGCCAGAAAGCGCCACCCACGACGCATATATCACAAGATTTCTCGGTGCGCGCGTCGCCCGTGGAGGGCGACGCACACATAGTATAAGTACGTTGGGGTTGAGCACCGTTTAGCCGATCCCCATCCCCAGCGGCGTGGCCTGGGCCCCACTGGCCGACGTGCCCCCCTGGATGGGGATATAGACCGGTCCCTGCGGGCTTCGAGGGGTGCACTCCCAACTGGGGTGGCAATTTGGTGGGGGTCTCCAAAGCGGATGAGGATGGGGATGGGGTTCGGGTATACCACCTCAACCCCATGACATGTAAAACACGACAGCGAAGCTGCGCCACAGTGCGAGACAGAGGATGGTCAGACGGCTGCCGAGCTGCGATTTCGACGGCCCACGCGCACTGCGACGAGGAACGAGGGGCAGAGAATGGGACGGGCCCCGTGAATCAATGCCCCGGAGGCGGGTAAAGGATATTGAGGGGCGACGCCGACGGGGGGCAGCTGGGGCCGACGTACCCCCCTAGATGGGGATATAGACCGCTCCCTGCGGGCTTCAAGGGGTGCATTCCCAACTGGGGTGGCAATGTGGTGGGGGGTCTCGAAGCGGATGAGGATGGGGATGGGGGCCGGGTAAGAAGGATACTGAGGGGTGACGCCGGCGGGGGGCAGCTGGGGCCCGGGAGGCACAGGCGCTGCACTCCTGAAGGGGCCCTGGGACACACAAATTCGCCGGCCCAACGGGCCAGAGGCGTGCTAAGATCTCCAGCAACTGGTTAACAATATTTCTAGTTCGCGCGCGCGGGGCGGTCCCTGGGGGCCCCTGGATCAAAAGTACCCCGAGAGGAGCCCGAGAGGGTCCCGGGAGGAGCCCGGGACGGTCCTGGGAGACCCCCCCGGGGCCATGAGGAGCGCGCCAAGAGCGCCCCAACAGGCACCGAAGACTGCCCAAAGGGCCCCCGGGACGCCCACAGAGCGCTCCAAGACGCCGATGATGACCCCAAGACGGCCCAAGAGGCCTCCAAGAGGCCTCACAAGAGGGCCCCGAGACGCCAAAATCCTAAATTTGTACGATGGTTGTGGAAGGATTTAGGCCTTGTCCCTTTTTCGGCCATCCGATGCTCCAAGACGGCCCAAGAGGCCCCCAAGAGCGCCCCAAGACGGGCCAAGAGGCTTCCAAGAGGGCCCCAAGAGGGCCCAAGGGCCCCGAGACGGCCCAAGAGGCGCCCAAGACGGCCCAAGACGGCCCCAAGACGGCCCCAAGAGGGGCCCAAGAGGCGGACCACGAACCGAAACCTCGCGCCTTCCGCCCCAAGAGGGCCCCAGGAGCCCCCGAGAGGCCCCCAAGAGGCCCCATGATGCCGCCAAGAGGCCCCCAAGAGGCCCCAGGAGGCCCCCAGGAGGGCCCCCCGGAAGGCTTCAAAAATGCCTCCCAGGCGCCCCCGAACGGCTTCTCAAAAGACCCCAAGAGGCCCCCCAAGGAAGCATCTTGACGACGACCCTGTTTGGCCCCAAGAGCAACACAAGATGCCAACGAGAGGTTTCCTCCTCCGCCCCTTCCTCCTCCTCCTCCTCCTCCTCCTCCTCCTCCTCCTCCTCCTCTTCTTCTTATTTTTCTTATTATTATTATTATTCTTCTTCTTATTATTATTCTTATTCTTATTCTTCTTATTATTCTTATTATTATTCTTATTCTTCTTATTCTTATTATTATTATTATTAATTATTATTATTCTTATTCTTCTTCTTATTATTATTCTTATTATTCTTATTATTATTATTATTCTTTTTTCTTATTATTGTTATTATTATTAATAATAATATTATTCTTATTATTATTATTCTTATTCTTCTTATTATTATTACTATTATTATTATTCTTATTATTATGATTCTTCTTATTAGTCTTAGTATTCTTCTTAGTATTCTTATTATTCTTCTTATTCTTATCATTTGTTTTCTTATTATTCTTAATATTCTTCTTATTATTATTAGTATTATTCTTCTGCTTCTTCTTCTGATTCTTCTTCTTATTATTCTTCTTATTCTTCTTCTTATTCTTCTTATTATTTTTCTTATTCTTCTTATTCTTTTTATTATTCTTCTTCTTCTTCTTATTCTTCTTCTTCTTCTTCTTATTATTCTTCTTATTCTTCTTCTTCTTCTTCTTATTATTCTTCTTATTTTTCTTCTTCCTCCTCCTCCTCCTCCTCCTCCTCTCCTCCTCCTCCTCCTCCTCATCCTCCGCCTCCTCCTCCTCCTCCTCCTCCTCCTCTCTCCTCCTCCTCCTCCTCCTCCTCCTCCTCCTCCTCCTCCTCCTCCTCCTCCTCTCCTCCTCCTCCCTCCTCCTCGTCCTCCTCCTCCTCCTTATCTTCATCCTCCTCCTCCTCCTTCTCATCCTCTCCTCCTCCTCCCCTCCCCTTCCCCATCCTCATATTATTCCTCCTCGGCGGCGCCACGATGGCCCTGGGCCCACGGCGAAGCAGTAGCGATCATGCAACATGGGCCGGCGGAGTGAGCGAAGCGATTGACCGGGAACGGCGCGCGAGATCCCCGCCGCATGGTCTGCACGAACTCAGTCCCCTCAATCTGCGCGCACACGAATTCCTCGTACCAATACCCATTACTCAGAGCCCTTGCAACCCCTCCTGGGGTCCTCCCCGCGGCCTGCTCATTCCGCCGGCCCGGGGGCCACAGCTGCGGAATGAGCGCTCTTTGGCCATCATTTTCGCTTCAGAACACACCTCGTTGGAAATGTTCGTCTTCAGGGCGCCGCCGGCCTCTCTCAGAGGCCTCTCCGGGAGCTCACTGACTCGATTTTGGAGGCCTCCAGACGCACTCCTGGGGCGATCTTGGCCGTCCTCCAGGCCATTTTGGTCCAGTCTGGCAGCCCGCCCACCTCTCCTCGGCCCACTTCGACTACTAAAAAACAACACGCAAAAAACCTCGCAAAACACATATGATTATGTCCATTCTGGCCTTGTCGAGCCTCTAGTCTTGCCTCGTCTCGAGCTCACGTGCGTATCAGCGGGCGCTCTCTGCGGCTGTCCTCCACGCCTCCCGACCCCGGCCCGGGCCGTCTGGCAACATTTTTGGGGCTTTCTTGGGCCGTCCTTGGCGCGCCCAAGGGGTCCCCGGAGTCCCTTTTGAGGCCCCCAAACTAACTGGGATCTCGTTTGTACGCCTCTCCGTATGCCTCTTCCTTTCGTCCACACTTTTGCACACCCTCAGGCGTCCTTTTTAAAATCATTGTCAGACTCTCTTAGGGCTTTCTGGCGTCTTTTTGGGTCATGGTCTGGCTCTCTTGGGGCTGTCTGGGAGCCTTTAAGACCCCACTGTCTCCCACCCCCGCTACATCCCGATTTGCCCCCCACGCAACCTCCGCGTTCCAAAAAAAAATGGGGCGGCGGTGTCTGCCCCCTCAGGGGCGTTCAATTGAATAAATACGCACAAATAACAAGTTTCCCCATATTTTCCCATATTTTCTGGGTGTTTGTCTCCCCCCCTACTTCCCACAGTTTCCCATGTTTTCTGGGGGATCGACGATTACTTGTGCCTGTGTGTTTTTTCCCCTCCTGAACTCCGTTCGCCCCCGGGGCGCGCGCGCCCAGCCAAAGGGGGCCCTGGGGCACCCCGCGGCTCGACCCGACGCCCGAGGATGCCGCGGGAAGGTGGGGCCCAGGGCCCCGCTCGGTGGCAGCTCGTGGGGAGCCTCCCGTACCATCTGACGACCCACCAAGCCACCCTTGCCCGACCCCGACGTTGGCCCGAATTTCGGGTCGGGGGGGGGGTGTACGACGGGTCCCACGTGTGTTTTTCCATGTTCCCCGACCCCACCCCACCCCCACTGGAAATGGAAGGCAAATGGAGGCCTTCGGGTTGGGTTCGGGTGGTTTGGTCGGCGGTGACCATCTTGTCGGCTCTTGCGAATCGACGCGGGTCGACGCTGAATCGACGCTGACCGACGCTGAATCGACGCTGAATCGACGCTCACCGACGCCAGCCGGCGCTGAGTCGGCGCCATCTCCTCGACTCCCAAACGCCCATCGACGCTGATCCATCGACGTTGAAGACACACTTGCGAGGGTACACGAGGCTCCCGTGATTTGCCACCGAAAGGACCCCAGTCGTGATTTTTCCCGACGCTGCGTCCTCTTCCTGAGCATTTTCTTAGGGTGGAGGGCCCAGGGTGAAATCCAGATGGGCCTCTGCACCTCGAGAAACTCAATCCGTCTCGTGAATCACCTTTTGCAGATTCCAGCCTCGAAAGGCCGGCGAAGCGGCGTTTCAGATGTCACCCTTTGCCCTCCACCCAGAGAAAATGCTCGGTCTTCGCAGCGTCAGATCTCAGCGAGCGCCAAGAGTTGAGTCGGGCGTGTCCCCCTGCAGGGGGATCTTCGACGAAAAAATTAAAATTCTCCAGAAATGCCCCAAAATTGCCAAAAATACTGCCCCCAAAAAAAAGTTCTCTGACAATGTGTTTCCTATGTTTGAGAATATATATATATATATATATATATATATATATATGTGTGTATATATACACACATATATATATAATGTATACTCCCCCTGTAGAGGGACAGGCCCGACTGAAGCCTCGGCGCCGCACGCGGCGTCCACGCCCCGGCCCCCGCGCGCCCACGCCCCGAGCCCTGCCCGTGCCGCCCCTCCCGCCCCGCGACGCGGGGCGGCACGCCGTCGGCGCGCAGGCAGCCCAGACCCCCCTCGAGCGAGCACGAACGAACACGCCCGCAGATGGGCACGCTTGAATTAACGGTCGAAGAGCGGTACAGAATAAACTGTTTCGCTGTCGGAGGCGCCTGTCCCTGGGCGGCTGGAGAGTTTAATGCCCCTACGGTGCCACCGTAAGGGTATAAACTTTCCAGCCGCCCTGGGACAGGCGCCCCCGACAGCGAAAAAGTTTATTGTATACCGTTCTTCGCCCGTTAATTGAAGGGGCCCCGGGACACACAAAGAGAGGCACACAACGAACAGGAGTCCCCATGTTTTCCCAGGTCTTCTGGGTTTTCGTCGTCCCCCCCCCCACTTCCCATATATTTTCCCAGGTTTTCTGGGAATCGACGATGAATTGTGTCTGTGTGTTTTTTCCCTCCTGAACGTTCTGGGGGTGCTGCGGGTGCGGCGCCGGAGCGCCGGTGCGCTAGGAGCACAGAAAGAACCAGGCCCGATCAGAAGTCCAGCTCGATCTCAATCCAAGGTCGGCTTGCGGCACATTCTGGTATGTGGATCATTCGCGAAGGTTGTTTTTGTTCTGTTCGACGTGTCATGAACCGGGCCCCGTGACAGTCAAAAGACGAGACGGGGCGAAAAAGCGGTCCTGGGGAAGGGGTCCAGACCTCTGGGGGTCGACGTTATGAAAAAACATGACGTCAGGGGTCTGGGAATAGCGTGTCGCCAGGGCCGCAACCGCAACACGCTAAGCTCAAGTTCCCGACCATCATGTGGGAGGCTCAGAGGTTGGCACCAAAACACCGATATATCGGCGGTTGCCTCCACCGAGTGGAGATCGTCCCGATCTCGGTGATGGTGGCAATACGCGTCGGTCGAAAGAAGTAGGTAAGAATATGAAGTAGGAGGGCGGATAAAGTATATTGGGTTCGGGCCCGCCCAAAGAATAACAAACAACAGCCAAACCAGATCGATTATTGAAGTAGGAAGGCGCTTGAAGTAGATTGGGTTCTGGGAACCCAAAAATACCTACTTTCAACGACCGATGGGTACGCGGGATTCTCTCGGGACCGAAGGATAACCGCCAATACTAAAAGCAAGGATCCTCATCCTCCTCCTCTGCGAGGCACCCCCCTGTGCTGGCGGTGGTGCCAGTGTCCAGGCCTCCAGTGGTGAATGGCCCAGGGAGGGACGAGGGCTTCCGCTCGCTCTCGTCCCAGATCACGCCGCAGGGCGCGGGGAAAAACAGACTCAAGGCGCGTCAGAAGCCCGCGCCGCCGCTGCGCGAGAAGGGCCGCGCGGAGTACTCCGATCCAGACGGCAGCTCCACGCCGCGGTCGCTGTCGCGGTACACGGTGCTGTCGCAGTCCCACGACTCCTGCCCTGCACAGTCGCCGCGCAGGCCGTGGGGCCCCTCGAAGCCGCCCCCGAGGCGGGGCTGCTGCGAGGGCGGGAAGGCACCCTGGCCGCCGGGGGCCCCGCGCGCCCGCCCCGTGGGCTCGTCGTGATGGTAGCGGTGCGTGTCTCGGGCGCGGGGCTCGACCCAGTGCTGCACCCCCTCCGTGCGGACGCGGCCGAGCCCCTCGTCGCTGTCCTGGAAGTACCGCAGCGCCTCGATGGCGCCCTTGTCGCGGTTCGCGCCGGCGCCGCCGGCCTCCGGGAAGAACTTGCGCGACCTTCGGGCCGGGCGAAAGGGGGGGATAGCAAAGGCGGGGGGGTGAGAATCAGGTGTCACGCAGCTGATGCTCCCGGCGCCTCCCGTCGCCGGGAGGCGCCCATGCATCGAGGAATGGGCCCAGCGGCGGGGCCGAAACCAGCTGCATGCAGCATATTTCCAAATCCCCCCTTTAGCCCAGCCCGAGACCTCTGCTCGAAGTCCGAGGCCACGGCCCAGGCTGGCCCGAACGCCGTGGCGCCCCCGGGCTGCTGCTGGATGCGGATGCCGGGGCGGTGCGTCCGCGGCCGCGACCCGGGAACCTCCTCCCTGCCGCCGATGTCGGCCCCGCGCCAGCCCTCTGGGCTGCTGGCCGCCGTGGCGGGGCGCGGCTCGCGCGGCGCGGCCCACCGCCCAGCGGGCTCGTCGGGGCGGTCGTCGCCGAAGATGATCTGCGAGTTGCCGCCGGGCGTCGTGGGCTCCCCGCCCGGCCCGGCGCCCGTGCGCCGCCCCGCGCAACCAGCCCAGTCGCACGACGCGCGGCCGCGGGCGCCCAGGCCCGTGACGCCGCCGCCGTCCGGGCGGCGCGCGGGGCCGCCGCAGCCCTCCGCCTCCGCGCCCCCCGCGCGGGGCCCGGGGCTCGGCGGTGGCGTCCGCTCGGGCGCCTCCTCCGCCGCTGCGGCCGCCGCGGGAGGGCCCCGCCGCCCGCCGCCGCCGCGGCCCCCGCGGCGGGCCCCGGTGCCGCGGCCTCGGCGCGAGGCGCCGGCGCGCGGCCGCCGCGCGCACGAGGCTCGTCGCCGCCCGGGCCGTCCCAGGCCAGGCCGAGGGAGGAGGCGCCCGAGGGCGACGCCGGCGGGTGGCGGGCGGGCGGCGGCGCCGGCGGCGGGCCTCGCCGCGGGGGGGCCGCCGGGCGGTCGCAGGGGGCGTCGCCCCAGCTGAGGCTCAGGGAGGAGCCCCCCCCGGGCGGCTTCGTGACCCGCGTGCTGGGCACGGGGCCGAGGTGGTTGCCGACATTCTGGGAGTCGCCCCCCCACCCGGCTGAGTTCCACGACTCGCGCGGCCTCCCGTGCATTGCGGCAGCGCCCCTGGCGGAGAAAGGCTGGGCGCCTGCGTCCTGGGGCGCCACGATGCCTACAGAAGCCTCAACTTTCTATTGCTCCCCTCATCACCCTCTGCATCCGGTTCCTCCTGATTCACCTTCATCCCTCGTCTTTGTAAGTAACTCCTCCCTGTCGCACCCCCAGACGTGCCGGTAGGACGGGCCGGTCGTTTCGCCTGAGACTTCCTCACCATTTATAATCCTGAAGCTTGAGAGTTTCAACAGCTTCACAAATGGAGGGCGGATGATTTTCGAAATGTGGCTATCCATTTGCGTCGCGCACATGCGCCTTGAAAGTTTATAACAGCTTCCAGGATGGAGAACATGTGGTTTCCAAAACTTTGTTACGTATCGCCCTGGCACCGCGCACGTTCGTTTGAAAAGTGCAATAGTTTAAAAGTGGAGGGCGGTTCCTTTCCACAATCTCGCTCTTGCATTAGCGTCGCGCACATTCGTTTTGAAAGTTTGCAACAGCTTCCAGGATGGAAAATAGGTGGTTTTCAAAACGTGGCTGCGTGTCCCCGGAGGGCCGCGCACATCCGTTTGAAAAGTGTGCAGTAGTTTAAAAATATGGAGGGTGCTTCCTTTTCAAAATGTCGCTCTCGCCTAAACGCCGCGCACATTTGTCTTAAAAATGTGCAACCGTTGTACTGGTGGAGGGCAGTCCGTTTTCAAAATTTTGACTCTCGACTTCTGCGCCGCGCACAGTCGTCTTCAAAGTTTGTAACAGTTTCAAGTATTCGTATTTGTAAAGTCACAGGAATGGCGCTCTGGCACGGATTACGATTGTCAAGACATAACAGCCATGTTGATTCACATATTAGAGTCCCAGAAATGACGTTATGGTGCGATTGGGGGCTGTCCGGACGCAGGAGTCATGCTGATCCGTGGCGTTGAAGTCCCAGGAGTTGCGCTGCGGCACGATTGGGTATTCTCAGACGCCTGGCTTCTAGTGGGCCGCTTGCCGCAAGGAAAGCAAACACTTGTAGTGAGTGGGGAACTCGGACGGTGGGATTATTGCAACATCGCTGATGCGCCTTCGAGTATCGTTTATCCGATCCCCATCCCCAGCGGCGTGGCCTGGGCCCCACCGGCCGATTTACCCCCCTAGATGAGGATACAGGCCGTTCCCTTCGGGTTTCCAGGGGTGTATCCCCAACTGGGGGGGTTATTTGGTGGGGGTCTCGAAGGGGATTCTGGATGGGGATGGGGATCGGAGAAACGACACCCAGTCTTACTGGCCATCGCTCGGACGTCCATTTCCTGTGTTTTTTTCGGTTTCGTGCGTGTTTTTTTCGCCAAATGATCACGGATGCTCCTCGATGGTCCTCGCCGAAGGACAAATGCACACGTCCGAGCGATGCCAGGCTTAGGTTTACGCTGGCCCTCATCCTCACCCTCGTCCCCTCCGGCTCCGCCGGGGGGAGCGCCCCGGGCCTCGCCCCCGTGGCTCCTCCGAGCTGTCCTCCGCCTCGGGCGCGGGAGGGGAGGGCGGGGGAGAGCTCCAGGCCGAGGGCCCCCCCCCAATCGAGGCCTCCTGCATGGTGTCGGAGGACCGCGCCGCATCGGCGATACATCGGCGATGCATCGGCGATGCATCGGCGAGGCATCGGCGATGCATCGGCGATGCATCGGCGATGCACTGGCGATGCGATGCATCGGCGATGCACTGGCGATGCGTCGTCGACGTCGGCGATGCATTGGCGACGTCGACCTGAAGCAACTCGGGCCCTACATCGAGCCGCATCGGCGATGCATCGGCGATGCGGCGCGATCCTCCGACCCGATCTACTCCGACCCCATCTAGGAGGCCTAGACCCAAGCTGCTTTGTCGACGCAGGGCGCTCCAGGAAGGGACCAACTTTGGGAGGACGCTAAATATACCCCCACACTCCTAGCGTGGGCAAGAAGGCGCATATGCCGATCCTGGGCCCAGTATCGGCCTGGCCAGGATCGGTGTAGGTGCATAGCTGGTGCCCTCCGAAGTCCGAAGCCTCGAGGAGACCGAAGGGCTGATCTCTCCCCGCCCGCGGCGAAACTGACGGAGGGCCCGGCAAGGCCCGCAGGGCTGGAGCTGGAGGGTGCCTCCAGCGCCGCAAGTCCAGCAGAGGCCAGAAGATCGGGCGGGAGTGATGGCAGGCCCCCGAGGGCTGTCCCCAGTCGGCCATGCGGGAGGGAGGGGGGCCGTCTTAGGGGTCGGGGCCCTCTTGGAGCCCTCTTGGGCCGTCCTGGGGCCCCCTTGGGCCGGGCTGCCCTTGGAGGAGCGTGCGGGTGCGTGAGTCGTGCAGTGGGCGGGGAGTTTCTGCGCTCTGTAGGGGGGTAGATCGTGGAACGGACCGTCGGGCAGGGTGACGGGGACGGGGAAAGCCCTGCGCTCGGGGGGGGAAGCCCCGTTCGACTCCATCCGACCAGGTGGAGGACCTCGCCTCCGGGGGGAAGGCACAGACGGGGTGCAGGAACATACCCCTCCCGCCTCTCCTCCTCCTCCCCCTCGTCCTCATCCCCGTCCCCGTCCCCGTCCCCGTCTGGGGGGGGGGGGGGCTCAGGTCGGGGGCGCGCAAACATGGATTAGCGATCCATGGATGTGGCGCGCGATCGCCAAATCCATGGATCGGGGGAGGTGCCCTTCCCAAAGTGTGGCAGGTGCCGCCTCGTTCGGCGGCGGAAATCCGCGATCTCCCATGAAAACGGGACCCGTCGCCAATCCACGCCCCCTTGATCCATGTTTGCGATCGCCTGATCAGGGGTTTGCTTACGCAGCAAGGATTGTTCATGAAACAGCTCGGAGCACGCGCGAGTATGCGGCAGTAGAAGCAGGAAGAAGAGGAGGAGGAGGAGAAGGAGATGGAGGAGGGGGAGGAGGGGGAGGAGGGGAAGGAGGTGCAGGAGCAAGCAAGAGAGAAGGAGAAAGAGAAGCAGCATAAGCAGGTGCAGCAGCAGGTGCAGCAGGTGCAGCAGCAGGCGCAGCAGCAGGCTCAGCAGCAGGCGCAACAGAAGGCGGGGAAACCAGGGCGTAGCGTACAGGTCACAGGGCAGCGGCCCTCGTGAGCGACGGCGGCAGCGGTGGATGGATGGAAGGCAGGGATGGGCTCCTCACCGTGCCTCCCATATCCCTCCTCCCTTTTCCTCTGGTTTGACCTCCCGCCCTCCCCCTTCCTCCGCCTCCTCCTCCTCCTCCTCCTCCTCCCGATCCTCCTTCTGGTCCTCCTCCTTAGTAGATTCCTTATCTCTTCCTCCTCCTCCTCCTC
>CAUYUJ010002485.1:0-89217 GCA_963575745.1 Prorocentrum cordatum
TTTCCGCGTGAGGCTGCAGCCGCGGCGTACGATCGCTACGTGCTCTCCCGTAAGACCCGTTCTTCTCGTTGCGCAAGTGGCTAAACTGTTCAGAGGGCGAACACGGGGAAGCGAGTATACAGGTGTGCGGGCGCACAAGGGTGCACGTGTACCAAGCCGCACTCCCTTTTGCCCAGGCCGTGCGAGCGTGTGCGGTGGCAGCGGAGTGGATTCTACTGCGCATGTGGGAGTGCGGTTCGGCGAGCAGGGCAGTGTGTGGGTTGGACCAACGCGTGGCAGACGGCCATCGATGCGACACCTCGGCTGCCCCCGCCCTGGCGCCCGCGGCGCCCGCGAGGCGCTCCATCGGCGCCCGCGTGCGGGCATCGAGGAAAACCTCGGCACACCCACCTGCGCCCAAGAGGCGCCCAAGGGGCGCCCACGGGCGCCCGGGGCGAAGCGCCCACGCGCGAGGCGCCCAAGGGCGCCCACGGCTGACCCACCCAGCGCACCAAACGCCCACGGGCGCCAACGTGCTGGCACCAGGCGGAGACGGAGACCGCGACGGCCACCGATGCTAGGGCACTTCGGTCGCCATCCACGCGCAGCCCCCGCGCGCGAGCCGCGGCGCCGCCGCCCAGCCCCTCGGTAAGGCTGTCCCGCGGGACGCGCAGGCGCAGCGTCCCGTGCCCAGTTCGGCGGCGCGCCCGGGGGGGAAGTGAGAGGGGGCAGGCCTTGTCCTCTCCCTCCACCTCCTCCTCCTTTTTTTCCTTCTCCTCCTCCTTCTTTTCCTTCTCCTTCTTCTCCTCCTCCTCTTTCTCCTCCTCCTCCTCCTCCTCCTCCTCCTCCTCTTTCTCCTCCTCCTCCTCTTTCTCCCTCCTCCTCCTCCTCCTCCTCCTCCTCCTCCTCCTCCTCCTCCTCCTCAGACGGCGCCGGGGCTTCCCAGAAGCCCTCCCGCCTTCTGAGGAGGCACCTCTCTCCTCGCAGAGGGCCCCGAAGGCTTCTCGGGGGGCCGAAGGCCTTCCGAGCTCTCCGAGGAGGCCCGCCCCCTCGGCAGCTCCCCCCGGGCTCGCCGCCGGCCAGTGCCCACGTGCCCGCGCGCGGCCGCGCCGCCGCACCGGGCAGGTCTACGCGCAGTGGGAGTCGCTGCTCGAGAAGGCACCCTCTGCCGCGCCGGGGCGCCGCACCTGCCACGGGATGGGGATGCTGCTGCTGCTGCTGCTGCTGCTGCCGCGGGATGGGGATGAGGATGAGGATCGGGATGCTGCTGATGCTGCTGCTGCTGCTGACGATGATGACGATGATGATGATGATGATGATGATGATGATGATGATGATGATGATGATGCTGATGCTGATGCTGATGCTGATGATGATGATGATGATGCTGATGCTGATGATGATGATGATGATATTGATGATGCTGCTGATGATGATTGTGATGGTGCTGATGATGATCATGCTGCTGATGATGGTTATGATGCTGATGCTGTTGATGATGATGCTGGTGATTGTGATGATGCTCATGATCATGATCCTGATGCTGCTGATGATGATGATGATGATGGTGATGGTGATAATGATGATGATGCTGCTGCTGATGATGATGCTGATGCTGATGCTGATGCTGATGATGATGATGATGATGATGATGATTATGATGATGATGATGATGATGATGATGATGATGATGATGATGATGATGATGATGATCATGATGATGATGATGATGATGATGATGATGATGATGGTGGTGATGGTGATGATGATGATGATGCTGATGATGATGATGTTGATGATGATGATGTTGATGATGCCGATGATGATGCTGCTGATGATGATGATATTGATGATGCTGGTGATGATGATTGTGATGGTGCTGATGATGATCATGCTGCTGATGATGGTTATGATGCTGATGCTGGTGATGATGATGCTGGTGATTGTGATGATGCTTATGATCATGATCCTGATGCTGATGCTGATGATGATGATGATGATGGTGATGGTGATAATGATGCTGATGATGATGCTGCTGCTGATGATGATGATGCTGATGCTGATGCTGATGCTGATGCTGATGCTGATGATGATGATGATGATGATGATGATGATGATGATCATGATGATGATGATGATGAATGATGATGATGATGATGATGAGATGATGAAGAATTATTTGATGATGCTGCTGCTGCTGATGATGAAGATGATGATGATGATGATGCTGATGATGATGATGATGATGATGATGATGATGATGAGGGGTAGGGTGGGGTTCACCTCGTTCGGGAGCTCACGAGTGAACCCCACCCTCCCCCGCAGAAATCGTGGGGGGTAGGGGTAGGGTTCGCATGCGGCCCCCTAGCAGCTCGATTCGACGCACATTCCGAGCGGACCCGATGCCCCGAATTCGATGCTGACTGGTCCTGCCCCTGGCACCTGGCGCTTCGACGAGCAACCGCGGCGGCCGTCTCGCCGCCGCCCCGGGCCTCTGGAGTTTCTGGCTCCAGCCGCGGGGCCGTGAATAGAGAACAGACGGCTCGGGGGCACGGGAGACTTCAGACCCTGGAGGATGCCTTATTTTATGAGGGCGGCGGTCATATCCATGGCCAAGCCTCGATTGGAGCTCCACCGGCCTCCAGACCCTTCATTCCTTATCTGAGGGTTCCTTATCCAATGCGTTCACCGTATGGTATGAGAGGAGGTCGGACGACGCGGGGACGGACTTGCCGGAGGTGATTGCGGCACGCTGTGCCGCTTCACCTGGTTTGTTCTTTCGTTTCACCCCCCCCCTCCCACCCAGCAGTTGGTGGTTGGGGCAGGATTGGTGGGCTTCTGTCATCGACATCATCCGCCCTGAGTGAGTAAGTGAGTGAGTGGCGGGGTCGAGGAGCGTGACTCGGCCACGCGCGGAGGGTGAGAGGAGGAAACGGTGCCCATGCCGCTACCCTTCTCTCGTCTCCCCCCTCCTGTGCCTCCTGGGAGGCCCTCGTCGCCGCTGCTGGATTCGCCCCAAAATTCTGGTCAGAACGTGCCCCAGGAGGGGTCTGGGGAGTATCGGTATCGGTATCTTTTGATTTCCCCAGAGCGTGCCTCGGCCGCGGGCGGGGGGGGGGACGGCTTCTTAGAAGCGCCCCTGCTTCTTTGAAGGCGCGGGCCTCATCTGTACACGCAAGGCCAGCGCCTTCCAAGAAGCAGCCTCCTCCTAAGAATCCTTCCCCCCTCTTACCCCCTTTTGCGCGCCGCCAAGCGAGCGACGCAAAACATGGGGTTCGTCTTTTCCGACATTGGCGCGCGTGATTTGCCCGCGTAAGGTCGCGCGTGAGCGCCTTCGTCTCCAATGTGGCGTGCCGCGCTGGCGGTCCGCGTAAGCTACGGCGTCAGGTCGCTATGTCATCTCGCGTGTGCCCCGCTTGTGATCGTTGTCTAATTCATTACTTAGCTATCGGATTCCCCAGTAGAGCACTGTTCCAAACAGTCGCATTAAGCAGAGGTCCGGAGCCAGATCCTCCCCCTCCCCCCCCTTCCGCCCAGTGTCGAAAACGTTCGCAATTTTCGGTCGTCGCTCAAGTGCCAGAGTGGCTCCAGGGGGCGACAGATCGGGTCAGGGGTCCCTTTCGGGGCCCTCCTCCTCCTCCTCCTTTTCCTCCTCCCTCCTCCTCCTCCCTCCTCCTCCTCCTCCTCCTCCTCCTCCTCCTCCTCCTCCTCCTCCTCCTCCTCCTCCTCCTCCTAGCCATTCAGGGTCTGGCACCTGCCGCCTCAGGGGCTGCTGGGCCGCGCGCGCGGCCCGCCCTCGTCCTCCCCTCCCTGCGCGCGGCTTTCGGCTTTCTCCCTCGTTGTCGCCATGGTCAGCGCCTCGCGGCTGGTCTGGATGGCGGGACAGCTCTCCGCTGGGCGGCAATGTCGCGTCCTCCTGAACTCGCACGCGGATCGCCTCGTGGTCCACATGGTGTTGCTCCTCGCCTACGTCGACAGGATGCTCAATACGATCGCTCTTGCTGTGGTCAACATGATGCACAACTCTCTTCACTCTGCCTGCGTCGTGGACCACGGCCACGGGAGTTCGACTGGCGAGGCGCACATCACTTTCAACATGAAGCGGCTGCACTTTCACACTCCTGCTGCTGAGGGTGCTTTGCTTCCTGGCGTATTTCACGGTGTGGCCCTATATGGTGAGGCACCTGGTGATCTGGAACCTGGCGGAGAGGGTCTTCATGGTGGGGTGCCCTCTGGAGCACGTCTTGGCGATGCGAAACATCACGGTGAAGATCGCGCTGGCCGTCCTGGCGGTGATCGCGGTGGCCTTCTCCGAGTCGCTTGCGGTGTTCCTCATGAAGGTGCTCATGCAGATCAGCATGGTGGTGAAGATGGTAGTGCCATGCCTTCTCCTGAAGCTGCGGGACGTGGTGACCTTCTGGGTGATGCAGGAGGTGTTAAAGATCGCGCCGCTCTTCCTGACGTTCTGCCTCCTCAACGTGGCGCTGATCCATGGCATACCTGTGCGAGCGACTGATGGTATGCGGCCGTGCCTCCGCGCAAAGACCCTCGGCGATATGAGGTGGCCCGTCCAACGTCCAACATGCTGAACTCAGCGGACCTCGCCACCATCGCGGCTCTGCTTGCTGGCCACGGTTTCGATCGTGATGAGCATGCCGATCGGCAGCCTGCGCCCTCTGTTGATGATCCTCGCGGAAACAAGCACCACGCACAATATGCTGGCGATCGCCTCCCTCTGGGAGATGGTCCTGCTGGCATCCAAGCTGGGTCACGCATGGAGTTGGACCAAGCCGACCTCGACGACATTACTGGCCTTATTTTCGACGCGAAGGGGATCCGCGATTCGATGACGGAGCTGGAGAGTACCCTGAGTGCCGCCGCTGCCCCCGCCGCCTCCTCTTCCGCCCTGCCTGCCGAACACGACACATCGGAAGTGTGCGCTCCTCCTCCTCCTCCTCCTCCTCCTCCTCCTCCTCCTCCTCCTCCTCCTCCTCCTCCTCTCCTCTCCTCCTCCTGCTCCTCCTCCTCCTCCTCCTCCTCCGCCTCCTCCTCCTCCTCCTCTCCCCTCCGCCTCCTCCTCCTCCTGGTCCGCTCCTCCTCCTCCTCCTCCTCCTCCTTCTCCTACTCCTCCTCCTCCTTCTCCTCCTCCTTCTTCCTCCAGGCGGTGGGGCCAGTCTTCTCTCAGCCCACTATCGCGCCCCTTTGTAGTGCCCTCGGGGGCACCCGGCGGGCAGGCGGTTACGGGCGGGCACCCGACCGCGGAGTTCCCAGCCGCGCGCGTCGGGCCGGGCTCCAGCCCTCGTCCAGCTCGTCCAACGGCCTCGTCGCCCCACGAGCTGAGGGAGGAGGAGGAGGAGGACGAGGAGGATGAGGAGGAAGAGGAGGAGGAGGAGGAGGAGGAGGAGGAGGAGGAGGAGGAGGAGGAGGAGGAGGAAAAGGAGGAGGAGGAGGAGGAGGAGGAGGAGGAGGAGGGAGGGAGGGAGGGAGGGAGGGAGGGAGGGAGGGAGGGACAACATGGGGTTGGAAGAGGAGGTTGCGGAATGAGAAGGGGGAACAAATTCGACGGCACGGCGTTTCGGCCTTCGAGGCCGAAGATGGCTGCGCCGCCTTGGCTGGGCCAGCTCCCCCCTTGGTTGGCTGGGGGGCGAAGAGCCGAGCACGCGGGTCGACAGTTTGAACACGCTCTGTGGCGAAACGGCAGGAGCAGAAGGGGAGAGGACAAGCAAGGTGCGCTCGCGTCATGGTCGACATCCCATCCCTCCCACCCATGCCTTCCACTTGCGCTGTTCTTCTCTCTGCCCGCCGATGGATGGCATAACGGACCCCCCCAGCAGGAACCCATCGTGTCATGCGCAACCGCAGCAGGGGTGCCGCGTACATAGAAGGAGGAGGTGGCGGATGAACAGGAGGCTGTGCAGGAGAAAGAGTAGGATGAGGAAGGAAGGCGAGGATAAATGGCAGCAGCAGGAGCAGGTGTGGGAGAAGCTGGAGGAGCAGGACGACCAGGGGAGGCGGGGGAGTGGAAATGAGCGAGCCGACAACGATGAGGAAGCACTCGGATCCAGAACAGTGGCTCACGCTGGGGGGAGAGCGCCATTCTGAACGACGGGAGCCAAGCGCCGATGCTAGAATAAGCCCAGCGCTTCAACGGGAGCACCGACTTGAGACACCAGAAATGCGCCGATTCGAGAGACCAGTGGGAACTACTACAGTTTGGGATCCTGTGTGCGGAAACAATACGCGGAGGCTTCCGAACATCTTCCGAGCAAAGCCAGGGGAGAAGGGACAACGTAGTGCTCTTGTTGAGAACGTGTGGCAGAAGGGGCAGCTGCATACACTGATAAGCACATGCTGGGGAGAAGGGTTTGCAGCAACGCTTCCCCACCTCCGCAGCCAGTTGCTTCAGAGTCCTGGCAGGGGGCCGTGCTAGCGGCACGCATTTGTCATTGTACACGCGTTGCGTCCACGGCAGAACTCATTGGGTGAACCATGTGGGCAGCCCTAGCCCTAAGCTGCGCCGCGTGTTGTTGCTGTTGCTGTTGTTGACGTCGTTGCTGTTGGTACTGTTGTTGTTGCTGCTGTGCTTATTGCTATTGTTGATGTTGTAGCTGTTGTTGGCATTGGTGTTGGTGTTTGTATGTTTGTTGTTTTTGCTGTTGTAGTTGTTGGCAGTGTTTGTTATTTCTTCACCTCTCTCTATATATACGTGTATACACATCGCTCTCTCTGTCTCTTCTGTTTTGTTTTCTCTATCGTTTTTTGTTGTTTTTGTTTGTTTGTTTTTTTTGTTGTTGTTGCTTTTTGACATCCCCCCTCTCTCTCTCTCTCCCCCTCTCTCTCTCTCTCGCAACCGCCGCGCCCGCCTTCCGCGCGCGCGGTCGGCGGGTTGCTCGCCGCGGCCCCCTGCGACAGGACGAGCTGCGCCCCGTCGCCATGGCGCTTCCGCGGGGGACTCTTCACGCCGTAGAGAGCCAGAGTGTCCGCTGCTGGACGCGGCGCCGCCCGAGGCGGACGCCGCCACTGGGCTGTCCCGAAGCCTTGCTCCACGCGGCGGAGTCGTCGCGACTTGCGGGGCCCTCCTGCGGGCGGGGGCTCTCTGCTGACAGCCCCCCTTGCGCGGTGCACCCCCTGCGGTGCGGGAGGGGACCGTTGCAGCTCCTTTTTGCAGCCTTTCCTGTTGTGCCATGACGGCGTCTCCACCATCATGTTTCCCGCGCCGTGGACGTAGGGTCCGTCTCGCCGAGCACGTCCTTGGGGCTTTTCTGGAGGTACTTCGCGGACAACCTCGGCGTCTGCTCGCTCGCGCCCGTTGAGAAGGTTCACGCTTTTGCGAACTGTGTCTTCGAAGCTGCCAGCGCGCGCGAAGTTCTGGATCCCGCCTCTCCATTCGCAGGCGATCTCGTGCAATCTTAGCTGCTCGGACACGCACGTCTTGAAACGTAACGCGCGCCTTTTTTTCAACACGCCCGTGGTCAAAAGGTACATGGTCAGTCGTCTACGTGTTGAGCCCCCTATCAATACGCCACTTGTTGCGTGCTGCGTACAGTCAGCGCGCCTAGTAAGGACGCGCGCCTTCATCTAGGGTGCCCTGGTGTCCTTGCGTCTGCGGCCCGTCCTTTGCCGCTCTCACGGGTCGCCCGCCACACGAAAACTCCCGATCTCGGCTTCCAAGGGTCTTGCGTCCTTGCCACCCGTCCTCAATACTCCAGATTTCGTAATAAAAGGGAGGGGGTCTCATTTCGGGGGGGGGGTCTCTTCCAGGCTATCTTGGAGGGCCTGGGGGGGTCTGGGGACGATGTTTTGGAGGGTTCTCCCACGGGGGGGGTCTAAAACTTCTCGTCTGGGAGGGTTGAGACCCCCTCCCTTTTATTACGAAATCTGGAGTACACGTTTTGGCTGTACGGGGCAGCTGAGCGCTCGAGTCGGGAGGAGGAGAGAGTGAGGAGGAGGAGGAGGAGAGAGGAAGAGGAGGAGGAGGAGGAGAGGAGGAAGAGAGGAGGATGAGGAGGAGTGAGGATGGAAGAGGAGGGAGGAGGAGGAGGAGAAGGAAGTGAGGGAAGAGGGAAGGAGGAGAGTAGATGAGGAGTTGGTGAGGGGAGGAGGGAGGTCCCCCCCTCGGCAGATCTCCGCCCTCGCCGAGGGGGGGCCCCGGGGCGAGCGGGCCCCGCCCTCGGCTGCAGGGGGGGGGGGGGAGGGCGGCTGCCGCCGCGGCCCTCGGGCCGGCTCGCGAAACTGCGGGCGACGAGGTGCTTCGATGCCCCCGTCACTCCTCCTCCTCGCGCCTCCTCCTCCCGTCCTCACTCCTCCTCCTCGTCCTCCTCCTCCTCCTCCCCTCGTCGCCTCCTCCTCCTCGTCTCCTCCTCCTCCCTCTCGGCTCCGCCGTCGTCCTCCATCCTTGCCTCTCCACCTCCCTCCTCCTTCCTCCTCCTCCTCCTCCGCCTCCTCCTCATCTCCCCCCCCTCCTCCTCCTCCTCCTCCTCCTCCTCCTCCTCGTTCACCAGCCTCGAACTTGTCCCCATCCCTAAGATTGGCACGCCAGAGGGCGATGAGAGTCTCAGGGATGCGCCCTTCAAAAGCCCAGGGGATCCCTGAGATTGGCATCGTGATGAGGCGATGCCTAGCTTAGGGATAGGGATATGTCCCAGGCTGATCAGTCGTCCACAGGACGCAGGGCTTCCTGCTCCCTCCTTCCTCCCCCCCTCCCCCCTCGGCCCTGCCTCGTTCGTGTCGTCGTTCCTCCTCGTTCCCCTTCCCCTTCCGCCCCCCAACTCCCTTCCCGTGCAGGACGCGTGGCCTCCTCCCAACAACAGTTTGCGCCGCCCAAAGGAGGTCAAGCTTTCCTCCTCCTGTTGTCCTGGTGCGTTTCCTTTTTAGGAGGCAGCGCCTCCTTCACGCGCCCTCTCTGAAGGAAGCAACGCTTCCTCGTGTTGCACAGTGCACGGTGCAGTAGGCACGGCCTCTCCCGCGCGGGAAAAGAACGTAGTGGCCGTTGTTACAAGATAGTCGTCGCTGAACATGTCGGTCGCTAAATTTAGCAGCCGGCGCTATATTTTAAGGAGCGCCTGCCAAGTAAGCATGTGCGCTATTTAGCATCCGATGGAAGTACCTGGCGTCGCTCCCGGCTCGCTGCCGAGTTGGCCCAGGGCCGACCGCCGGGGGCGGCCGCGGGGGCGGCGGCAGCGGAAGCTTGATCTGCGCAGCCGGCCCGGCCAGCGGCAGCACTGAGCGGAGCGCCCGCAGGGAGGCTTTGGACACCCGAAATGGGCACGGGAAGAATGGGTACGATGCCCAACAGCAGTTCTTGTTCCTTCTGAACAGGACTCGTGGTCCGCGCCGCCGCGGCCTGTGTCCGTTCGAGACAGGAGGCTGCCCGCCCAACAGCGGCCGCTGATGGCTTGGGACAACATTTGTTGTTGGGCATTGTGCCCATGCTTTCCGTACCCATTTCTCGGGCGAAGAGAACTATGCACATGCACCGATCCTGGCAAGGCCCACCCTTGACCCAGGATCGGTGCATATGCCTTCCTGGCCAAGGCAGGAGGGCGTATGCACCGATCCTGGGCTCAGGATGGGCCTGGCCAGGATCGGTGTATGTGCATAGTTCTTTTTCCTCTAATTTCGGGCGCCCGACGAGGCGCGCGAGCAGGGATGCCTGGCTCCGCCCCGCCGCCTGCAGCTCGGCGCGCGCGGCGGGCTGCGCCCCGCGGGGGGCGCGCCCGCGGAGCGGCCGCCTCTCCCTGGCCTCTCCGCCGCAGCGCCGCCGCGCGGGCGGCGCGCGGGCTCGGGCCCCGGTCCGCGGCCACCGCCTCCGCGACGTCTCAGCCACGCGCAGAGGGGGGTGGGGGGAGGGGGGAGGGCTTCTTTGAAGGGGCCCCAGGACACACAAATAAATACACACAAATAAAATGATTCCCCATTTTTTTTTTTTTTTTTTTTTGAGTTTTTGTCTTCCCCCCCACTTCCCATATTTTCCTATATTTTCTCGGGAATCGACGATTAATTGTGTCTGTGTGTTTCTTTCCCTCCTGATTCTTAGAAGCACCCCTGCTTCTTAGAAGGCGCGGGCCTTGTCTACAAAGGTAGGGCCGGCGCCTTCGAAGAAGCAGCCTCCTTCCAAGAAGCCCTCCCCCCCCCCCCTCCTACCCCCCTTCTGCGCGCCGCCAAGCCTCCGTGACGTCCTTGCTTGTCTCTGCCGGTGGACACCGCGCACGTGGCTGCGTCAGGCGCAAGGTGCTCGCTCCCGAGCAGGCGCCGGGTGGCCCAGCGGTCGACGTCGCCACCGCGCGGGCCTCGCGCCGCGCCCGCGCGTCCAGCAGCGGCGCTCTGGTGTCCTGCAGCGGGCGATGCTGCGGCCGCCAGCCGTCCCGGGCCCGTCGGGCGCCCTGCCACCGCGCGATGTCGCCTCGCAGGCCGAGGTCAGCCATGCTGCGCCAGGCAGCAGCGGAGGGCCCCTGCAGCCGACAGTGGCCGGCATCCGCAGCGTCCGCCATCTTGCGCCAGAGCTCGAGCGGGAAGCGCTGGCTGCGTAACGCATCGGCCGCTTGCTACCCAACCCCCCGACGTCATGATTTTTCAGAGCGTCGACCCCCAGAAGCCTCGGCCCATTCCTCGGGACTGGCTTCTCGTTCTGAGCCGCTTTTGTTGCCGGCCCCGAGGCCCGACAAGGGGCCCCCAGAGGCCCAAGCTTGAGGGACACCTTGGCCGTGCTTTCCTCATGGCTCGGCAGGGGGTCCGGGGTGCAGCGGGGCCAGGGTGGTCACCGCAGCGGGATCCAGGCGCCAGCTCGGGCGAGGAGGAGGAGGAGGAGGAGGAGGAGGAGGAGGAGGAGGAGGAGGAGGAGGAGGAGGAGGAGGAGGAGGAGGAGGAGGAGGAGGGGTGGACGATGAGGGAGGAAGGAGGAGGAGGAGGAGAGGAGGAGGAGGAGGAGGAGGAGCACGCCGACGACCGCCTCGGCGACGGCGCGCAGCCCGCCCGTGGCACGCCGCCAGGCGCGCGGCCGCCCGCAGGCCAGCCAGTGCGCGCGCGGGGGGGGGGCGGCCGCGCGCGGCGCCGGGCATGCCTGGAGGCGTGCCCGCCGCCGCGCCGAGGAGGCGCCGCTGCGGGAAGCGCACTGCAAGCAGTGGCGAGGCGTCCTGCCGTGCCTATAGGCCTACATGCCCTTTGTGGTTTCCACAACATGTTCTTAGAACAGTTCTGGCTGAGACTGTCTTGCTTTCACGCATCGGGTGTATGTTCTAAGAACATTGCTTTTCATCCTAGAATGTTCTTAGGTTCTAGGACAATTTCGTGGTAGGCCTATAGGAATGCCGGGACGGTCGGTCTCTGCTCAAGCACTGGCAGCCGAGCGATGCGGGAGGAGCTGCTTGCCGCTGCCCGAGCTCTCGCGCAGGCAACCGCGCAGCGGCGCGCAATTCCTTCGTCTCGGCTACACGCAAAGGGGTGACCCTTCGCCGGAGTGGCCCTCGGTGCGGGCCCCTTGGGGTTCGCCTTGACCCCCGAGCGCGATGCGGCAGTGGCGTCTTGCGCGCTTGTGTTTGGTCCCCCGGCGGCCCCCCAACAGTCGCGCACCAAAGTCCGACGAAGGCATCTATACACCACCACCGTGCCAGGCCAGGGCCATCCTGGGCCGTAGGATGGTGTATAGACCCTCCTGGCTCGGCCAGGAGGGCGTATACACCATCCTAGGGCCCAGGATGGCCCTGGCCTGGCACGTTGGTGGTGTATAGATGCCTTCTGCGTACAAAGGTCACTCTTCCCCAGGGTCGCTCGTGCGTTCAGCCGATCTTCCGCGTGAGCCGACCAGGCGGCCGTGCGCGCTCTTATCGGGTCAGCCCCCGCCGGCGCCGCCGCGCTCCGCGGCAGGCGGGCCGACCTGCGCGCCCTGGCCGCCAACGCCGCTCCGGGCCCTGCCCGCCCCACTTCTGCCCCGGCATGCGCCGCTATCCTGGCCGCCGGCACCGCTGCCGTGGTCGCTGCAGTGGGCATCGCCTCCGTCGAATGCAGGCAGGACCCCGGGCCAGGGAAGCCCCGAAGCCCGAGCAGGTAATTAGCCAATTACCAAACCAGGTGGCTGGGGTATCTTCGGGTGGCGGCAACCTCGACTGGTGGAATGGGGCGGGGGAGCGTCCCCAGGCACGCACTACTAAGCCAGGCCCCAATCAAACCAGTCCCCATTCAACGCCTGATCTGGGAGCCGCTGCCGCCATGCCAGGATGGTGCAGGGATGCTCGGTGACTTCTGCGCCCAGCGCCACTGCTGTTGCAACTGCTGCCGCCACGCACGCGGACGTTACCACTGCAGAAGATGCTGCTGTGCGGCGGGGCTGGGTTGGGTTATGTGCCAGAGAACCCACCCGGTTACCACAGAACCCGGATTCCGTAGATTCTACGAACGGGCGCAATGCAGCGTCGATTCGGGCTGGGCTGTGTGTCTGCTCTGCCGAGGGCACGGGCGCGTATGTTCCCTAGCGGCGGCATTGAACACTCGCCGTGGCCCTGGCTCCATCATCACCATCAGGGTCAGATTTTCCACCATTTTCATTGCGGTGGGTTCGCGTCATGTCGACCGGTAGCGACCCCGCTGCGTGCGTTCAAAGTGGAGCGCCGCCAGCGATCCAGACTCGGTCGATGTTGAACGATTTCACGGTTCGGAAAGGGCCGATCGCTAAAGGTGACGATGATGATGACGAAGACGTTATCGTCATCGTTATCGCCATCGTCATCGTCGTCCTCATCGTCATCGTCATCGTCGTCGTCATCGTCATCGTCATCGTCATCGAACCGGCCCCAGGATCGACAGGGCACGCACCCGCCGCACCCGCCGCAGCCGCTTTTTTCTCCGAGCGGCGGCGGGGGCTGCAAGGCGGGCCGCGCGCCCGCGCCATCGCCGCGCTGCGCACCGCCGATGGTGCGTGGCGCCCACGGCGCGGCGGCCCCGCGGGCGCCCGGCGAGGGCCGGCAGCTGCTCCGCGCGGCACCGCGGGCTGCCGACGCGCTGCTGGCCGCGGGGCCCTCCCGCGAGGCCGAGGCGGTGCTGCTGGCGCCCGCGGGCGCCGCGGGCCCGCTGCGGCCCGCGGAGGGGCGCGGCCCGCGGCCCGCGGAGGGGCGCGGCCCGCTGCGGCCCGCGGAGGGGCGCGGCCCGCTGCGGCCGCTGGCGGCGCTGCTGGCGCTGTCGGCGCTGGCCCTGGCGGCCCCCGTGGTTCGCTGGCGCCGAGGCGCTGGGCGGGCGTGGCGGCGGGCCCTCGGCGACGCGGTGGTCTTGGAGGGAGGCAGCGGCTGCATCGTCGAGGACGACGTCGACTACTGGACGCACCGCTCCCTCTCTCAGGAGAAGAGGGTCCGGAGCGCCGAGGGCTGCCGCGACAGGTGCGAGGTCCACCCGAAGTGTGGCGCCTGGACGTGGGGCAAGGCGAGGCACCAAGAGGGCCTGACCGACATGTGCTTTCTGATGCAGCTGGAGCCCGGCCTGCTGCCAAACAAGACCCGTCGGGCAGGCGTCACATCAGGACTACCATGCAACAAGACCTTGGATAATTCGTTCGATCAGGTCGCGGTGGAGAGATGGTTGGCTTCAATGCATGACAGTTCTGCCATGGGCTTAGATCCAACGGTAGCGGCAGTGGTCAGTTCGAGCAGCACGACAGCTGCTGCTGCCGAAGACACGGCCTACCTGGTGGGCCTGGCGCCGGCAACTGCAAGTTCTGATAAGGGCCGCGCTCCAGCAGGGACCACCACAGAGACAGGTTCCGTGGGAGGCCTCGACCCTACGTCCAAATCAACATGCGGCCCAGTCGAGGAAGACGTCACTTATTGGGTTTGGTCGCTGTTGGGTGAGATGCATAACGTGCCCACCGCCAGGCAGTGCCAGGAGAAGTGCGCGTCCGTGCGGGGCTGCGGTGCTTGGACTTGGGGCAAGGCTCGCGACGTGGCTGACTTGTCCGACATCTGCTTCCTGAAGGGCCAGGCCGACGAGCTGCAGGACAGACGGCACCACGCGAGGGGAGTCTCGTCTGGCCTGTGCGGCGTGCATCCTGCCAGCGCGCGCATGGCCATCGTCTTAGCTCCAGGAGACGGCAGGGGTGCCGGCTGGAGCAACACTGTCGTGCCGCCGCCCTCACCTTCATGGAGCTCCACCAGGTCTCCGCTGGTTCGGACAATCACAACCGCTACCACCACCCTCACTAGCGCCACCACCATCACCAGCGTCCTGACGAGCTCGACCACGAGCGAAACTTCCAGGACACACACAAAGACTACCAGCACAGAGACCGCAACAAGTTCGACCACTACAATGGCCCCGATCGTGCTGCCAGAGAAAGCTGACGGCGAGCTCTTCTGCTTCTCCGTCATGCTACCAGACAGCGAGGAGCAATCCCTGATCGTAATTGCATTTCAGAACAACGCTTCCATATTCCAGTGTGACAAGAGTACGGTGTACAGCAGCCAGGAGTTCGAGGTTGCCCCCGGCGTCGTGACGCACAGGGTGGCGAGCGACCTGCACTGCGAGACTGGTGGCGAGTTCAACACTGCCCTCAACCTCGGGATCTTCCTGGAGGTGTGGCGCCAGGTCGTGCGGGACGGCGACTTCGCTCGTTTCGAGTGGACCGTGAAGTTGGACCCGGACAGCGTCTTCTTTCCAGACCGTCTTCGGACTGCGGTCAAGAACCATCCGCTGGCAGATCACGAGCTCGGCGTCTACCTCAACAACTGCCAGTTTGGCCTTCACGGTCCCATCGAGGTCTTCTCGAGGCACGCGGTGAAGACTTGGTGGGACGGATCTCAGCGATGTTTGGATCACTTCTGGGAGGAATGCCAAGGTGATTGTCTGTGGGGTGAGGACCTTTTTATCGACCAGTGCTTGTGGAAAGTTCTTGGTGCCCATCGTGAAGATGAGTACGCTTTGCTTATTGAGGATCATTGTTCTCCTCCTGAGGGGTGGAGGAATTGCGAGGATTCGTGGCCTGTAGCCTTTCACCCCTTCAAGTCAGGTTGGGAATGGATGCAGTGCTTTGAGAATTCCAAGGCACACCAAGCTTAAATGGTGGAATTTCTTGCATTATGTGAGTCACGTCCCGTCAGGCGGGTATCGTGACCCCGCGGTTCGCTTGAGTGATCCCATTTTCCATCGGCTTCGCGATGATCAGGACCACGGACCTGTTAGATTCTTGACCCTATCTATGCGCCCCTGTGGCCAACCCGCGGTCATCGTACAGAGGGTATTCCATTTTCGTGCGGACATGCCGCACGCCCCACGCAACGCGACGCGGCCTCCCACGATGCCCTTCGGGGCCTTTCCGGGCGACGGCGACGACGACGGCGACGTCCAGGACGACGGCGACGTCGACACGCGGCGGAGGCGACGGCGGCGGCGACGGCGACGCGCGCGCCTCGGCCCGCTCGCGCGCGCGTGCTGCGGTCCGAGAGGGCCGGGGTGGCCCCACGAGGCGGAGGCCCCCCTGTGGCGGAGGCCCCCGGGGAGTCCTGGAATTCGGGCGGGGAGTGCTCTGGGGCGGAGCCCGCGTGCCGGTCCGCCGTGGGAGCGCTCTTTTCGTTCGCCGAGGCGTTTTCGAGGCAGCTCGGCGTGCTGCTGCCGTGCGAGCGGCGGGAGGAGGCGGGTTCGTCTTCGACGGCAGGGGGCGCGGAAGCTGCCCGCGTAGGGTCGCGCGCCAGCACCTTCGCCTTCCAGTGCAGCGCGCCGCGCTGGCCTCCCGCGCGGGCCGCGGCGTCGGGTTGCTGCGACGTGCCGCGCGAGACCCGCTTCTTCTCTCGTCGCTCGCCTGCGTTTCTACGGTTCCCGGTAGCTTTTGTGATGGGCAGTGCTGTGCAGGCGATTCCGCTCTACGCTGGCAGCTGCAGGAACAGATGCCGACCTGCAGCTCGAGCAGACATGCACGGCAAGTAGATGGCAGTCATCCTGTACACATTGTTCATTTCTAATTCTTCGAAAGGGCGCGCACTGCCCCCCACCCCTCCTCCTCCCCCTCCTCCTCCTCCTCCTTCTCCTCCTCCTCCTCCTCCTCCTCCTCCTCCTCCTCCTCCTCACCCCCCTCCTCCCCCTCACGTCGAGACCCGTGGGGCGCCACGGGTGTGTACAGGCGAGCTCAGGCCAAGGGCGTTCGTTCCCACCTCCGCGCCCTCATGCCGCTTGCCTGCGCTATAGTCTGGCACGCTCCGCACGGCTCCGGGGATGGGGGGTGGGGTGGCGGGGCGGGGAGGGGGCGGAGGGGGACATGGCTGCTACCCGTGCCCGGATTGGCGGAGCCTCATCCCAGGCTATCGCAAACATTCCAAAACATGGATGAAGGGGGCGTGGGTTAGCGACGGGTCCCGTTTTCAGGGGGAATTGCGGATTTCCGCCGCCGAGCGAGGCAGCACTGGCCGCATTTTGGGGAGGGCACCTCCCCCGATCCATGTTTGCGCGCCCCCGAGTGTGGGTGCGCGCACCTTGGAGGGGCTTATTTTTCTGGCCTCCTCATTGCGGTGCAGAAGTTGGCACATGCCACCAGCGTGTATAATTGTACAAGCGGGGGGGACGGGGGCGCCGGGGGATGCTCGGGTGCACCGGATCAAAAATCAGAGCCGAGCGGGAAAACATGTTTTCGTGCGCATCTTTCATGTAAGGTCCTCCAACAGAGTACGCCCGTTGTGGTTCGCCGGGGTTTCACACGTTCATTTAGTTGGATTGTCATTTGGAAGAGCTCTTCTTCCGTTGCCTATACGAGAGGTCGGGTCCGTCCTGATCGCGAGGCCTATTTCTCGCTAGTGATTTTTCGGTTTATTTGTGAGATATGTATTCAGATATATGTAGGTGTATATATATATGTATAAATTTGTATAGTTCGATTTATTTGGGAAAGAAGTTAGGAGGGGTGACGAGGCCGGTCGCCGTCGCCAGAACCCACCCATATTACCTGGTATCGAAGATGCCTGCGGCGAGCCATCGTCGCCTCCTGCCCTCTTGGAATCGCCTATGCGGCCAAACGTTGGGCCACCGTTGGGCTAAGCTAGTGGACTATGTGCTCCCCCAGCCGTTGTGGAAACCCTTGGGGGAACGCGTATGTAGGTGGGAAGAGGAAGAAGGAGGAGGAGGAGGAGGAGGCCTCTTGGTAGCCTCTTGGGGCCCTCTTGGGCCCTCCTCGGTGCTTCCTGGGAGCATCCTGAGGGCCTGTTGGGGTCCTCTTGGCAGCCTCCTGACGCCTCTTGGGGCCTCTTGCGACCTCTTCGGCCGTCTTAAGGCGCTCTTGGCCTGTCTGACGATGTCGGAGGCCGTCTTGGAAGCCTCTCTGGGCTGTCTTGGAGCACTCTCGGAGCGCTTCAGGGCCGTCTTGGGGCCGTCTTGCTGGCCTCTTGGGCGATCTTGGAGTCCTCTTGGGCCGACTTGGAGCCCTCTTGGGCCGTCTTGGGGCGATCTGGGGGGTCTATGGTCCTGTCTTGGAGCGTCGCAAGCCCGCCCGAAAAGGCGAGAACGCTAACGTCAATGAACAACCTGTGGGAAATCAAAAGTTTTGGCCTCGTGGAGACCCTCATGGAGCCCTCTTGGGGTGCCTGAGGGGTCTCTTTGGCCGTCTGGAGGACAGCTTGGAACGTCTTGGGGCCATCTAGGGCATCTTCGAGGCGTCTTGGGACCGTCTTGGAGGCCATCTTCGGCACTCTTAGCCGTCTTGGAGGCCATCTTGTCCGTCTTGGACGCTTTCTGGGCCCGCTTGGGGCCGTCTGGAGCGGGAAATCCTTGCCGACCGGGTCTGAAAGATCTTTCCGGGTGGCCGGCGGGTTGGGCTGAGACCCCGCTGGGAATTCTTTAGATAAGAACCAACATCTTTCAAAATTCAGCATGCCAGGCATACCTTCGATAAATCAACAGGGGGCGGCGGATCGAAGACGCCTGCGGCGAATCACCGCCGCCCACTGCCTTTCAGAATCGCCCATGTGGCCGAACGTCGTGGCCAGAGCTCTGCCAAGTTATCGGACCATGTGTTCCCCCAGCCGTTGTGAAAACCCTTCGGGGATCACGCGAGGGAGAAAGAAGAAGCAGAGGAGAGGGAGGAAACATAGAGAGGAGGATGAGAAGGAGGAGGAGGAGGAGGAGGAGGAGGAGGAGGAGGAGGAGGAGGAGGAGGAGGAGGAGACTTGGGCCCTTCTGGGAGCTTCCTGCGGGCCTTTTGGAAGTCTTTTGGAGGCCTTTCGGACGCCTCCTTGGGCCTCTTGGGGGCGTTTGGGGCGTTTGGGGGCCTCTTGGGGGCCTCTTGGGCCATCTTAGGGCGTTCCTGGCTCGTCTGACGCTGTCGGAAGCTGTCTTGGATGCCTCTCTGAACCGACTTCGGGCCTTCTTGGGGCGCTTCAGGGCCTCTTGGAGGCCATCTTGGGCGTCTTGGAGGCCTCTTGGGCTGTCTCGAGGCCCTCTTGCGGCCCGTTTTGGAGGCTTCTTGGGGCGTCACGGTGTCATCTTGGAGGCTTTTTGGGCCATCTTGGGGCGATCTTGGGGGGCTCTTGGGCTGTCTTGTGCCGTCGGAAGGCAGCCGAAAAGAAGAAACATCCCAAACCCTTCAAACACCTAAGCAACATTCATGATCTTGGCCTCTTCCAGCCCTCCTGGAGGACCAAATGGAGGCCTCTTGAGCCGTCTTGGAGGCCTCTTGGGGGCCTCTGGGGTCATCTTGGACAGTCTGGGTGGCTTCCTGGACGGACTCGGAGACATCTGGGACCCTCTCGAGCCGTCGTGGAGGCCACCATTGACCATCTCAGGCGCACTTGGAGGCCAAGGCCATCTTGGGCCATCTTGGCTGTCTTGGAGGCCATCTGGGCCGTCTTGGAGACGTTTCTCGTGCAGCTCAGCGGCCTTCCGGGTGGCCGGCGCGCTGGGCCGGAGCCCCAGAGGGAGTTCTAAAGCACAAAGCCTCAGGACATCTACCTCGCCAGGCACGCCTGTGGCAGGCCAACAGGGGGCCGCGGATCGAAGGCGCCTACGGCGAATCACCGCCGCCCCCTGCCCTTTGTGGAAGCGCCTATGTGTCCGACAGCTGGGCTAGAGCTTGGCCAAGCTATCGGAGCATGTGTTCCCCCAGTCGGTTTGGAAAGGTTTCGGGGAACGCGGGGGGGAGGAAGGGGAGGAGGAGGAGGAGAAGGAGGAAAAAGGAGGAGGGGGAGGACGCCTCTTCGGAGCCTCTTGAGGCACTCTTGGGCTCGATTGGGCCATCTTGGGACCGTCTTGGAGGCCATGTTGGGGCTATCTTGGGCTCTCTTGGGGCCTCTTGAGGGCCTCATGGGGCCATATTGGGGCTTCTCGGGGGCTTCTTTGGTCGTCTTATGGTGTTCCTGGCTCGTCTGACGCCGTCGGGAGCCGTCTTGGGGGGCCTCCCTGAACCGACTTGGGGCCTTCTTGGGGCGCTTCGGGTCCGTCTTGGAGGCCATCTTGGGCGTCTTGGAGGCCTCTTGGGCCGTCTTGGGGTCCTCTTGGGGCCGTCTTGGGGGCTTCTGGGGCCGTCATGGGGCCACCTTGGAGGCGTCGTGAGCGATTTTGGGGCGATCTTGGGGGCCTCTTGGGCCGTCTTAGGTCTTCGGAAGGCCGAAACGAAGCAAATACCAGAATCCTTCAAACACCTTAGGAAGACCAATGATTTTGGCCTGACCTCTAGGAGGCGTCTTGGGGGCTCTTGGGGGCCTCTTGGGCCGTTTTGAACCATCTTGAGGCTATCTTAGGCCGTCTTGGAGGCATCTTTGGCCATCTTGGAGGCATTTGGGGGCCATCTGAGCCGTCTTCGAGGCCATGTTGGCCGTCTTGGAGGCGTCTTGGAGGCCATGCAACACCCTTTGCAACCACCTCTGGGCAATCTTTCCGGGTGGCCGCGGGACGGGCCGAAGCCCCCGGGGGAGTTCTTTTGGAAAAAGAACCAGAACCAAAACCGAAAGGGTCTAGCACGCCAGGCATCCCTGCGATGAATCGACAGGGGACGGCGGATCGAAGACGCCCGCGGCGAATCACCGCCGCCCACTGCCCCTTCGGAAGCGCTTCTGTGGCCGACAGCTGGGCCAGAGCTTGGCCAAGCTATCGGGCCAGTTGTTCCCCGAATCGGTTTGGAAAGACTTCGGGGAACGCATGGGGGAGCAAGAAGAGGAGGAGGGTGAGGATGAGGAAAAAGGAGGAGGAGGAGAGGAGGAGGAGGAGGAGGAGGAGGAGGAGGAGGAGGAGGAGGAGGAGGAGGAGGGGAGGAGGAGGAGGAGGAGGAGGAGGAGGATGGAGGAGGAGGAGGAGGAGGAGGAGGAGGAGAGGAGGAGGAGGAGGAGGAGGAGGAGGAGGAGGAGGAGGAGGAGGAGGAGGAGGAGGAGGAGGAGGAGGAGGAGGAGGAGGAAGAGGAGGAGGAGGAGGGAGGAGGGGGGAGGAGGAGGAGGAGGAGGAGGAGGAGGAGGAGGAGGAGGAGGAGGAGGAGGAGGCGTCTTGGGCACCTCTTGGGGCACTCATGGGGCCTCCTGGGAGCTTCCTGGGGGCCTCTTGGAGGGTTTTTGGGGGCCTTAGGGGGCTTCTTGGTGGCCTCTTTGGCCGTCTTATGGCGTTCCTGGCTTGTCTGACGCCGTCGGAAGCCGTCTTGGGGGCCTGTCTGGGTCGTCTTGGGCCCTCTTGGGGTAGATCAGGGGTTCTTAGAGACCATCTTGGGCGTCTTGGAGGCCTCTTGGGCCGTTTTGGGGCCCTCTTGGGGCCGTCTTGGGAGCTTTTTGCGCCGTCATGGGGCCATCTTGGAGGCCTCTTGGGCGATCTTGGGGGCCTCTTGCACGGTCTTGAGCCGTCGGAATGCCGAGAAGAAGCAAATGCCAAAATCTTTCAAACACAGTGGGGAAATCACTGATTTTGGCCTCTTCGTGCCCTCCTGGAAAACTCCTGGACGCCTTTTGGGCCGTCTTGGAGGCCTCTTGGGGGCCGTCTTGGCCCATCTGGATGCCATCTTAGGCCGTCTTGGGTGCATCTTGGGCCGTCTTGGAGGTATCTTGGGGTCATCTTAGCCGTCTTGGAGGCCATTTTGGCCGTCTTGGAGGCCTCGTGGGGCCCCCTTGGGGCCGTCTTGGGGGCCTCTTGGGCCGTCATGGGGCCATCTTGGAGGCCTCGCGGGTGATCTTGGGGGCCCCTTGGGCCGTCGGAATGCCGAAAAGAAGCAAATGCCAGCATCTTTCAAAAACCTAAGAAATTTCAATGATTTTGGCATCTTCGGGCCCTCCTGGAGGACCTCTTGGGGGCGTCTTGGGCTGTCTTGGAGGCCTCTCGGGGGCCTCTTGCGCCGTCTTGGGTCATCTTGAGGCTATCTTAGGCCGTCTTGGGTGCATCTTGGGCCGTGCTGGAGGCATTGGGGGGCCATCTTAGCCGTCTTGGAGGCATCTCGGGCGTTTTGTTGGCCTCTCGGGCCGTCTTGGGGCCCTCTTCGGGGCATCTTGGGGGCCTCTTGGGCCGTCATGGGGCCATCTTGGAGACCTCTTAGGCGATCTTGGGGCGATATTGGGGGCCTCTGGGGCCGTCGGAAGGCCGAAAAGGCGAAAATGCCAAAGTCCTTCAAACAGCTACGGAAAATCAATGATGGAGGACTAAAATCTTGCAAAAGGCCGAAAGCCTTCCTGGAGGACCTCTTGGAGGCCTCTTGGACTGTCTTGGAGACCTCTTAGGGGGATCTTGGGCCGTCTTGGGTCATCTTGAGGCTATCTTAGGCCGTCTTGGGTGCATCTTGAGCCGTGCTGGAGGCATTTTGGGGCCATCTTAGCTGTCTTGGAGGCATCTTGGCCGTCTTGGAGGCATCTTGGAGGCCATCTTGGGCCATCTTGAACGGAACAGTTGTGGATTGAGGTCCTGGGCAATCTTTCCGGGACCCCAGGTCGGGGTAGTCCTTCCGGGATCCCGGCGGGACGCGCCGGAGCCCCAGGGGGAGTTTTTTTGGAAAAAGAACGGGGAGTTCTTTTGGAAAAAGATCCAAAACCAAAGCCGAAAGGATCCAGCACGCCAGGCACCCCTGCGATGAATCGACAGGGGGCGGCGGATATAGTGGCCTTCGGCTCATCCCGCCACCGTGCTGGGGATGTAGGTCAGCGGTGTCATGGATGCTTGTCGGGGTTTCTTGGGATGACTCTCGGGGGCCTCCTGGAGTCAGGTTTGAGGCCTCTGGGGAGCATCTCGGGAGCGTCTGGGAGCCGCTTCGGGGCTTCTGGGGGGCTTCCCCGGGTCATCCAGGGCACCTGCCAGCAGTTTCGGGGGTCCTCTTGAGGCAGAGGGCTCCATGAGCCTCGATCGCTCCGCTACGCGCCAAGGCACGGGGGGCGGAGCATGGGAGCACACACGTATGCGGAGTAGGACGGGTGTGCCAAAAGCGGGAGCGGAACTGACCGAGCAATGTTAGCGGCGTTGTGCCGACAGCGACATGTCGCTGTGTCGCGCACGACATGCGCCGCGTCCCACTCCTGCCACGCACGTTGCGTCGTGAGCGAAGAAAGAAGCCCATGTGGCGGGGGGAAGTGTTGATGTTGCATGGCTTCTGCGTAAAAAGGTAGGAGGGAGTGCCCCGGAGGTAGCACTGTTTCTGCGTTTCCTGCTCCCTTTTTCTGTCTCCCTTTGCCTCGTCCTCCTGCTGTCCACCTTTGCTTCGTCTACGTTGTCCCGTCTCCGTTTTTCTCGGGCTGTGTCCTCCCTCAGTGCTCGTCACCAGCACTGGGCTCTGGCGTCGCATCTGCAACAGCGCGCATGGTCCCTTCGAAAGCAGGAAGGTCTGCATTTGCTTTTTTTGCCTTTCTTTGCTCTCTTTTTCTGGTCTCCCCTGCATGTCTTGCTTTTTTCCGTCCGTGTCTGGTGCTTTTTTGGGGGGGGGGGGCAGCCCTCGAGTTCCCAGACGCATGTGCAAGAATGCGCACGGTCTTGTGAAACTCAGAACGGTTTGTCAGTTCCGCTTTTTGCGTTTCTTGCCCCCCTTCTCTGTCCCCTTTTCTTCGTCTGCAATGTCCTGCCCCCTTCTTTGGGGTGGACTTGATGCTGTCATTCCGCTTTTCGCTTTCATTCGGATCTTGTGACGCACCGACAACACCGCGCATGGTCCTGCCAAAAGCATAGAGCTCTGGTCCTGATGCCGATGCCCTTCCTTTGCTCTCGCCTTGCTTTCGCCTCCTGGGCGGCCCTCGTCGCTATGGCTGAACTCGCCGCAGAGTGCCAGTCAGAACACGGCCCGGGAGGAGGTCCGAGGAGTGTTCTTCAGAACCTCCTGCCCCACGTGAGGAGCTCCGCGGGAACCCCCAACCTCAAGAGCTCCCAGGCGCAGCTGGAACACCGGGGTGCGGGTTGCTTAGAAGCTGACAGCCCCACAGTCCGAGGTTGTGGGTCAGAGGCCTCTTGGATGCTTGTTGGGGTGTCTGAGGAAGCCCAGGGGGAGCCTCCTGCAGGCAATCTTGAAGTTCCTTGGGGCTTCATGGGGGCGATGTCGGGGCCTCGTGGGCCTTCTCTGGGCCTCCTTCGGCCTCTCGGGAGCTTTCTTGGGAGTCTGCCGGCGATCTCGGGGCGCCCTCGGAGCGGAGGGCTCGAAATCTCCGTTCGAGTTCCCCGTTTTGGACCCCTCTTGGGGCTCTATTGGGGCCCTCTCGGGCCCTCCTGGGCGCCTCAGTGGCTGTCTTGAGGCTCTCTTGGGGCGTCTGGGGACTCTCGTAGGGGTTCCTTGGGCTGTCTTGGAGCGGTCTTGTGGGCCTCCTGGGCTTTCTGTGCCAAGAAGCGAATCTGCTGAAACTGTACGTTTCCCTAGGTGGAATGGGCGATGCTGGCCTCTTGGGGCCCTCTTGGAGGTCCTCTTTGGGGCTCTCTTGGGGCATCTTGTGGGCCCCTTGAAGCTGTCTTGCTGAGCTCCCAGGCCTTTTTGGCCATCTGAGGCGGTTCGTGAGACATTCGAGGGCGTCCCGAAGCTCCCAGGAGCTCCCAGGAGCTCCCAGGAGCGGCGGGACCACCGGGGGTCAGGGACCGCAGGGACCCTGCAGTTGCTCTGCCTCCCAGGGCTGGATGAGCCTTGGAGCGCGCCGCTGCGTGCCGAAGGCTCGGTGGCGGACTTAGAATGAGCAGACCATTTTCTTTGGGTGGAGGGCAAAGGGTGCACTCTGAAATGCCGGCGATCGATTTTCGAGTCTGGAGCCTGCAAGAGGCGAGTCACAAGACGGACCGGTTTTCGAGGTGCAAGACCACATATGGGATTCACCCTGAGCCCTCCACCCTAGGAAAATGCTCAGATGGGGCACCTCGTGGGCAACGGGAAGTGGGGGCGAGGGAAGCGCGAGCTCGGTGCCCCTGGCCAGGGGCGCGCGAGCGCGCGCGCCTCCCCTGGCGCTCGCCGGCACCTGGAGGCTTGGCCGTTGCCGCCGCACGGGGCAGCTGCGGTGGGGGCGTCGCTCAAGGACTGTGCCCAGTAGGCTGCGGACCCTGGAAGGTCCCTTAGGGGGCCACGTGCGAACCCTACCCCTACCCCCCACGATTTCCGAGGGGGAGGGTGGGGTTCACTTCGTTCGGCAGGTTCCGAGCGAAGGGAACCCCACCCTCCCCCTCAGGAATTGTGGGGGGTAGGGGTAGGGTTCGCATGTGGCCCCCTATCCCTTATCTGGCGAGGGCGGCGGTGAAACCCGTGGCCAATCCACGACTGGAGTTCCACCAGCTTCCAGACCCTGGGTTCCTTCATCCGATGGTGCCTTATCCAAATCCCTTCACCGTAAACCGAATTCACGAACACTTCCGTATGCGTTGATGGGAGAATAACACGCGCTCAAATTTGTAGGAAGGAGGGATGGGGAAGGGAAGGACAGGGCGATGAAGGCGCTATGGGTGTGGGTGCGAGTTGTCGGACCCCGCGGGGGCTCCCGTTCGAGCGGGGACCCCCATCCGACAACGCACACACACACACATCCATAGTGCCCCCCTCTAGAGAGAGAGAGAGAGAGAGAGAAATCTGAGGTCGCATAGGTGCGGGTGCTAGTTTGTCGGCTCATGATCAACGGGAGCGCGAGCGTTTCTGGACATCTCTCCGCGAAGTCCGACGCAAGTCTTTCCTGCAGCGCGTCGGCGCCCGAGCACCCCCAGTTCTGGAGCCCACGGGCCGATTGGCGCGCGCCGTTGGGCATTGTAATTGGGGGACTTGGGGGGTGGGTCAGACAACACTTGTTTGACGCTTCGTGGATCTGTGGATGGTCGCAGGCCGCAAGTCTTGGGTGGCTTCGTCACACGGTCGATTTCAGCTTGGGTGTTGTGTGACTTGTGGCAATCGGTACGAATCCCGAGCCACGCGAGCGAAACCCGCTAGACCCCAGTTCCAGCGCACGGTAGAACAATGTACTAGTAAGGTGCTGCAGCAACATCCAGTTTGGAGAAGGCTCTTTAGAACACCCTCGGGGATGAATGCGGTTCAAAGGTGTTTTTTCTCTCGCCACCGCTCCAATCCTCCCCTTTTCCTCTTCCTCCCCCGTCGAGTCAGGAGGTGGGGAGGGGGGAGAGGTGGTCGAATGGCTGTGTGCGACGACGAGGGCATCTTAGGTTCGCCTTCAGTTTCCTGGATGGTGTCCGTCTGAAGGCAAACGGTAGCAGCCAGTCGCCACTGTGATGAGAAGGAAAGTTGAAGGCGGGCCACTCGAACGGGCTTGTTGAGCGCCTCTTCCCTCAGCCGCGTACTAGGGGGCATTCCTGATGCTCTGCCGCGCGCTCTCGCGCACCCTTGCGTGCCAGCTAGTCTTCGCGCTCATCGTGCGGAGGGCTTTAATGCAAATATCGGCGGAGTGATCCCGTCGTTTGACTGAATTCAGCAAGATGCGTGCTTGTTTTTTACTTGAATGCGCATTCGATGCCTAGCTTGTGCCGAACATTGGTTCGTGTCGACAACATTCCATCGCCGTTTCCGATCATCCAAGGCACCTTACTCTGTGATTTCGAACGGCCTGCAGCAAGCCCCGCCAGCACAGCACCCAGGCTCCCAGGATGGTTCTGCCATATTGTCACCACGTGTCTACCATGGTTCTGCGGGCTTCCGTGGGCCTCCTCCTCCTCCCCCTCCTCCTCCTTCCGACCCCCCTCCTCCCTCCTCCTCATCCTCTCCTCCTCCTCTCCCTCCCTACCATCCCCCCACCCTACCACCTCCCCTCCTGCCCTCCTCATCCTCCTCCTCATCATCCTCTCCTCCTCCTCCTCCTCCTCCTCCTCCTCCTCCTCCTCCTTCTGTTCGGGTGGTTTTCGGTGCGCGTGTCGCGCCGCGTTCCCGGGGGCCGGGCGGGAGGGGCGGGGCGGGGTCGGGCGTCGCGGCCGTCGCGGAGGTGTCCTGGGGGCAGTCCTGCGCGGCTTCTGGAGGCCTCCGGGCCGTCGTGGGGCTCCCCTGGGGTCGTCGTGGGCCAGCGGGGGCCGCGCGGCCCTCGGCGGGCGCCATTGAGCCTCCGAGGCCTTCTCGGAGACGTCTGCGGCAGGAGTGCTGGGGGCGCAAGGAGCCATGCCCAACCACATGCACACTTTGCAGTGTGCTCGGAATTCCCTCAAGCCTTGTGGAGCACGGTCCCTGGAGAGGAAGCATGCTGCCAAATACTTTCCAGATGTCTAAGAGCTGTTTCACACAGTTTAAGCACACTTTTAATTCAATGGTAGGACTGTTAGAGTGTCCGTTGTCGTGGCATCCGCAACTCGAGCCTGCTTGGCGCATGTTGGGGCAATGTTGGGGCTTTCCTGGGGACCGTCGGGGGGCTCTCCTGGGCTCCCTGGCTGGGGGCGTGCGGGACTATCCTGCCGCCGTCTGGAGATGTCTCGGCCCCGTCCTGGGGCTCTGCCGTGTGTCTTCGGGAGTATTGCCAAGGGCGCAAACGAAAACGCCCCTGCCCTGGTTTACGGGGCGCTGTGCGCTGAGCCTCCTGTGGGCTGACAGGATCAGCCCTGCGTGATGTGCGGCGTCCTGGCGGCTTTCTTGGCTCTGGGACTTCCCGGGAGGTTTACGGACCGCGCACTTGCAACCCAGGGTAGGGTCGGTTTTTTCATCCCCTTATATTGTGGTCGTGAAGTGCGGTACAGTCGGGGCCCTGAAGAAGGAACCCTTTTCGTTGGGGAGGGGCTCCTCGTTCCTTAAATGTTTCACAGCTTGCCTCAGGTTTTCCTTTTGTTTTCGATGGGAAATCGAAGTTCAACTTCTGAAGAAGGGGCCTCGTTCCTTATTTAGGGTTCCTTAGGTCAACGCCCCGACGGTAGGCGTGAACAGATACCTCCACGACGCTGGAAGAAGGACCGCTTTGGTCGCCGAGCGCGCTGCGCTGCTCGCAACGTGCCTGCTCGCAGGAGGTCCCACCAAACAAACATCCGCCTCGAGGTATAAGTGATCGTTTTCTTTTTCATTGCTTTGCCGATCAGCGCGGGCCCTCGCGCCCCCTCCCCCCCCTCCCTGGAGTAGATCTTGGCTGTTTTTGGGCGCCTCTCTCGAGCGGGGGAGTCTCCCCCCCGGGACGCACGGGCGCAAGCAGTCGCACGAAGCAGAGGTCCGGAGCCAGACCCCCCGCCCTCCCCCTCCCCCCTTCCGCCCAGTGCCGAAACGCTGAGCATGTAAAACGTTCACTACAGCCGGTGCCCCGAAGAAGGAACTCTTTTCGTTGGGGAGGGGCTCCGTGTTCCTCAACTGTTTCGCAGCTTGCCTTGGGTTTTCCTCAGGTTTTCGATACGCAATCGAAGTTTAACTTGTGGGAAACAGGGGCCCCGCTCCTTATTTGGGGTTCCTTAGGTCAAGGCCTCGGCTGCAGTGGATCGCAGATCCCCCTCCGCGGATCCGGGCCACTCGCGAGCCGTTGCTCTCTGCGAGGCGTGGAGCGCGCCTGTCCGTTGTGGGGTTCCGGCGGGGCTCTTCTGGTTCCCGGGCCCTCCCCGAGACCCAGGCCAGGGCTGTGGAGGACGATCAATGGAGAGGAAGCGCGTTGCCAAATCATCTCCAGAGGTCTAAAACATGTGTAAAACACATGTCTTAAGCATGTGACAAAAACATGTTAAAAACATGTTTAGAACACTTTCCGACAGTGAAAGCACATTTTTCAATTCAGTGATAGGACTGTCAGGGTGTCCATTGTCGTGGCATCCACAAGGCCAGGGAGCCTCTCTTCGTGCCCGAGGCTCGCCTTGTGGTCCAGGAAGAAGCCGCCTCTCTCCTTGCCCTGGCGCTCCTCGTGGCAGTGCGGTGGCTGCAGGCCGGGGCGAGGGGGCGAACCTCGACGCTGCAGTCAGCCCGCACAGCAAGCATGGGCAGCCCTCCCAAGGGTACCCCTTGCACCCTTGCCCCTTCGGCCCATCCTCAGCGACTTTCGCTGGCCAGCCTTGTTCGAAAGACGTTTAGCATGGGCCTCCAGGGCCCTTGCATCCTCACCGCGCGTCCTCATGATGCGGGTTGACTGCCGGGTGCCGCCAGGCCCTTGGAAAGCTGCAGAGAAACCCTGTCAGACAGCCAGCGGGCGCTCCAGCACGCTGTGGCGTGCCTGAGGCACGGAGGCGGACCTTCATCCGCGCTCCCGGGCTAAATCACCACCCACCAGACCACCCCAACCCCACCCGGAGGCGTCACTTTTCCCTCCCTTTCCAGTGGTGGGGGGGTCGGGGAACACTGTAAAAACACATGGGGCCCGTACCCCCCCTCCCCAACCCGACATTCGGGTCGAATTCGGGTCTTCGGGTTGGGCTGGGGCGGTCATGGTAGGTAGTCACAAAAAAAACATCCGTATCCGCGGCTGCGCGGGCGGGGCCCCTGGGCCGCGACCCTGCGGATGCGGGGCGTCTTTGCGCGGAGGCCCCGCGCGGAGCGCCTCCGCGCGACCCCGCGCATCCGCGGGATCGCGCCCCGGAGCTCCGACCGCGAGGGCGTGGACACGGGGAATGCGTTCGTCGCTCGTGGCGTATCCTCATCCGTGTCTCTGTGCACACCCTGCGCTCAGGAGGCGTCGGGGAGTGAGGAGTTGCCCGCAGTGGCGACGCCGAGGAGCAGTCGCCTCGCCGGCCGAGGAGTGCCGCCCCGTGGCCATCCCTCGGCGACCCTGGCCAGCGTGTCCCGAACAGCATTGCCCGGCCAATTTCTGCGTTGGGCAAGCAGCAGTGGCGAGGGGATGAGGTAGCTGCAGGTAGATGAACCCAATCAAAGTCTTTTTAGGGCCATAGGGCTATGGGGCTATTGGGCTAGAGGGCGATAGGGGCTACGGGGCTATAGGGCTATGGAACTCTCGGGCTATAGGGCCATAGGGCTTTGGGCTTCTAGGGCTATAGGGCTACAGGGCCACAGGGCTATAGGGCAGTAGGGCCATAGGTCTATGGGGCTATGGGGCTCTGGGGCTATGGGGCTATAGGGCCATAGGGCTATGAACCTCTAGGGCTATAGGGCAATAGGACCATAGGGCTATAGGACTATAGGGATGTAGGGCCATAGGGCTATAGGGCTCCAGGCCATAGGGCGATAGGGCTATAGGGCTGTATGGCCATAGGGTTCTGAGGCTATAGGGCTGTAGGGCTCTAGGGATATGGGGCTATTGGGCTATAGGGATATTGGTCTATAAGGCTATAGGGCTATAGGGCTATGGGGGTACAGGGCTATTGGGCTATAGGACTATAGGGCTATAGGGCTATTGTGCTACAGGGCTATAGGTCCATAGGACTACAGGGCCATAGAGCTATAGGGCTCTAGGGCGATAGGGCTACGGGGCTCTAATGCTATAAGGCAATTGGGCTATGGGCCTATAGGGCTATAAGGTTATAGGTCTATAGGGCTATAGGGCTATAGGGCTATAGGGCGATAGGGCTATAGGGCACCCGGGCACCTGGGCACCCGGACACATGGGCACTCGGGCACTCGGGCACCCGGGCACCCGGGCAACCAGCGTGGAGGAGGAGGATGATGATGATGATGATGATGATGATGATGAGGATGAGGATGAGGATGAGGATGAGGAGAAGCAGGAGGAGGAGGAGAGAGGAGGAGGAGGAGGAGGAGGAGGGAGAAGTAGGAGGAGGGGGACGAGGAGGAGGAGGGATGAGGAAGAGCGAAGGAGGAGGAGGAGGAGGAGGAGGAGGAGCAGGAGGAGTAGGAGGAGGAGGGGAGGAGGAGGAGGAGGAGGGGGAGCGGGAGGAGGAGGAGGAGGAGGAGGAGGAGGAGGAGGAGGAGGAGGAGGAGGAGGAGGAGGAGGAGGAGGAGGAGGAGGAGGACCAGTGTAGACCCAAGACGCATCAACGATATTGCAATGAACCCTCCCACCGAGTTCCCTTTTCATGGACCCCCACAATAAGTAATATTTTCATTATGGGCAGCGCCCCGTTGCAACGTAATTGCTTCAGAATTCAAAGCAACGCCGCGAATCAACGTGACTGCTGAGTCCTGACAGCCGTCAGTCGTGCCAGAACGCCGTTCCCGAAACTCCAACGCCGCGGAGCACCGTGACTTCTGCGTTCTGACAATTCGGAGTCGTGCCAGAGATCCGATTTTGGGATTTCCACCCTGCAGATCCTTACACCTGTTGTGAACTTTGAAGACCAATGTGCGCGGAGCTCAGGCCAGATCCTCCTTCTGAAACTGATCCGACCTCCGTCCTTGAAGCTGCTCAAACTTCTAAGACGAATGTGCGCGGCGCTGAGGTGAGAGCCACATTTTGAAAAGGATGTGCACTCCACCTTGGGAGCTGCTGCATTTTCAAGACGACTGTGCGCGGCGCTGAGGCGAGAGCCACATTTCGAAAGAGAGCCGCCCTCCATCCTGGTAGCGGTGGCTAGCTTTTGAGACCGATGTGCGTGGCGCTATGGCGAGAGCTACATTTGGAATATGAGCCGCCCTTCGTCCTTGAATGCGAGTGCGTGCGGCTCCGAGGCGGGAGGCGCATTTTGAAACAGCCTCCATCCTCGAAGCTGCTGCGAAACTTTTAGGACGAGTGCGTGTGGCGCGAAGGCGAGAGCCACCTTCTGATGAAGAGGAGCCGCCCTCCGTTCTGGAAGCGGTGGCAGTCTAGACGAAAGCGCGCGGCGCGAAAGGCGAGAGCCACACTTTGAGAACGAGCCGCCCTCCATATTTGGAGCCCCTGCAACTTGGAGAAATGATGTACGCGGCGCTGAGGCGAGAGCCGCAGTGTGAAAACGGCCCGCCCGCCATCGTTGAAACTGTTGCGAATTTTCAGGATCATGAATGGCGGGGATGTTCAGGCGAAACGCCAGGCTGGTCTGGGGGTGCGACAGGAAGGAGCCCTCTACAAGGTGAAGGAATGGAGGAGAAGGGAGCGTGACCAGGAGCGGAAAGAGGATGAGGCGCAGAAGCAGTTGGGCGAGGCCAAGGAGGACAAGGATGACCACGAGGAGATGGTGGTGGTAGAGGAGGAGGAGGAGGAGGAGGAGGAGGAGGAGGAGGAGGAGGAGAAGGAGGAGGAGGAGTAGGAGGGAGGAGGAGGGAGCGAGGGTGGAGTGAGAGAGGTGGGTGGTGGAGGAGGATGCGGGGAGGAGGAGTGAGGAGGAGGAGGAGAAGGAGGAGGAGGAGGAGGAGGAGGAGGAGTGACCACGAGTAGGTGGCAGTGGTGGAGGAGGATGCGGAGGAGGAGGAGGAGGAGGAGGAGGAGGAGGAGAAGGAGGAGGAGGAACGCCGTGGAGGCGTAGGAGCAGGGCTGGTCCACTGGGCCGCGCCTCCCTCACCCATTGCCGCCCTTCGAGTGCGCGCCGTGTTTGGCTGCGCCGCCCCCCTGGCAGCCCGCAGGCCGTGCGGCTGATCGAGGACTGCCCCTGCGAGAGCGGCTGCCAGAGGGCGCCACAAGAACGTTGTTGTTGTTGTTGTTGTTGTTGTTGTTGTTGTTGTTGTTGTTGTTGTTGTTGTTGTTGTTGTTGAACACTATTACTTCTAAAGAATTATTATTGTTGGACCCCCTGGTGCACGCCCCCCGCCCAAAACCTAGGCCGCAGCTACATTTTCATCATTTTTCTGCGAAAGCTTCAGAAAAGTGGATTACCCCCGGATCCGGTTTTTTGTTGACGCTCGTTTTCCCTTGCAAAAAACAATAGAAAATGAAAATTCTTGTTCTTAGTTGATCAAATTTCAAGAATCCCTTGCAAAAAATAAGGTAAAGTGGACATTCGCGCTCGCAAGACGAAATCCTTCCAAAACCTTAGGTTTCGTAGCGATTTTAACATAAAAACATCAAAAACCCAATGGTTTTTTAAGAAAAAATTGTCAAAATGTCCTTCCGCGCGCTCTTGCGGATTCATAGGAAACACACCACTTTTTAAACATTTCTGTCAAAAGGGTCTTTGCGTGCTACTTCTTCAGGTGCTTTGAACTTCTCCAACAACGGTTGCGCGCCTGCGAGGGCCACCATCCCTTGCAAAAAATGAGACGAAGTGCACATGCGCGCGGCCGCCGCGCGCGCATGTCGAAATCCTGCCAAACACAATGGGTTTTCAATAATTTCAAGATGCGATGTTCAGAAAACATATGAAAACGCACTACTTTCTCATCCGAAAAATCTCGAAATCCATTCGCGGTCTCTTGATGTGTTTCTCTCCCTCCGTCTGGCTGTGCACGCGCGCGTTGGGCACTGAGAGTTAGGATCATAGCGCCATGAGTCTATGAGCAATGCATGCGTCATCCTTGGGACTGTATAACATCAGTGTAACACATGTACTTCTGTAATCGCATCCCCACGAATTTGCCCCAAAAATGTGACCAACTATCTTGGCACTGCGTACCATCTCACGTGTACCGTGTACCACATCATATGTAACAGATGTGATCAACCTCTGTGGGTGTGTACCCCACGCCAGTGTAGTAGCCAGGGTCGTCCGCACGCCACGAAGTGAAGTGTCCCAACGTCATAGGGCGGGAAGCTGGGTGTGGGTGGTCTCGAAGAGTCGTTTGGATATTTGGTAGAGCTTGAACGGCCCCCCCACGAAGTGGGGGTATTGGCTGGTGTCGCAAGAAAACCCTGGCACTGGGGAGAACACTGAGCGTTCGGGTAAAATGATTGTTGTTGTTGTTGTTGTTGTTGTTGTTGTTGTTAACATTATTAATTCTAAAGAATAATTATTGTTGGGACCCCTGGTGCACGACCCCCCTCCAAAACCTAGGCCGCAGCTACATTTTCATCATTTTCGCGAAAGCTTCAGAAAAGTGAATTATTACCAGATCCGGTTGTTTTGTTGTAATCCGTTTTCCCTTGCAAAAAACACTATAAAATGAAAATTCTTGTTCTTACTTGATCAAAAATTGCAAGAATCCCTTGCAAAAAATAAAGGTAAAGTGGACATTCGTGCGCGCAAGACGAAATCCTTCCAAAACCTTAGGTTTCGTAACGATTTTAACATAAAAACATCAAAAACCAATGGTTTTTTAAAGAAAAAATTGTCAAAATGTCCTTCCGCGCGCGCTGTCCGAATCCCACAAAACCAATGGTTTTTCAACATTTATGTTACATGAGCTCGCGCGAGCTACTTTTTCTTGTTCTAACATAATCAAATTTTCAATAATCCCTTGCAAAAAATAAGGTAAAGTGGACATTCGCGCGCGCAAGACGAAATCCTTCCAGAACCTTAGGTTTCGTAACGATTTCAACATAAAAACATCAAAAACCCAATGGTTTTTCAAAAAAAAATGTCCAAATTTCATCCCGCGCGCGCTGTCCGACTCCCACAAAACCAATGGTTTTTCAACATTTATGTTACATGAGCTCGCGCGAGCTACTTTTTCTTGTTCTAACATAATCAAATTTCAATACTCCCTTGCAAAAAAAAAATAAAGTGGACATTCGCGCGCGCAAGACCAACAAAAAACACGACGATCTCAGGAACTTGCCCCAAAAATGTGACCAACTCCGCTCTCTCTGTCTCTCTCTCTGTCTGCTCTCTGTCTCTCTCTCTGTCTGTCTGTGTCATGTATTGTATGTCACAATTGCAGGATGCTGGGCACACGCGCGCCCCGAATAAGTGACCAAGTTCTGTGGGTGTGTACCCCACGCCAGTGTAGTAGCCACGGTCGTCCGCACGCCACGAAGTGAAGTGTCCCAACGTCATAGGGCGGGAAGCTGGGTTTGGGTGGTCGCGAAGAGTCGTTTGGATATTTGGTAGAGCTTGAACTGCCCCCCCACGAAGTGGGGGTATTGTCTCGAGTCGCTATGAAAACCCTGGCACTGGTGAGAACACTGCAGCGTTCGGGGTAAAATGATTGTTGTTGTTGTTGTTGTTGTTGTTGTTGTGTCGTCGTCGTCGTCTCGCGTTGTTGTTGTTGTTGTCGTTGTCGTTGTCGTTGTCATTGTCGTTGTCGTTGTCGTTGTCGTTGTCGTTGTTGTTGTCGTTGTCGTTGTCGTTGTCGTTGTCGTTGTCGTTGTCGTTGTTGTTGTTGTTGTTGCTGTTGTTGTTGTTGGACACTCGAGCAGATACAGGGAGAACAGTCTTAAAATGATTGTTGTTGTTGTTGTTGCTGTTGTTGTTGAAGTTTGATTTATGAAGAATGATTATTGTTGATCCCCCGTCACTGGTGCATACTGTTTTCTCTCAATCAAAGTGTGCCCCTCGACGCTCGCACATTGTTTTTTGACAGGGAAAGTCTTGATGCTCAAACTGCGCCCCTGGCCCCCGGGCTACAACAACATTGGCTCCCGCCTAAGGCTTCCTCACAATTTAGCCAGGACCCCCGCTCCCGCCCGAGACTTCCTCGCATTTTATTCAGGAATCGCGCTCTCGCTTGGGACTTCCTTGCAATTTATTGAGGAATTGCTCTCCCAGCGCTCTGGAGTCGCGCTCTCGCTGGAGACTTGCTTGCAATTTACTGACGAATAGCGCCCTTGCGTTGGAATGTTTTGCAATTTACTCAAGCGCCGCGCTCCCGACACCCGGGCACCCAGGAGTCGCGCTCACGCTTAGGACTCTTCACAGATTACCCCGGAATCGGGATCTCGCTGCCCTTCGTGGCCTCGTTGCAGCCCTTCGTGGCCCCCTTGATCCCGTTCGTGGCCCCATTGCAGCCCTTCGTGGCCCCCTCGCTTTGTTTCGTGGCCCCGTTGCAGCCCCTCGTGGCCCCTCGCTGTCCTTCGTGGCCCCGTTGAAGCCTTCGTGGCCCCCTCGCTTTGTTTTGTGGCCCCGTTGCAGCCCTTCGTGGCCCCCTCGCTGCCTTTCGTGGCCCCGTTGCAGCCCTTCGTGGCCCCGTTGAAGCCCTTCGTGGCCCCCTCGCTCCCGTTCGTGGCCCCATTGCAGCCCTTCGTGGCCCCCTCGCTTTGTTTCGTGGCCCCGTTTGCAGGCCCATCGTGCCCCCTCGCTGTCCTTCGTGCACCGTTGAAGCCCTTCGTGGCCACCCTCGCTTGTTTCGTGCCCCGTGAAGCCTTCGTGGCCCCCTCGCTTTGTTTCGTGGCCCCGTTTGCAGCGCCTTCGTGGCCCCCTCCTGCCCTTTCGTGGCCCGTTGCAGCCCTCGTGTCCCCAGGCAGCTTCGTGCGCCCCCTCGCGTTGTTTCGTGCGCCCACGTTGCATCCACCTCTGGCCCCCTCGCTGTCCTTCGTGCCCAGTTGAAGCCCTTCGTGGCCCCCTTGTTTGTTTTGTGGGCCCGTGTGGGGCCCTCGTGGCCCCCTCGCTGCCATTCGTGGCCCCGTTGCAGCCCTTCGTGGCCCCGTTGAAGCCCTTCGTGGCCCCCTCGCTCCCGTTCGTGGCCCCATTGCAGCCCTTCGTGGCCCCCTCGCTTTGTTTCGTGGCCCCGTTGCAGCCCCTCGTGGCCCCCTCGCTGTCCTTCGTGGCCCCGTTGAAGCCCTTCGTGGCCCCCTCGCTTTGTTTTGTGGCCCCGTTGGGGCCCTTCGTGGCCCCCTCGCTTTGTTTCGTGGCCCCGTTGCAGCACTTCGTGGCCTCCTCGCTGCCCTTCGTGGCCCCGTTGCAGCCCTTCGTGGCCCCGTTGCAGCCCTTCGTGGCCCCCTCGCTCCCACTTCGTGGCCCCGATTGCAGCCCTTCGTGGGCCCCTCCGCATTCGCCTTTCGTGGCCCCAATATGTATCCTTTTCGTGGCCCCCGCCCTCGTTCGCGCCCTTGTGTGCCTCGATATGTATGCCCTTCGGGGCCCGCTGTCGCCCCTTCGTGGCCCCCTCGCTGCCCTTCGTGGCCCCGTTGCTGCCCTCAGTGGCCCCGTCCTTGCCCTCCGCGGCCCAACATACGTATGCCCTTCGTGGCCCCCGCTCGTTCGCGCCCGCTGTGGCCCCAATGTGCATGCCCTTCGTGGCCCCGCTGTCGCCGTTTGTGGCCCCTTCATTGTCCTACGTGGCCCAGTCGCTACCCTCAGTGGCCCCATCGTTGCCTTCTGTGGCCCCGCATTATCTGCCCTTCGTGGACCCCGCTCGTTCGCGCTCTTCGTGGCCCCATACGCATTCCCTTCGTGTCCCCGCTGTCGCCCTTCGTGGCCTACTTCGTGTCCTTCGTGGCCCTGCAGTCGTTCTCTTTCGCTCTCGCTTTCGCTCGTCGTCCTCGTCGCCGCCGTCGTCGTCGCCGTCGTCGTCGACGTCGTCGTCGTCGCCGTCGTCGTCGTCGTCGTCGTGGTCGGTCCCCTGTCCGTCCCTCTTGGGGTCGGGTCGACGGTCCGCGGCCGCCCCGCCGATCAGCGCTGCCGCTGGCCAGGCCGACGGTCCGCGGCCGCCCCGCCGCTTGCCGGGGCCTGGCCTGCAGCCGCGGCCGCCCCGCCGCTTGCCGGGGCTTGGCTTGCAGGGAAGAAAGGTATACCCCCCAAAAGGGGTTCGATCGAAGACGAAGAGGGCGGGTATCGAGGGTTTGGGAAATACGCGTTATTGGACACTCGAGCAGATAAGGGCGAACAATCTAAACATTATTTGTTGTGGTTGTTGTTGTTATTGTTGTTGCTGTTGTTGTTTTCGTTTTCGCTGCTGTTGTTGTTGTTGTTGTTGTTGGCGTTGTTGTTGTTGTGGTTGTTGTTGTTGTTGTTGTTGTTGTTTTTGTTGTTGTTGTTGTTGTTGTTGTTGTTGTTGTTGTTGTTTTTGTTGTTGTTGTTGTTGTTGTTGGTGTTTTTTTTGTTTGTTGTTGTTGTTGTTGTTGTTGTTGTTGTTGTTGGTCGTTGATTGTTGTTGTTGTTGTTGTTGGTTGTTGTTGTTGTTGTTCCCCATATCCTAAGATGGGGTTCTTGTTATTACTTGGACGCCTCCTACTCCTCCTCCTCCTCCTTCCTCCTCCTCTTTTCTCCTCCCCTCCTGTTGGACATACTCAGACTTGCTCATACACAGACTTACTCATACTCAGACTTACTCATACTCAGACCTACTCATACTCAGACTTACTCACACTCAGACATACTCATATACAGACTTACTCATACACAGACTTACTCATACACAGTATTAGTCATACCCAGACGTACACATACACAGACTTACTCATACACAGACTTACTCATACTCAGCACCCCTAAGGGGAGCCGCCAGGGGTGGTTGCACGGGCTCGTTCGCGGCCATTTTGTGGGGATGTCTCAGGCGGTTTGCCTGTTTCTGTGCCCAACATCCTTCGCTTTCGGAGCAGATTTGGAGGATGTCTCGAGCGAGGCGCTCATTTCAGCACCCCTAAGGGGAGCCGCCAGGGGTGGTTGCACGGGCTCGTTCGCTGCCATTTGTGGGGATGTCTCAGGCGGTTTGCCTGTTTCTGTGCCCAACATCCTTCGCTTTCGGAGCAGATTTGGAGGATGTCTCGAGCGAGGCGCTCATTTCAGCACCCCTAAGGGGAGCCGCCAGGGGTGGTTGCACGGGCTCGTTCGCGGCCATTTTGTGGGGATGTCTCAGGCGGTTTGCCTGTTTCTGTGCCCAACATCCTTCGCTTTCGGAGCAGATTTGGAGGATGTCTCGAGCGAGGCGCTCATTTCAGCACCCCTAAGGGGAGCCGCCAGGGGTGGTTGCACGGGCTCGTTCGCGGCCATTTTGTGGGGATGTCTCAGGCGGTTTGCCTGTTTCTGTGCCCAACATCCTTCGCTTTCGGAGCAGATTTGGAGGATGTCTCGAGCGAGGCGCTCATTTCAGCACCCCTAAGGGGAGCCGCCAGGGGTGGTTGCACGGGCTCGTTCGCGGCCATTTTGTGGGGATGTCTCAGGCGGTTTGCATGTTTCTGTGCCCAACATCCTTCGCTTTCGGAGCAGATTTGGAGGATGTCTCGAGCGAGGCGCTCATTTTCACCCCCAGGTGGGCCAGATTTTGAGGATGTCTCGATCGGTTTGCTAGTTTTGGTGGCCAGGCTCGTGGGCGCAGATTCTTCTCAGGATGCCACAGGAGGCTCCAACAGGCTCCAGGAGGCTCCAGGAGACCACATGAGGTCCCAGGAGGCATCAGGAGGCAACAGAAAGACTCAAGAGGCCACAGGATGTCCCAAGAGGCTCCAGGAGGCCCCAGGAAGCTCCAGAAGGCTTCAGGAAACCACAGGAGACCCCAGGAGACAACAGGAAGCGCCAGGAGGCCTCGGAAGGCAACAGGAGGCCCCGAGAGGCCCCAGGAGCAGGAGGCCTCAGAAGGCAACAGGAGTGGCTCCAATCCCATGTGTTTTACGTATGCTCCTATCGATTGGGCCTCACCTGGAGCACGATTCTTTGATGTTCTACGTATGTTTCTATAGATGGTCCTTCTCCTGTGTACACAATCCTAAATGTTTTACTCATGTTCCTATGCATTGGGCCTCTCCTGGGGCACGAGTCCTTGGTGTTTTACGCGTGTTCCTATAGATTGCCCTTCTCCTGTGGCTCTAATCCGCAATGTTTTATGTACGTCTGTTGCTATAGATTGCGCCTCCCCTGGGGCACGAAACCTTCCTAGGAGGTCCCAGGAGGTCCCAAGAGGCTCCTGGAGACCCCAGGAAGCCCCAGTAGGTTTCAGGAGGCCCCAGGAGGCCCCAGGCTCATGCACAGAGACGCGCTCGTACTACTGAGGCTCATTCACACTCCAATTCATTCGCAGTTAGATTGATGTCCAGACCGTCACAACTGAAGCCCGTTAATATTCGAAAGCTCTTGCGCCTAGACATTCACGGCGGACAGGCCCATGCGAGTAGATGCACATATGGGGAGCTCCACGCAGTGAATAATTGTTATTATTGTTGTTGTTACTCATATACAGACTTACTCATACACAGACTTACTCAGACACAGTATTAGTCATACCCAGACGTACACATACACAGACTTACTCATACACAGACTTACTCATACTCAGCACCCCTAACGGGAGCCGCCAGGGGTGGTTGCACGGGCTCGTTCGCGGCCATTTTGTGGGGATGTCTCAGGCGGTTTGCTTGTTTCTGTGCCCAACATCCTTCGCTTTCGGAGCAGATTTGGAGGATGTCTCGAGCGAGGCGCTCATTTCAGCACCCCTAAGGGGAGCCGCCAGGGGTGGTTGCACGGGCTCGTTCGCGGCCATTTTGTGGGGATGTCTCAGGCGGTTTGCCTGTTTCTGTGCCCAACATCCTTCGCTTTCGGAGCAGATTTGGAGGATGTCTCGAGCGAGGCGCTCATTTCAGCACCCCTAAGGGGAGCCGCCAGGGGTGGTTGCACGGGCTCGTTCGCGGCCATTTTGTGGGGATGTCTCAGGCGGTTTGCCTGTTTCTGTGCCCAACATCCTTCGCTTTCGGAGCAGATTTGGAGGATGTCTCGAGCGAGGCGCTCATTTCAGCACCCCTAAGGGGAGCCGCCAGGGGTGGTTGCACGGGCTCGTTCGCGGCCATTTTGTGGGATGTCTCAGGCGGTTTGCCTGTTTCTGTGCCCAACATCCTTCGCTTTCGGAGCAGATTTGGAGGATGTCTCGAGCGAGGCGCTCATTTCAGCACCCCTAAGGGGAGCCGCCAGGGGTGGTTGCACGGGCTCGTTCGCGGCCATTTTGTGGGGATGTCTCAGGCGGTTTGCCTGTTTCTGTGCCCAACATCCTTCGCTTTCGGAGCAGATTTGGAGGATGTCTCGAGCGAGGCGCTCATTTTCACCCCCCAGGTGGGCCAGATTTTGAGGATGTCTCGATCGGTTTGCTAGTTTTGGTGGCCAGGCTCGTGGGCGCAGATTCTTCTCAGGATGCCACAGGAGGCTCCAACAGGCTCCAGGAGGCCCAGGAGACCACATGAGGTCCCAGGAGGCATCAGGAGGCCACAGAAAGACTCAAGAGGCCACAGGATGTCCCAAGAGGCTCCAGGAGGCCCCAGGAAGCTCCAGAAGGCCTCAGGAAACCACAGGAGACCCCAGGAGACAACAGGAAGCGCCAGGAGGCCTCGGAAGGCAACAGGAGGCCCCGAGAGGCCCCAGGAGCAGGAGGCCTCAGAAGGCAACAGGAGTGGCTCCAATCCCATGTGTTTTACGTATGCTCCTATCGATTGGGCCTCACCTGGAGCACGATTCTTTGATGTTCTACGTATGTTTCTATAGATGGTCCTTCTCCTGTGTACACAATCCTAAATGTTTTACTCATGTTCCTATGTATTGGGCCTCTCCTGGGGCACGAGTCCTTGGTGTTTTACGCGTGTTCCTATAGATTGCCCTTCTCCTGTGGCTCTAATCCGCAATGTTTTATGTACGTCTGTTGCTATAGATTGCGCCTCCCCTGGGGCACGAAACCTTCCTAGGAGGTCCCAGGAGGTCCCAAGAGGCTCCTGGAGACCCCAGGAAGCCCCAGTAGGTTTCAGGAGGCCCCAGGAGGCCCCAGGCTCATGCACAGAGACGCGCTCGTACTACTGAGGCTCATTCACACTCCAATTCATTCGCAGTTAGATTGATGTCCAGACCGTCACAACTGAAGCCCGTTAATATTCGAAAGCTCTTGCGCCTAGACATTCACGGCGGACAGGTCCATGCGAGTAGATGCACATATGGGGAGCTCCACGCAGTGAATAATTGTTGTTGTTGTTATTATTGTTGTTGTTGCTATTGTTGTTGTTATTGTTGTTGTTGTTGCTGTTGTTGTTGGTGGTGGTTGTTGTTGCTGCTGTTTCATTTCTGAAGAGTGATTATTGCTGATGCCCCTCGCCGGTGCATGCTGTTTTTCTCAATCAAAGTGTGCCCCTCGACGCTCGCACCCGGTTTTTTGACAGGGGAACTCTTTGTGCTCAAACTAAGTCCTTGGCCCCCCGGATTACAACAACAACGGCTCCCGCTTGAGACGTCCTCCAAGTTTACTCAGGACCCCCGCTCCTGAGACTTCCTTACAATTTACTCAGGATCGGTGCTCCCGCTTGTGATTCCCTCGTAATTTAGTCAGGACCCCCGCTCCCATCTGAGACTTCCTCACAGTTTACTCAGGAACGGAGCTCCCGCTTGAGACTTCCTCGCGAATCAATCAAGACTTCCTCGCAATTTAATCAAGACCCCCGCTCCCGCCAGAGAGCCCTTCACATTTTATTCAGGAATTGCGCTCTCGCCTGTGACGCCCATGCAATGTATTTAGACATCGCGCTGTTGACGCTCAGGAAACACGCTGCGCCAAGGACGCCCTTACAATTTACTTAGTAATCGCGCTCTCGCCATACTCAGGCATCCCGCTTGAATATCCCACCCGCCCGACCCACCCGTCAGGGGATCGCCCGCCCGTCGTGGGCTCCCGCCCGAGACTTCCTTCAGGAACGGCGCTTTCGCTTAAGACTTCCTCGGATGTTCACGCTTTTACCTTCCTGCTCCTCCTCCCTCTCCCTCCTCCCTCTCCCTCCTCCCTCCTCCCTCCTCTCCTCCCTTCTCTCTCCCTCCTCTCTTCCCTCATCCTTATGCCTCTCTGCCCTATCCCCTCTCCCTCCTCTCCGTCCTCCCTTCTCCCTCCCCTCTCCTGCCTCCTCCATCCCTCTTTCGTTTTTTTTTGTTTTTTTTGTTTGTTTTTTGTTTTCTCTCTCTCTCTCTCTCTCTCCCATCTCTCTCTCTCTCTCTCTTTCTCTACCTCTGTTTTTTTTGTTTGTTCTTTCTCTCTCTCTCTGCCTCTAATCAACCGCCCCCGTCTTCGCTCCTTCTCTCCTGGCGTTTTCCCCCTCACTTCGTCCCTCCCCCTCCCTTCCTGCCACTCTCCCTCGTTCACCCCTTCCTCTTTTTGCAGGGCCCACACCAATTTAATGGCGGGCACATGTACGCCCACGAAGGATTGTCTGCCCGTTCAGGTTCGCCGGCCTGTTTAAGCCCGCCGCCCCCCGCAAAGAGAAATAATCCCCCTACAGGGGGTGTGATCGAAGACAAAAAGTGTGGGTATCGAAAGTGTGGGGAACTCGTGTTGAATGACATGCGGGCCAGTAAGAGCGAACAGTCTTATAACTAGTTGTTATTGTCATTGTTGTTGTTGTTGTTGTTGTGGTTGTTGTTGGTGTTGTTGTTGTTGTTGTTGTTGTTGTTGTTGTTGTTGTTGTTGTTGTTGTGCTTCCCCCTTTCCCCGCGCGATAGCGGGCGTTTCTCGGAGGAGGAAGAGGTACCCATACCTCTACCCTTCGCTCATTTTCCCTTGTTGGGCCTCCTGAAAAGCCCTCGTCGCCACCGCTGGATTCGCCGTGGAATTCTGGTCAGAACGCACCCCAGGAGAGGTCCAGGGAGTAGCGGTATCGGTACCTTTCGGTCTCCCCAGTTGCCGGGGAGGGAGGGGGGCGGGGGGCCGGTAACGTCACGTTTCGCGCTGGGGCCGCCTTGGAATGTCAAAGAAAACAAGAGCCAGCCCGAAGGTCAGCACGAATCGTGACGTTACCAGGGGGGCGAGGCGTGGGGCTGGTGACCTTACGTTTCGCGTCAGCGCCGTCTTGGAATGCCAAGGAGTAGCCACAGCCAGCTCAGACGTCGGCACGACTCGTGACGTTACCTGGGGGTGGGGGCGGCCAGGGCCGGTAACCGCCGCCATCGCAAGCAGTAGAAAACGCTCCCCAAATTTACGCACCTAAGCACCGGCCCTGGCACCATCCGACACCAGACGTCTGGGGAGGAGGAGGAGGAGGAGGAGGAGGAGGAGGAGGAGGAGGAGGAGGAGCAGGAGGAGGAGGAGGAGGAGGAGGAGGAGGAGGAGGAGGAGGAGGAGGGGAGGGGGGGGACGAGGAGGAGGAGGGTGCGCGCGGCGGCCAGGGACTTGTGCGTAGCGTGATGCGCCGCCAGTCCTAACCTGCCTCGCTCCGGCGCGACACGCTGGCCACCTCGGGTCCCAAGGCGTCCACCTTCCGAGCCTGTTCCCGACCTCCCGTCCCGGGGAGCGGAGCGACACGCGATATCCGCTTGCAAGGCATGGCGCGTCGCTGGGGCCGCCGCCGCGCCACGCGGAACAGACCGCAGGCCTCGTGATCGTTTTTTTTTTTTTTACTTGCTTGGCGTGGGGACGGAAGCTTCGTTTATTCTCTTGCACAGGGTGTCCAGAACTCCGACCACATTATTGTCGTACCTACCGGTGTGATCTCGCGCTGCAGTATTTCGCCCGATCGACCGACCGTGCCTGGGATCTGTGCTGGGACGTGTGCTGCCTTCGTGTGCTGGGATGTGTGCGCGGCTGAGTGCTGCCTTCGTGTGCTGGGATACGTGCTGGGATGTGTGTTGCCTTCGTGTGCTGGGATACGTGCTAGGGTGTGGCCTGGGTGCGTGCCGCCCCCGCGTGCTCTGCCTGCCCCCCGCGCCCCTCCAGCCCGTTGCCCTTGTCTGTTTATTCCGACCGACCGACCGTGCCCCCCCCCCCTCCGACCTGTGGCCCCCGTCTGCTTATTCCGACCGACCGACCGTGCCCCCCCCCCGTCCGTCCCGTGGCCACTGTCTGCTTATTCCGACCGACCGACCGACCGACCGACCGCGCCCCCTCCCCTCCGCCCCGTGCCCCCGCCGACCGACTGTCCCCCCTGCCCTTCGCCCCGTGGCCTCCCCGTCTGCTTATTCCGACCGACCGACCGACCGTGTACCTCCCTTCCGCCCCGTGGCCCCCGTCGGCTAATTCCGACCGACCGACCCACCGTGCCCCCCCCTTTCCGCCCCGTGGCCCCCGTCTGCTTATTCCGACCGACTGACCGACCGTGCCTCTACCTTCCGCCCCGTGGCCCCCGTGTGCTTCCTCCGACCGACCGACCGACCGTGCTCCCTCCCCTCCGCCCCGTGGCCCCCGCCTGCTTGTTCGGACCGGCCGACCGACCGTGCCCCCACCCCTGCCCGACCCTGCTTTCCCGCCCCCGTGCTCCCCCCGCACCCCTCCGCCCCGTTGTCCCCGTCTGCATTCCGACCAGCGGCTCCCGTCTGTTTCTTCCGACCGACCGACCGACCGTGCCCCGTCCTTTCCGCCCCGTGCCCCCGCCGACCGACCGTCCCCCCTCCCCTGTCCCCGGCACCCCCCCTGTCCCGCCCTTCCGCCCAGTGGCCTCCGGCCGTGCCCCTGGCCCCCCCCGAGTCCCAACGATGAACCAAAAACGCCCCAGGACAACTCAAGACTGTCCCAAGACGGCCCAAACCAGCCCCAGACGGGCCCACACAAGACCCCCTAATAAGCCCCAGAGACGCCCAATAGCACCGTGGCCCCGAAGAGCCATAGAGACGCCATTCGCTCACAGTGATGTAACAAGTTCTTCACGCCGTAGCTCAGCGTGTCGCAGCACTCGCGCGCTCACCCGAAACTGCCACAGGTTGGCGCCACCTCCATCTCCCAGTGTCCCACATCCGTGATTGCATGATCCTTGGCATGCGTGCCTCTTGTTCCTCGTCTCCCGGGTCCCCTTCCCCTCCCTCCCAGTGGGACCACCGCCCAATGCCCCCTCCGCCCCGACCACTTTCTTCTGCGTCGCGTCGCACCCCCGCCCCTCCCCGCTCCCCTTCCCCCCCTCTCCCCAGCGTTCGCCAGCGGCCCAAGTGGACCTCCGCCCAGTGCCCCCTCCGCCCCGACCAGCTTATTCAGCGCCGCGTCGCCCCCCCCCCCTCCATAGCGTCCCCCCACAACCCAGTAGAACCCGCGCCCAGTGGTGCCCCCTCCGCCCCGACGGTTTTGTTCCGCGTCGCTTCGCACCCCCTCGCCGCCCCCGCTCCCCCTCCCCCTGCGTTCCCCAGCGGCTCAAGTGGACCTCCCCCCAGTGCCCTCTCCGCCCCGACCAGCGTTCCCCAGCGGCCCAGTGGGCGCAGACCCCCGCCAAGTGCCCCCTCCGCCCCGACCACTTTCTTCCGCGCCGCGTCGCACCCCCCTCCCCTGCCCCCGCCCCCCCCCCCCCAGCGTTCCCCAGCGGCCCAGGGCCCCCTCCGCCCCGACCAGTTTATTCTGCGTCGCGTCGCCCCCCCCCCCCCCCCAGCGTTCCCCCGCGCCCCAGTGGAACCGCCCCCGCCCAATGCCCCTTCCGCCTCGATCAGTTCATTCCGCGTCGCGTTGCGCCCCCCTTCCTGATCCCGCCACCTCCCCTCCCCAGCGTTCCCCAGCGGCCCAGTGCCCCGTCCGCCCCGGCTACTTCATTCTGCGTCGCGTCGAACCCCAGTGCCCCCCCCCCCGAGACGTTTCGTAGCGCCGCAGAAAGGTCCACCGAAGACCCCAGCGACAGGGTTCGCATGGCGGCCCCGCCCCGAATCGGCGCACCCCTCGCAAAGATCGTGGCCCCATAAGGACCTCCACATAATGAGGCGCCAACAACGCGGCATTCGCAACTGCATGCGGCGGGGCCCTTCGCCAGTATATGTTTTTTCTCCTCCTCTTGCTACCCCTCTCCCTCTTCTATGTTCAAGAACCATGGCACGCGTGCCGCTTGTTCTGTGAGGGCGCGAGGTCGTTGGCCTATAGTGTCTTGAAGCCCTGTTGGCGCACCCCCTGGTTATTTCTCACGACTAACGGCGGATCGCGACGCTACGCGCACTTTTCGTCATTCATTTTTTTGCCGATCGGCGTGGACCCTCGCACCACCCCCTCCCTGAGGAGTACATTTTGGCTGCGGTTGGCGCCTGTTGCAAACAGATGGGGAGGGAACACAGTGCCGTTTTTAATACATGCTCCGCGTGCGGATCATGTATTAAACATGCAGGGATTTAGTATTAAAAACAACGATGAGTTCATGCATACATTCATTCATCAATTAATCATGTATCATACATCCTATATATTAAAAATCCCATGTGTTAAAACCTGCCCTGTAAGCACTGGGGCCCCGCCTCTCCCTCCCTCTGGTGGACACGCGCGAGGCGTTGTTTCGCCCAGCTGTGCCTGGTGTTCTCGGGGCGGCCTTCGGGAGAACAATAATCACCGAGCGCGTTCCACTACTCGCAAAGTTCCTACTCGCAAGCATCCAGTACACATGTGTCTGCTTCGATGTAATGGATCGTACACCCCCCGCGGCGGAACCAGGCCATTTGCGAGTAGGTACTTTGTGAGTAGTGGAACGCGCCTGTCTAAAAAAGGGGCTCAAGGGCGCCGGGCTCGTTGGAAAAGAGCATACCCCCGACGGTCGGCAGCTGTTGTGGGATCCTCTGGAACTGCAAATCCTGAAGATTCCATTCGGATTCCACATAGGTTCTCATTGGATTCGGATTCCCACGTAGGGCCCCCTTTGGAAGTCTTCCCCACAGGATGTCCCCATGGGATTCGTAATGGGATTCCCCTGCGAGATTCCCCCACTGGATCCCCCCATGAGATTTCCCCAAAGGACTCACACGCAGGAATTCCGTATAGGATTCACACATCGGGATTCCCCATCATCCCCATCGAATTCCCCATAGGATTCCACGTGAGGGCTCCCTCCACAGGACTCCCCGATCTGTTCCCCCCTCAAGGTTGCCCCAAGAAGGCACTGTTTCAAGCAGTCGCGCTAGGCAGAGGTCCGGAGCCAGACACCCCCCCCCTTCGCCCAATGTCGAAACAGCGAACAAGAAGACGTTCACCTTCTTCGCACCAAGCAGCGGTCTGGAGCCAGACTCCCCCCCCCTCCTCCCCCCTTTCGCCCCACGCCGAAGCACCGCATACGAAAACGTTCCCCTTCTCAGCCGGGCCACGAGGGCACACGCACACACTTTTTTGATCCGCGGGTCGAGAGCGCACCTCTTCCGGTCGAAGCTAAGCAGGCCGCGCACAGCTTTGATTAACAAAAGGGGGGGGGCTGAAGGAGGGGCCTCACGTCACACGCACACGCACACACACACGCACACACACGCACACCGATCGATCTCCTGGGGCCAGGATGGGCCTAGCCCGCAGCGGTGCGCCCGAACGTCTGGGGATCTGTGACCCTTCAAGCAGAGCGCCTTTCTGCCTCTGCTGGCGGGGGGGGGGGGGGCAGGTTAGGGTGGAGCAGAGCAGAGCAGAGGAGTGCAGACCAGAGTGTAGGAGGGCAGAGCAGCGTAGGGGAGAGTGACAGGGCCCCAGATCTGGATCCTGAGAGATCTCGACCGAGCACTAGTGGCATTCTTCAGGAGGGGACAAAAACACACAGACACAATTCATCGTCGACCCCCAGGAAAATATGGGAAAATATGGGAAGTGGTGGGGAAGACAGAAACCCAGAAAATATGGGAAAATATGGGGAATCTTTTTATTTGTGTGTATTTACTTGTGTGTCCTGGGGTCCCTTCAATTCTGTCAAAGTCCGCGCCTGGTGCGGGCGCCGGCGACAGGTGCGCCGCCGCCGCCGCCGCCGTCGTCGTCGGCGTGGTCGGCGCCGTCGGCGCCGTCGTCGTCGTCGTCATCGTCGTCGTCGTCGTCGTCGTCGTCGTCGTTGCTGGGGCGGGGAGGGGGAAGAGGTCGTGGACCCTCCGAATATTCTCCCGGAGCGGGGGTTCGGGACCCCCCGAATGATTCTCCCCAGTGTGTGGGGGGGGGGTCGTCCAGACCTCCTGGCTCTTCGCGGGGGGGGGAGGATTAGGGAGCGGGGGGAGCCCTCTGACTTCCGACCCCCGTCGAGTCTGTTCCGGCCAGCGGCGGTGGAGCGCGCTCTGGCGATGTCTGCTGTCCGCGGCCCCAGAGCTCCCAGCCTCTTTTGCGTCCGCTGCCTGCCCCGGAGGCACTCTTGATGTCCCCGGGCCAACTCACGGGCCTCAGAGGCCCAGGCCCTTTCTGTGGGCCCCTCCTCCTCCTCCTCCTCCTCCTCCTCCTCCTCCTCCTCATCCTTCTCCTCCTCCTCCTCCTCCTCCTCCTCCTCCTCCTCCTCCTCCTCCTCCTCCTCCTCATCGATCCTTGATCCTCCCTCTACTCCTCGATCCTCTATCCTCCTGGAGCCTTCTCCTTCTCCTCCTCGATCCTTGATCCGCCCTCTGCTCCTCCGAAGAAATGCCCCTTGAAAGTGGAAGCGGCAAAAAAAGGCGACCGGAAACGGCAAAAAGCGGCTCCGGGATTGGAGCCGGAGCCGGAACGGGTCAAAAAACGGCGACGGACCCGGTAAACGACGGCGTCGGGACCGGGAACAGAAACGGCAGAACGGAGCCGGTAACAAAAACGGCCCTGTCGTTTCCAGGGCCTTATAAGCCCAGGCCCCAGGCCGGAGGACAAACACTTTGGATTGAAAGCGGCATGGCGTCGGATGTGTGGCGCCCCCCGAGGCTGCCCCAACTGCATCGTGGTCCCCCACTGCGGCGAGTACAACCACGGGCTCGACAAGCTGGCCGCCCTCAAGATAGGACCCGGGCCCCGTGCCCGCCGATGGTCCCCCCAACCCCCCCCCAGAGGTCCTGCAGGGGTCTCCGGAGGTCCCCAGAGGTGCCCATGCAGGGGTAGCCAGATCCAGACATTCCTCCTCCTCCTCCTCCTCCTCCTTCTCCTCGTCCTCCTCCTCCGCCTCCCCCTCCCACTCCCCCTTCCCCTTCTCCTCCTCCTCCTCCTCCTCCTCCTCCTCCTCCTCCTCCTCCTCCTCCTCCCCCCCCTCCTCCCCCCCCCCTCCCCCTTCTCCTCCTCCTCCTCCTCCTCCTTCTCCTCCTCCTCCTCCTCCTCCTCCTTCTCCTCCTCCTCATTCTCCCCAGTTCCAGACATCCGACGTACGGTCGGACCGAGGCATAAGATTGAGGCCGGTTTTGGAATTCTACCCCAATAGTTTTCGTGTTTGTTGGATGTTCTGGTGCATCCTGGGGGAGGGTGCCCTCGAGGGTTCTGCAGTTAGGTCCGCGGATGGTCTCATGTTCTTGAAGGATGTTCTTCTGTCACAGATCGGCCGCATTGAACAAAAGTGACGACCCAGGTTTTTCGGCTTCTTCGGCCTCTGGGGGCCCTCACCGGGCCCCAGGGCCGTCAAAAAACGATTCGCATGACGAAAAGCTGGCGCTGGGGAAGGCGTCGGGAGTTCCGAGGACCCCGTAGGTATGGAAACAACTCAACACATCGGATCTCAGGCGTGGTCTCAAGGAGGCCTGCGGAGGGCCGACACAAGCCCCCAACACACAGTTCGGGGAAACGTAAGCTGTGAGTTCGCGGGAACTCGGGCTTGCCGACTTTTGGCGAGCACGTCTTGGATTTCGACGGTCCAATTTTCGTTGGATGTTTACAGCGGGAGGTCGCGTCATCTTTCAGATTGGGTCCCCCGAGCCCCAGTCTAACCTCTCCCCGACGACTGTTGCCAGAAAGCCTGGAGCCTCGATCCTCGACTCTCGATCCTCGATCCTGGATCCTCGATCCTCGATCCTCGACCCTAGATCATCGACCCTCGATCCTCGATCCTCGACCCTCGATCCTTGATCCTCCACCTCCGCCTCCTCCTCCAGCCGCTGCCGCCCTGCGGACTTGGCGGACCTGACGGCACCACGGGGGTCTGCGGGGCCCCGCGGACTTGGCGGACCTGACGGACCTGACTGACTAAGGGCAGTCTTAGCGGTGAGTCCCGCTGCTCAGACGCAGGCGGCGCCTTTCCGAAGCCGCCTTCGCCACCCCGGGCTGGCCTCTTGTTGAAACCTCCGTCCAGGGGTCGCACTGTTCCTCCTCCTCCTCCTCCTCCTCCTCCTCCTCTTCATCCTCCGTCTCCTCCATCTCCTTCCGTTGGCTGCGGGCAGCTATGGATCCCCCATGATCCTCCTCCCCAAGGGCAGAGCCTGGCTGATGGAGCCACGCGAGTGTCGCGAGCGACCGACCGACCGACCGCCCCCCTCCTCCTCTTTCTCCTCCTCCTCCTCCTCCACCTCCTCCTCCTCCTCCTCCTCCTCCTCCAACTGGGCTTTCGATTGCGGCCGCGGTCGATTGCACGCTAAAGCTGAAGTGTACACATTTACCTCACCACGGTTTGCCGGAGGGGAGCCGACGTAGCGGCCTTGCACTCCATGTCTTTTTCCTTCTCCTCCTCCTCCGCCTCCTCTTCGTCCGACTCCTGTATGGAGAATGGACCTGGTGGCGATCTGACCTGCTCAGACTTCTTTTGGTGGCCAGCGCCGTGATTGCCAGAGGTGTCCCAGGCCCAAGTTTTCCGTAGCGCCGCGTTTCATGCCGTTTTGGGCCTCCAGGTGCCTCCTGGGCCCAGTGATGGGTGGCCTGGACGCCTCCTGGCACCCTCCTGGAAAGACCACCTCCCCAACCATGCTCCGAGATTTGGTTTCTCCCTCCGCGGATCAAGGGCTCCTGTCCCTCTCCTCGCGTGTAGCTCTGCTACCTGGGTTCACTCTTGATGGCCCCGGGGGCCCGAACGCGGTCCCGGGGGCCGAAAGGAAGGAACGCCGCGATTGAAGCGACCCTGGGGCCTCTGGGTCCTGTGCGACCTGTGGGACCCGTGGGACTTGTGGGAACTGTAGGATCTCTGCGACCTGGGGCACTTGTGGGGCCCGTGAGACCTGTGAGACCTGTGGGGCCTGTGGGCAAGCGGGAGCTGGGACTCGAGCGACCTGTCAGACTTGTGGGACCTGCGGGAGCTGTGGAGCCTGTGGCGCCCGTGCGGACCTGTGGGACCTGTGCGACCTCTCGGACTTGTGGGACCAGTGGGGTCTGTGAGTTTGGTGGGACCTGTGAATCTGTGGAGCCTGTGGAACTTGTGGGTTTTGCGAGAACTATGGGACTCGTGGGACGTGGGACTTGTGTGGCTTGTGCGACCCGCGGGGGCACCTGCAGGGCCTGTGTGACCTGTGGGGCAAGTAGGACCTGTGGGACTTGAGCGACCTGTGGGGCCCGTGTGACCTGTGGGACGTGTGCGACCTCTTGGACCCGTGGGACCAGTGGGGCCTGTGAGACTTGTGGAACTTGTGGAACTTGTGGGACTTGTGGGACTGACTTGTCCGGTCTCCACGACCCGCTGGGGCACCTGTGGGGCCTGTGGCGTGAGTTTGTTAGGACCTGTGCGACCTGTGGGGCATGTGGGACCTGCGAGGCCATTCGGGCCTGTGGGACTTGTGGGGACTGCGAGACGTGTGCGGCCTGTACGACCTGCGGGACCCGTGCCGCCCGTGCAACACGTGGGACCTGTGCGACCTGCGGGGCCTGTGAGGCCCGTGCGACACTTGCGACCTGCGTGGCCGGTGAGACCTGTGGGTCGTGTATGACCCGTGAGACGTCTGGGACTTGTGGGGCCTGTGGGTCTTGCGCGTGACTTGTGGGACCCTTGAAACCTGTGGGACCTGTGGGACCTGTGTGGCAGGTGGGACTGGTGGGATTTGTTCGACCTGTGGGACTTGTGGCCTGTGGGACCTGGGGGACCTCTGTGGCCTTTGGGACCTGTCAGACATGCGGGGCCTGTGGGACCTGTGGAATTAATGGGGCCTGGACAGACAAGTCCACAGTTCCAACCTGCCCCATAATATGGGGCAGGTTAGAACTGTGGGCTTGTCCGACCTTTGGGACCTGCGGGGCCTGCGGGACCCGTGGGGCCTGTGGGACCTCTGTGGTTCGTGGGACCTGTAAGGCCCTCGACACCTGTTGGACGTGAGACCTGCGGGACCTGTGAGACCCGTGGGACCTGTGGGACCTCTGGCACCCGTGGAACCAGTGGAACCTGTGGGACCTGGGGGACCTGTACGTCCTGTGGGACCTGCGGGACCAGTGAGATTTGTAGGACTCGTCGGACCTCTGGGACCTGCGGGAACTGTGGAACCTGTGGAACTTGTGGAACTTGTGGAACCTGTGGGACCTGTACGGCCGCTGGGGCCTGCGGGACCTGTGCGGCCTGTGCGACCTGGGGGGCCGTGCGATTTCGGAATAATAAGTTTTGAGGGGATCTCTGGCGAAGCGGCCGCCGGACCCGGGCAGTCTCGGGTTTCCCGTCCCGCTTGTGGTAGCCGTGATTAGAGAGGAGAGCACAATTCAGGAAGAAATTGTCAGGAAAGGAATTGTCAGGGAGTCTCAGGCGAAACGGTGCCAGACTGGACGGTCTCGGTCTCCGCGCCCCCTTTTTGTGGGACTCTTCAGCACGGCCATGTGCACGCTTGAGGGATCGTGGCCGTTCGGGCCAGACATGTAGCCGGCAGTGGGGCGAGAGCACGATTCTTGAATACACGTCGAGGAAGTCTGAGACGAACCGGCCGCCAGACTGTTCTGGACTGTTCTGGACCAGGCGGTCTATCACCACCCACCAAACCACCCCAACCCAACCCGAAGGCTCAGATTTACCCTCGATTTCCAGTTGGGGGGGGTCGGGAAACATCGAAAAAACACGTGTGGAACCCGTACCCCCCCCAACCCGAAATTCGGGTCTTCGGGTTGGGTTGGGGTGGTCTGGTAGGTAGTCAGTCTAGGGCTCCCCGTCCACTTTGTGGGACTCTTCAGCGTTTTTTTTCCCAACCAGCCTATGGTGTTGGGTCTTCGTTTTGGAGCGACGGCGCTCCGCATCTCCCACCCGTTGCTCTCTCCTCCCCATCCTCCCATCCCTGCCTCTGCCCTCCGCACCCAGTACAGCGCGTCGTGGCTGTATGCAGGAGGAAAAGAAACACACAGACACAATTCATCCTCGATTTCCTAGAAAATATGGGAAAATATGGGAAGTGGGCGGGAAGACAAAAACCCATAAAATATAGGAAAATATGGGGGATCATTTTATTTGTGTGTATTTATTTGTGTGTCCTTGGGCCCCTTGATGTATGGGGAGCTCCACCGATGGTCCCAGTGGCGGTGTTCGCATGCGTCTCCCCCACCCAGTACAGCGTTTCGTGGCGCCATGGGGAGCTCCACCAAAGGCCTCAGGCGGTGTTCGCGTGGCCACGTAGGGAGCTCCACCGAAGGTCCCAGTGGGGTTGCATGCGCCTCCCCCGCCCATTACGGCACACCCCTTACGCGGTTCGTGGCTCCATAGGGGGCTCCACCAAAGTCCCCAGGGCAAGGGGCATGATGACAGGCGATGGCGGCCATGATATTCATGATACGGCCATGATGACGGTTGACGATGATGATGATGATGATGATGATGATGATGATGATGATGATGATGATGGTGGTGGTGGTGGTGGTGGTGGTGGTGATGATGATGATGATGATGATGCTGATGCTGCTGATGATGATGATGCTGATGCTGATGCTGATGCTGATGCTGCTGCTGATGATGATGATCATGATAATGATGATGCTGATGATGATGACGACGATGACGGTGATGATGATGGCCACGATGCTGATATTAAGGATGACCATGATGACGATGACGACGAAGATGAGTATGACGATGGGGACGACGATGGTGATGGTGATGATAATGGTGATGATGAAGATGATGATGATGATGGTGATGATGACGATGCTGATGCTTATGATGATGACGATGAAGATGATCATTACAATGCTGATGATGGCGATCATTATGCTGAGGCTGATGATGATGCTGATTATGCTGTTGCTGCTGCTACTGGTGATGATGCTGATGATGATGACGATTATGCTGCTGATGATGCTGATGATGAATATGACGATGGCTATCATGATGCTGCTGCTGATGATGGTGATAATGATGATGATGATGATGATCATGATCATGATACTGATGCTGATGATGACGATGCTGATGGTGATGAGGATCATGCTGATGACGATGACGATCACGATGGCGATGCTGATGGTGATGATGATGAGGATGATGATGGTGATGATGATGATGATGCTGATGATGATGATGCTGATGATGATGATGATGATGATGATGAGGACGACGATTATGATGATGGTGATTGTAATAATGATGATGCCGGTGATGCTGATGCTGATGATGATGCTGATGATGATTATGACGATGACGATGACGATGATGACGATGATGATGATGATGATGCTGATGCTGATGCTGATGCTGATGACGATGATGATGATGATGATGATGATGATGATGATGATGATGATGATGATGATGATGATGATGATGATGTGATGGTGGTGATGGTGATGGTGGTGGTGGTGGTTGTGATGATGGGAGCAGGGGGAGGGGGAGGAGGGAGGAGGAGGAATGAACGCGGGGCGCTGTCTTTCCAAAACGATGCACGCACGTTCGTCGCCCTCCCCTCGCACGATTCGCGGCCCGCTTGGGAGCTCCGTCGAGGCCGCAGCGCCAGGGCCCGCGTGCCCTGTTTCGGGGCCCCACAAGAAGCTCACCCGAGGCCCCAGTGGAAGGGCCCGCGCGGCGGCCCCGCCCCTTGGTGGCGCATCCCTCGCACGCTTCGCGGCCCCATAGTGGGTTCCACCTACAGGCTCGATCCTCCCCCTCCTCCTCCTCCTCCTCCTTCCTCCTCCTCCTCCTCCTCCTCCTCCTCCTCCTCCTCCTCCCCCTCCTCCCTCCTCCTCCTCCTCCTTCCTCCGCCACCTCCTCCACCTTCTCCTCCTCCTCCTCCTCCTCCTCCCGGTCCCATAGTGGGTTCCACCTACAGCCCTCGTGGCAGCGCCCGTATGGCGGCCCCGCCCCATATCGGCACACCCTTCGCGCTCTTCATGGCTCCACGAGGAGGTCCCCCGAGGGTGATGCCCGCCACGACGGCACGCACGACTGCATCTGGTGGGGTCCTTCGCCATGATCACTTTTGCTTCTATGAAAGCCGTGCGAGTGCTCGTGGCCGTCCGGGTCAAACATGCAGCTGGCATCGAAGCGAGGGCACGATTCCGGAATCAATCGTGAGGAAGTCTCAGGCGGATCGCAGCCATGAAATGGGGTGAGAACACGGCCACGTGGACCTGAGTGAGTTTTGTACAAGGGATCGTGGCCGTCTGGTTCAAACATGTAGCGGCATTGAGGCGAGACCACGGTTATGAAGACATGTTGAGGGCGTTCCTCTTGAAACGCAGCCAGTGCAGGGGCGAGAGCACGGCCATGTGGAAATCCGTGTTTTCCCCAGGCAAATCTGTGGTGTTGGGTCTTCGTTTTGAAGCGACGGCGCCCCGCGCCTCCCACCCGTCGCCCCCTCCTCCCCATCCTCCCATCCCTGCCTCTGCCCTCCGCACCCAGCACAGCGCTTCGTGGCCCCCCCCACATGGAGCTCCACCGAAGGCCTCAGTAGCGGTGTTCGCAGGCGACTCCCCAACGCAGTACCGCGTTTCGTGGCCCCATGCGGAGCTCCACCCAAGGCCCCAGTGGCAACGTTCGCATGCGTCTCCTCCACCCAGTACAGCGTTTCGTGGCCCCATAGGGAGGTCCACCGAAGGCGTCAGTGGCAAAGCTCGTATGCGTCTCCCCCACCCAGTACAATGTTTCGTGGCGCCATGGACAGCTCCACCAAAGGCCCAAGTGGCAAAGTTCGAGTGCGTCCCCCCACCCAGTGCGGCGTTTCGTGGCTGCAAAGGGAGCTCCTCCGAAGGCCCCAGTGGAGGTGTTCGCATGCGTCCTCGCCACCCAGTACCGCGTTTCGTGGCCCCATAGGGAGCTCCACCGAATGCCCCAGTGGCAAATTTCGCATGCGTCTCCCCCAGCCAGTACAGTGCTTCGTGGCCCCATACGGAGCTCCACCGACAACTACAGTGGCAGGGTCCGCATGCGCCTTCTCCTCCCAGTACAGCGCTTCGTGGCCCCATAGGAAGGAGCTCCACCGAAGGCCTCAATGGCACCGTCCATCTGCGTCTCCCCCCACCCAGTACACCGTTTCGTGGCCCCATGGGGAGCTCCTTCGAAGGCCCCGGTGGCGGTGTTCGCGTGCGTCTCCCCCGCCTGGTACAGTGTTTCGTGGCCCCATGGGAGCTCCCAAACCCCAGTGGTGGTGCTCGCATGCGCCTCTCCTGCTCAGTACAGCGCCTCGTCGCCGCAAAGGGAGCTCCACCGAAGGCCCCAGTGGTGGTGTTCGCACGCGCCTCCCCCACCCAGTACAGCGTTTCGTGGCCCAAAAGGGAGCTCCACCGCAGGCCCCAGTGGCCGCAGGCCGCATGTGCGTCTCCCCAGTACAGCGTTTCATGGCCACATAAGGGGTGCCCGCATGCGCCTCCCCCGCACATTACGGCACACCCCTTGCGCGATTCGTGGCCCCATAGGGAGCTCAACCACAGTCCCCAGGGCAAGGTGCATAATGATGGGCGATGGCGCCATGATGTTGATGATACGGCCATGATGACGGTTGACGATTGTGATGGTGATGATGACGATGATGATGACGATGATGGTGATGATGACGGCCATGATCTTGATGTTAATAATGATCGCGATGATGATGGTAATGACGATGACGATGACGGTGACGATGACGACGATGATGCTGATGATACTGATAGTGATGATGATGCTGATGACGATGATCATGATGATGATGATGATGATGATGATGATGATGATGATGATGATGATGATGATGATGGTGACGATGATAATTATGATGATGATGCTGATGATGCTGATGATGGTGCTGGTGATGACGATGATGCTCGTTCTGATGACGATGGCGATGACGTTGACGATGACGATGATGATGCTGATGCTGATGATGATGACGATGCCGATGACGCTGATGACGCTGATGATGATGATGATGATCATGATGATGATGCTGATGATGATGATGATGATGATGATGATGATGAGGAGGAGGAGGAGGAGGAGGAGGAGGATGATGATGATGCTGATGCTGATTATGATTATGACGATGACGATGCTGATGATGCTGCTGCTGCTGCTGATGATGATGATGATGATGATGATGATGATGATGATGCTGATGAGGATGACGAGGACGAGGACGAGGATGAGGATGAGGATGAGAGTAAGGATGAGAGTGGTGATGATGGGAGGAGGGGGATTGGGAGGAGGAGGGAGGGAGGAGGAGGGAACGCGGGGCGCTGTCTCTTGAGAACGGCGCGAGCACGTTTGCCGCCCTCCCCTCGCACGCCTTGCGGCCCCACTGGGAGCTCCGCCGAGGCCGAAGCGCCATGGGCCCGCGTGCCGCGCGAGCTCACCCGAGGCCCCCCGTGGCAGCGCACACGCGCGCCGGCCCCGGCCCACTGCGGCGCGCGCCTCTCGCGGTCCGCGGTCCTCTACAGTCGTTATTTTACGGTTTGATAAAAGGTTGGATTCCAACAATCTATATATATGTATATATATATATATATATATATACATGTATATTTAAATATATATATATATACATATATATATATACATATATATATATATGTATATATATATAGATATGTACACGCCGCTCGGACGTGGGCATTTTTCCGTCGGCGAGGACCATCGAGGAGCATCCTTGATCACTTCGCGAAAAAGCCACGCACGAAACCGAGACAAAAAACACAGGGAGTGGACGTCCGAGCGATGGCCAGTGGTGGGTTCCACCGGCAGCCCCCGTGGCGGCGCCCACATGGCGGCCCCGCCCCACATCGGCACACCCTTCGCGTGATTCGGGGCCCCATGAGGAGAGATCTCCCGAAGGCGATACCCGCAACGACAGTGCTCACAACGGCATCTGGTCGGGTCCTTCGCCAGGATACTTACAAGGGGTCGTGGCCGTCTGGACCAAGCACCTTTCGCAGGACGAAAGATTTTCCCCTTGAGGTGCAAATGGCGATGATGAGTTGGAAGTTAATGACCGAACCCCCATCCCCCGTAGAATCTTAACACGGGCGGGTTTTGGGGCCCGCGGATCCGATTTCCTCGGGTTCCCCGTTTTGATTTGATATTATGAATTTAAAACGGGGGGTAAACCGGATTCGATCAGACCGAACACGGATCCAGCAAATCCGAATCGGATCCACGCGGACGGAAATCGGATCCAGTGAAACAAATACCAAAGCCACACTTGGATCCGCGCGAACTTACGGGATCCGACGGCGGTTATCTCATACGCGTCTGCTCAAGACTTCAAGCCGTCGTCAGGGGCCACAAGGAAAAACATTTCGTCCTGGGGATGTAGCCCGCATTGAAGCGAGAGCGTGATCCTTGAATACATTGTGAGGAAGTCTCAGACGAAGCAGCTGGCGCACCAGCTGCCAGACCAGGCGGTCTCGGGCTCCCTGTTCCCCCTGATGGACTCTCCAGCTGCCTGTTTTACCTAACAGCTTTTGCTGATAGATTTCTAGTGGTGTCAAAAGAGAGCATCTTGACGCCCCAGGGGGGTCTGGGCGGGAACCGGATACGGGAACCGGACAAAACCGGCAGCCCCAGGAATCCTTAGGAATCCTTAGGAATTCTTAGGACTCCTTAGGAATCCATTCCCAGAACACCATTCCCAGGCCACATTTTGAATGCCCGGAGCCAACTGTAGGCCACTTCGTGTTCTTCGTGTTCCCAGAACACCATTCCCAGGCCACATTTGGAATGTCCGGGGCCAACTGTAGGCCACTTCGTGTTCTTCGTGTTCCCAGAACACAATTCCCAGGCCACATTTTGAATGCCGGGAGCCAACTGTAGGCCACTTCGTGTTCTTCGTGTTCCCAGAACACCGTTCCCAGGCCACATTTTGAATGCCCGGAGCCAGCTGTAGGCCACTTCGTGTTTTTCGTGTTCCCAGAACACAATTCCCAGGCCACATTTTGAATGCCCGGAGCCAACTGTAGGCCGCTTTTGAATGCCCGAGCTGAGGCAGGCTGAGGCCGAGGCAGGCTGAGGCTGAGGCTGAGGCTGAGGCTGAGGCTGAGGCTGAGGCAGGCTGAGGCTGAGGCTGACTGCAGGCTGAGGCCGAGGCAGGCTGAGGCTGAGGCTGAGGCAGGCTGAGGCTGAGGGCTGAGGCTGAGGCTGAGGCTGAGGCTGGCTGATGCAGGCTGAGGCTGAGGCAGGCTGACGCTGAGGCTGAGGCAGGCTGAGGCTGAGGCTGAGGCAGGCTGAGGCTGAGGCTGAGGCTGAAGGCAGGCTGAGGCTGAGGCTGAAGCAGAGAGGCTGAGGCTGAGGCTGAGGCTGAGGCTGCAAGCTGCGGCTGAGGCAGGCTGAGGCTGAGGCTGATGCAGGCTGAGGCTGAGGCAGGCTGAGGCTGAGGCTGAGGCAGGCTGAGGCTGAGGCTGAGGCCGAGGCAGGCTGAGGCTGAGGCCGAGGCAAGCCGAGGCAGGCTGAGGCTGAGGCTGAGGCTGATTGAGGCAGGCTGAGGCTGAGACAGGCTGAGGCTGAGGCTGAGGCAGGCTGAGGCTGAGGCAGGCTGAGGCTGAGGCCGAGGCAGGCGAACCCTTCGGAATCTTTAGAATTCCCTAGGAATCCTTAGGAATCCCTAGGATTCCCTAGGAATCAGGTTTCCTAAGGATTCCTATGGATTCCTAAGGATGCCTAAGGATGCCTCAGGAATCCCTGGGAATCCTTAGGATTCCATTGGATCCTAAGGCCGTTGCCACTGCGACTGTCATTGCGACTGCGACTGCGACAGTGAGAACAGCAGAATTCTACAACTGGATTCTTACCTGAATCTTAAGGGGAATGCTTCCAGATATGCTTATACGCATCGCTGTTAGGTTGCTTCGCTGGGATAATTTCACATGTGTTAGAACCTTCTGGCGAAACGCTATGGGGGAAAACTCTGATCGTTGGAGTTCTGGTGAGATCCAACGTCACGAAACATGGAACATTATGTAAACTCACGACTGGAGTCCTATTTTCCATGTTTCTGCAGCATGTCTCGAGCCGTGTCCACCTATGATGCCCCAGGCCCCTGGATATTGGGTGAACGCGCCCAGTGGAAAGTTAGCCTGGCGAAGGACACAACCATGTGCAGTTGTGAGTACCGCAGTTCTGGATATCGTCTTCGGTGGAGCTCACTGGGCGGGGGAGACGCATGCGAACACCGCCTCTGGAGTTGTCGGTGGAGCTCCGTATGGGGCCACGACGCGCTGTACTGGGTGGTGGAGACGCATGCGAACTTTGCCACTGGGGCCTTCGGTGGAGCTCACTCCCTATGAGCCACGAAATTTTGTACATGGTGGGGGAAACGCATGTGGACTGTGCCACTCTTCGGTGGAGCTCCCTATGGGGCCACGAAGCGCTGTACGTACGGGGTGGAGAGAGACGCAAGTGGACGGTGCCATTGAGGTCTTCGGTGGAGACCCCTATGTGGCCACGAAGCGCTGTAATGGTTGGGGGAGACGCGTGCGGACGGTGCCACTGGGGCCTTCGGTGGGGTTCCCTATGGGGCCATGAAGCGTTGTACTGGGTGGTTGAGACGCATGCGAACTTTGCCACTGGGGCCTTCGGTGGAGCTCCCTTTAGGGCCACGAAGCGCTGTGCTGGGTGGGGGGGGAACGCATGCGAACACCTCCACTGGGACCTTCGGTGGAGCTCCATATGGGGCCACGAAAAGTTGTATTCTGTTGGGGAGACGCAAGCGGGCTGTAGCACTGGGACCTTCGGTGGAGCTCCCTATGGCGCCACGAAGCGTCGTACTGGGTGGGGTGGGGGGGGGGGGCGCATGCGGGCTGTAGAACTGGGCCCTTCGGTGGAGCTTCCAATGGGGCGACGAAGCGTGTGAGGGGTGTGCCGAAATGGTTGTCTGAGGCACGCCGGGGAGGAGCGAGGAGGAGAAAGAGGAGGAGACGCGGGGCGCGGTCTCTTCGCAACGAGGGCCCAACACCACAGGCTGGTCGGGAACAGGTGCGGCGAACCACCCCGATCTCGGGGGCTGACCTGCCCGCCCCCCCCCCGAGAGACCGCTCACTCCTCCTCCCCGCCCCCCGCCCCTGGACGACAGGATCTCTGCTGGGCCTGACCGCCCGGGAGCTGCCGACCGCCGCGGCCGCGGCCCCCGGGGCGCCGCCCGCCGCGGGCGCGCCCGCCGCAGAGGCCGCCGCGGCCGCCGCCCACGAGGCGCCGCCCGCCGCGGGCGCGCCCCCGCGGAGGCCCCCGGCGAGGCCGCCGCGGCCGCCGTCTGCGAGGCGCCGCCCGCCGCGGGCGCGCCCGCCGCGGGCGCGCCCACCGCGGAGGCCCCCGGCGAGGGGCCGCTGGCGCCCCGGCCGGCGCCGGCGGAGTCGGCGCCGACGCTGCGACCAGGTGCCGCGCCGACGCGCCGCGGATGCCGGCGGGCCGGCCGGCCGGCCAGCCCGTCGTCGTCGTCGTCGTCGTCGTCGTCGTCGTCGTCGTCGTCGTCGTCGTCGTCGTCGTCGGTGTCGTCGGTGCCACTGGCCCAAGGTGCCCCCAGCTTTCCGCTCCATTTTGTGGAGCCCCTGGGGCCCTCTGGGCCTCGTGAGGGGTGCCGTGGAGGTCTCACACCGCACGATCTGTAACGCTTTTGTGCACATCCAGAAGGCTTCGCGGGGCCGCTGAGCCCCGCCGTGTCTGCCAGCGGCCCTCAGCAGACGGCATGCTCCATGCTCGTGTCCGCGGGCGCGCGTCCGATATGCCCCCTCTGCCCACTCTGCCGCCCGATTCCCGCCCGCTCCTTGCTGGTGCTCGTGCTTCTCTACTCCCCCCTGCTGCCTCTTGGGCATCTCTAGCGTGCACAGTATGTAGCATCCTATACAAGCTTGTGTATCATATGACACACAGAGAGCAGCATAATGCATGCTGCTCTTTGTCGTGGTCTTCGTTGTGCTGCCCACCGCGAATGTAAGCCGCGGCCTCGAGCGGCCGCTGCTACGGCGCGGCAGCTCTCCAATGCTTTGGGAGTGGCACGTCTTCGCCAGCTCCGCAGGCACGCACCGCCTGCCTTCTCTGCTTTGCTGCGCCGTCGTCGGTCGTCCCCTTGGGGCGGTGTGCTCCTCCTCCTCCTCCTCCTCCTCCTCCTCCTCCTCCTCCTCTTCCTCCCTCACCCCTCGTCCTTCCCATCCCTCGTGCTTGCCCGGGTCCCAGAACCGATTTTCGGCGAGGCCCGTCCGTGCAAAAACGAAAACGTCGCTTCTGGATTCGTCCCGAGATGCCCCCCGAAGCAGTGGCAGGAGCCACGACTCGGGGGCCTCTCTTCCCGGCGCGCCTCGGGGCGGGATGCCGCGGTTGCACAAAGGAGCTCCTCGAAAGGAGTTCCGAGCGTGGCGAGCAGCTGTGACAGCGGCAATGTGTTCCGAAAGCAGTGGGGGCAGGCGAGGAGAGATCGCCCTCTTTATGAGCCGCTTGCACCTCTGGCTTGCCCAGGGTGGTCTTTCCGCGCCCGACTTTTTCGGTCGTCCTTCCTCCACCACGGCCGCGGCCACGCTCTGGTCTCGAAGCGGCGCGTTCGCCTTGAGGCCAGCCGCAGTCCTCACCGGAAATGGCGCAGTCGCGGCGGCCACATTCTTGGCAAGGAACAGTGATTCACGTTGTTGGCTCGGGATTGCGCCCTCGCCTCCAAGCCAGGTTACGTTCCTGACCAGGAATGATGCTCTCGCCCCAGAGCGGCCCACATGTCGGAGGCTGGGGGTGAGATCGCAGTGGAACGGAGGGCCTCCGACCAGGAAATCGGTTTCGGTTTCGTGTTCGTGCCGTGCGTGCGTGCGGGCGAGGCGAAGCTGCGTGGGCGCGCGAGAGGAAGGATCCCGTCGTCGCTAGGGCGATTCGGATGCAAAAGTCCAGCCCTCTAGTGGGCGCGCGGTGGCTGGGGATGTTCCGCTGTGGTGTCTCGCAGTGTCCCGATGGTGTCCCGCAGACTCTCGCCGTGGGCGCGCGAGAGGAATGATCCCGCTGTTGCTAGGACGATTCGGATGCAAAAATCCGCTCCTCGGGTGGGCGCGCGGTGGCTGGGGGTGTCCCACCGTGGTGTCCCGCGTTGCCCCGATGGTGTCCCACGGTGTCCCGCCGTGGTGTCCCGATGGTGTATCGTGATGTCCCGTGGTGTCCCCTGGTGACCCGCGGTGTCCCAGTGGTGTCCCGCGGTGTCCCGTGGTGTCCAGTTGTGTCCCATGGTGTCCCGTGGTGTCCCGCCGTGGTGTCCCGATGGGGTCCTGGTCGATAGTGAGATCGATAGCGAGGTCGATAACGACCGAGATGTGGTGAGACCGGTAGTGAGATCGATAGCTGTGACGTCACATCGCGGCCGGAGCCTCGTCATCATGCGTCGTCGCCAACTCGGGGGCGCGCCACCAGCATCGTCATCATCATACCCATCGCAGTTACCAGCAGTTGGTTCTTTCCCCTGCCCCTAACCCCCTTATCACCTGAAGGGTGGTCATATCGGTATGACTGGGGGTAATGCTCTCGCTGGGGCGGTGGCCATTTTTCTTGTTGGGGATGATGCTTTCGCTCCAGCGCTAGCTTGCCTGGAAAGGGATTCCATTTTCCCTCCGAGCTTCGATCGGCCTCGCAGGTGCCATGTTGTGGACCCAGCTCTGCAGCGAAACTGCCCGTCCCTGAAGCATGTCGTCTTCTGCCCCCATCTTCTGGCCTGTGCCCCGAGGTGCCACGCGCCGCGGCAGCGGTGGCAGCGGCGCCGCAGCAACACCCCAGGTGGTGCGGCGCGCCGGCGCTTTCGCGCGGTGCCTTGGAGGGAAGCAGGCCCCCGGCTATGGCCTGAAATTCTGAAGCTAAGCCGTCGGGACTGCGCTGCTCGGGGCGATCAGAGAGCAGATTGCGCCGGGAGGGCTGAAGGTGCCAAACCGCACTCCAGCAGGATTCTCGGGCATCCTCTTCAAGGTCCTTGCGCCTCTCGCCCTCGCCCATCGGTCCACGCGAGTTGTGCAGCGGTCCTCGTGTCTAAACGCTTGTCTGCTCTTGCCCATCCCCTCGACCCTTCGACTCGCGGGTGGGCTGCGCGCCGCGGACAACCCCCTCGGCCGCGCTCATTCCCATCTCGGATCCACCCTGAACCTTCCGCTTTCGTTGACCCCTTTCTCAAATTGGCGGTGTTACAGGTCCCCAGCCAGCACCCCCCATCACGACCCGAGCAATCTTTCTGAGCATTTTTCTTGGGCCCAGCCGATCCGTCAGGGCCCCGGGGCCCTGGACTGGATGAAAAAGCCAGGTGCGAAAAATAATCAGAGCTCCGACGCCGTGTTTTTCCCCGCATTCAAAGTGGGGTTCTCTTGTTTTCTCTGGACGCCCCGCGCAGGAACAGGAACCCCCCCCTCCCTTCTCACTCACACACTCACACGCACACTCACACACTCACACACTCACATCATCATCATCACCACCACCACCATCATCATCATCATCATCATCATCATCATCATCATCATCATCATCATCATCATCATCATCATCATCATCATCATCATCATCATCGTCATCGTCATCGTCATCGTCATCGTCATCGTCATCGTCATCGTCATCAGCATCTTCATCATCATCACCACCGTCATCATCATCACCGCATCATCATCACTGCATCATCACTTACACACTCGCACACACCCTCATTCTCCAACTCACTTACTTACCAACTCACGACTACTACTCATTACTCGTCGTCATCATCAGCAGTAACATCATCATCATCATCATCATCAGCATCATCATCATCATCATCATCATCATCATCATCATCATCATCATCATCATCATCATCATCATCATCATCACCATGATCACAGCACCATCGTCAACAGAGCCTCGTCTGTGAGTGGATTGCGAGGAAGTCTCAGGCGGGAGCCCCCTCCCTATGGAGCCCGCCTATCTGGCGGGAGCCTCGTCTGTGAATGGACTGCGAGGAAGTCTCAGGCGGGAGCCCCTCCCTATGGGGCCCGCCGGTTATGTTTTGTAATCCGAGCGGGCCATCGGGATCTTGCAACTACCGTCTTCTTTGGGCCCCTGAGGCCTGGATGTGGAGGAAGTATGAGGCGGGAGCCTCGTCTGTGAGTGACTTGCGAGGAAGTCTCTGGCGGGAGCCGCCTCCCTATGGGGCCCGCCAGTTATGTTTTGTAATCCGAGCGCGCCATCGGGATCTTGTAATTAACTATCGTCACTTTTGGGTCCCTGAGGCCTGAACATGGAGGACGTATCAGGCGTGTACCTCGACTGTGCGTGAATTGCGAGGAATACGCACGACGTGCAGGAGTCCACGTACAAGTGGCCGCACAACTTCTTCGGGCGCGTCCCCATCGTGTTGCACCTCGGCGATTTCCTGCAGCTGAAGCCCACGGGCAGCATCGGCCTCCTGACGGACGTGAGCGAGCTCCCGGACGACGGGTCCTACAAGTACGGGAAGCCGCCGACGGTGGAGATTCAACACGCCGTCAAGGTCTTCTGTCAGATCCCCTGCGTCTTCGAGCTGAAAAGGCACGAACGCTTCGAGGCCAGGGACCCTCTGATCACGTTCCTGGGCTGCATGCGCGAGGAGAAGCCCTTCCCGCCAGAGGTCTGGTCCGCCCGGGAAATGACGTTGGCCGCGAACAACCTCGGCGTCCTGGGCCCTCGGCACCAGCGCGAGAACTTTCGGCCCGGCTACGGCATGGACATTCACTGGGAGACGCTGGCGAGGTGGATCAACGCGCGCGCTCGTCGCGACGCGCGGCGTCTGGGTGTGCCCTTCATTTTTGCTGCAGGCCGTGAACGAGGGCAGTGCGATTCATTGCGATCCCGACGCGGGCCGGCGCCTCCTGAAGGTCCCGGACATGCGCGAGACGGGGGACATCCACGGCGTCTTACCAGCCCACGTCGGCATGGTGGTGCGATTCACGGCAGTGCAGGAAGAGCTGAAAAAAGTTGGGGCTCGCGCGGGAGCATTGGGCCACCGTCGCATCCTTCGAGTTTCACCCCGAGGGCGAGCGGCGGTGCGAGGGGCGCTCGCCGGGCCAGCTTTTCTGCCCCCGTCATCTACCGCAGGGAATCTGGCTGCAGGTGCGCGGCTTCGAGGAGTCTCCGATCTACCGGGAGGTCGCCGAGGTGCTGCTACAGGGCGCCGAAGGCGCCGACGACGACGGCGAGGCCGAGGCGCGGGCGAGGAGCTTGCTCATGTTCAGACCCATCGAGCAGGAGTTCATGTGGCAGAGCTCGGGGCCGCGCGTCGTGCGCCGCTCGGGGTTCACCGTGGCGCGCGCGTCGTGCCTCACCTCCGCGCGGTCGCAGGCCAGACGCCGCGCAAGGGCGTCGCCATCGACTGCGCGAGGGGCGAGGGCGCTTCTCGCACGGGCGTGTCGGACGAGCAGTGGTGGCTGCACATCTACGTCGTGCTCACCCGCGCCACTCGCATGCGGGACTTGCAGATCCTGCGGGCGCCGCCGCGAGAGTTCCTGGGCCGAGGGTCGCCGGCATCCTCGCGGAAAGCGCCCCTGGAGTTCGACGTCAGAGCGGAGAGCCCCAGGGCGGAGGCGGAGCAGCTCGCGGCAACGCTGGGCTTCGCGCTGCCCCCCGATTGAGCGCGGTGGCCCCCCTCTCGGAACCCGCGGGTTTGCCCCGACGGTTTGGTCTCGCGCGCCACCGGCTCGCGGGGTTGTCGTGGCGGCCTGGCCAGCGGGGCTGTCCCCGACGGCTGCGCGGCGTCGCCGTCGGAGGACGCGCTCCTGCCGGGCGCGGCGCGGCGCCGAGGGCGCCGAGGAAAATCTATGCGCGCGCCCCTGCCAGGAGGAAGGAAAGGTGCAGGAGGAGAATGAACGGGGCGTCGAAGAGGAGGGGGGGAAGGAGGAGGGGGTGGAGGAGGAAACAGGAGGGTAACGAGGAGGAATCGGAGAGGCGAGGAGGAGAGTAGAAGGAGGAGAGGAGGAGGAGGAGAGGAGGATGAGGAGGAGGGGAGGACGAGGAGGAGAGGACGAGGACGAGGACGATGACGAGGACGAGGACGAGGACGAGGAAGAGGAAGAGGACGGACGAGGACGAGGACGAGAGAGGACGGGAAGAGGACGAGGACGAGGACGAGGCGAGGAGGAGAGGAGGAGGAGGAGGAGGAAGTAGGAGGAGGAGGAGGAGGAGGAGGAGGAGGAGGAGGAGGATGAGAGGAGGACGAGGGTGGAGGAGGAGGAGGAGGAGGAGGAGGGAGGGGAGGAGAGGTGACAGGAGGCGGGAAGGGAGGAGGGAGGGAGGGAGGGAGGGAGGATGGGGGAGGGAGGATGGGGGAAAGAGGGAGGGAGGGAGGGGGAAGGAGGAGGGAGGGAGGAGGGAGGGGGGAGGGAGGAGGAGAGAGGAGAGAGGAGAGGAAGGAGGAGGAGGAGGAGGAGGGAGGGGAGGAGGAGGAGGAGGAGGAGGAGGAGGAGGAGGAGAGGAGGATAGGGGAGGAGGAGAGGAGGAGGAGGAGGACGAGGAGGACGAGGAGGAGGAGGAGGAGGGACGAGGACGAGGAACGAGACGAGGGAGACGAGACGAGGACGATGAGGAAGACGATGAGAGGACGAGGAGGAGGAGGAGGAGAGGAGGAGAGGAGGAGGAGGGGAGGAGAGGAGGAGGAGGAGGAGGAGGAGGGGAGGAGGGAGGAGGAGGAGGAGGAGGAGGAGGAGGACCGAGGAGGAGGAGGAGGAGGAGAATGAGCCAGGAGGCGGGAGAGGAAGAGGATGATACATGCAACGAGTAGGCGATAAGGACATGCGTAATATAATGATTAAAAGGAGGAAAGGAGGAAATGAGGAAAAGGAGGAGTAGAAGGAGGATGAGGAGGAGGAGGAGGAGGAGGAGGAGGAGAGGAGGAGGAGGAGGAGGAGGAGGAGGAGGAGGAGGAGGAAGGGGGGGAGGAGGAGGAAGAGGAGGAGGAGGAGGAGGAGGAGGAGGAGGAGGAAGAGGAGGAGGAGGAAGGGGGGGAGGAAGAGGAGGAAGGCGGAGAGGGCGGAAGGAAGCCTCCGCCAGACGAAAAAGAAAATGGCGAGGGGCAGGCCACACCGATTATTATGTGGGGTCACACCGTCGGGGTATGATTGTTCGCAACGTGGTCCCCCGGAGATCTGGGCCGTTCTCCCCGGGCCAGATTTTCATCCCGAATCGTTTTTGATGGTGCCGGGCCGCTGCGAGGGCCCCCATATCGGCGACTACAAAGGGTGTGGTTACGCCGGGGTGTGGAATGCGATTGTTTGCGTCGTTAGGGCTTGGGGGGGCACCGCATGGTCGCCATCGGGTCTCCTCGGGACGCGGCGGAGAACTAAGTCGAGGTCTCGCCCACCCCTAGGTTGTGGGTTGCAAACCACACCCACCCTCTGCAAGCCCACAGATCTGGCGTTGCAGGAAAAGTCAACATCGCAGCAAGTCGCCACCAGAACCCCAGACCCCATCTTTCTGCGCCATTTTTCGAGCCGGATCGATCTGTGAGGGTCCTGGTGCCCGAAACCGAGCGAAACCGCCAGTGGTGAAACAACTGCAACGCCAGGACCTCAGGGAACCACACCCTTCGGAGTCGCCAACGTCATGGCGAAATTGCGAAAGCCACCCCGTCGTGATTTCCCCGAACGAGAGAGGAGGTGGGGGTCCTCTGACGCTCGTCACCGCCCACCAAACCACCCCGACACAAACCCGAAGGCCCCAGTTTGCCCTCCATTCCCAGTGGGGGGGGGCGTCGGGGAACATGGACGAACACACATCCCGTTCCCCCCCCAACCCGAAACTTGGGTCATCGGGTTGGGTTGGGATGGTCTGGTACAGTTAGCGCGCATAGTACGGACGCGCGCCTTTTCTAGGGTACCCTTGGGTCCTTGCCTCCGCGGCCCGTCCTATGCTGTTTTCTAGGGCACCTTTGGGGTTTGGTCGACCGCCTCCCAGAAGATCCCAACTTCGGCCTCCAAGGGTCTTGCGTCCTCGCCACCCGTCCTTACAGTGGAAGCCCATGCCAAGAAACACCCTGTTTGCCTCCAGGTTGCCGTGGATTTCTTGGATGTCGATGGTTTTGCCATGGAAAGCGCCACTTCCTCACGCCGCGGAGGGCCCCCCCGAGTCCCCGGGGAGTGGGCCGGGCCCTCGCGGGGCTCTTGCCAGCCCGCTGGCTGCGCCAGGGTCTCTCAGTTGCCCCGATGTGCGCGTCTTGAAATCACCAGCCTCGAACCACCTACCAAACCACCCCAACCCAACCTGAAGGCCTCAATTTGGCCTCCATTTCCAGTGGGGGGGGGTCGGAGAACGTTGAAAAAACACATGGAACCCGTACCCCCCCAACCCGAAATTCGGGTCAAGTTAGGGTTTTCGGGTTGGGTTGGGGTGGTCTGGTAGGTAGTCATTATCCCTATCCCTGATATTGACACGCCAAGAGGAGACGACAATCTCAGGGATGCAGCCTCAGAAGCTGAGGAGATCCCTAAGATCGCCATCGTGATGAGGCGATGCCCAACATAGGGATAGGGGTATGTTCCAGGCTGGTAATGAAACGTAGCACGTCCCGTGTTCAACACGTCCGTGTCAATACGCTGCGTGTTGGCTCCACGTGTTGGACCACGTTGTGGCGAATGTATCGCGTCGGACCTGCGTTTTCAGCGTACGTGTTGAGCTCCGTATCGATACGATACGTGCTGCGTGTTTCGTATCGGGGCAGTCCAGGGTGCATAATGGTAAGACCTCGGTTTAGGACATACGCCTCGGTATTGGGGCAACGGGAACCCCTAAACCATATGGGCGGGTGATAGGGCTTTCCGCAAGCCAAGGTCTGGGGGGGGGGAAATCTCAGGCTGGCAGGATGTACTAGGACCTACTGCAATCTAGGCACTACTAGGCCCAGATCTGGGCACTTTCTAGATCTGGGCCTCCTCGGACGGGGCTGCATCTCTCCTCGAAGTCAAGCGCAGGTTTTTTAGTGCTGATCGAAGCGCCAAGCGCGGCCCGCGGGGTCCGGGTGTTGTATTCACAGCCGCCAGTGTCGGCGTGAATATCGAAAGTTTGGGGTCCTGGGGCGCCGCCACGTCGCGGGAAAAACTTGCGCTTGATTTCGAGGAGGGATGTAGGACGAGGAGAAATCCTTTCCAGAGTTTCAGAGCGCTCTCAGAGCGTTCCGGAGCGCTTTGAGGAGGCCGCGGCGCCCGAGACATCCTTTCAGAGCCGCTGGATCTCAGAGATTTTCTTTTTTATTTCACCCGATGTTATCCTCGTCCTGACTTCTTCTTAAGATCTAGGCCTCCCAGATGGGGACCGTGTACGGCCGGGCCGAGGTACAAGATCGAGACTGGCTCGGGGAGTGTACCCTAACGTTCTTCGTGTTTGTTGGATGCCCTTGTGCATCCTGGGGGAGGGTCGAGTGATCTTTATGGTTTGTGGTGTTTTGGCCGGCGGAGGATCTCATGTTCTTGAAATATGTTTTTCTGTTTTAGGTCCGACCGTAGATCTAGGCCTCCCAGATGGGGTCCGAGTAGATGGGGGCGGAGGATCGCACCGCACCGCCGATGCATCGGCGATGCGGCTCGATGTGGAGCCCGATTTTCTCTACTCCGACGGCGCTGATGGATCGCCGATGCATCGGCAATGCTGCTCGATCCTCCGCCCCCATCCACTCAGACCCCATCCGGGAGGCCTCCAGTAAGGGGTGGTTATGCCTAGGTTGGGCCAGGGAGCGAGCCCAGCTTGAGGCTGATACTTACCCCACCTGTGCCCCCTACCCCACCTTCACGTTTCCACGAGCTGTGGGCTTGGGGGTTGGGGCGGGGCGCTGCTCGGAGGAGGACGCTCTTCTGGGGGAGGGAGCACGGTGGCCACGACCGAGGCGACGCCGCAAGCTCGTGCCGATGCCGATCTTGGTCGTGGTCCATGCTGGCCGTCGCCGACTCGCCAGGGCGATCCACGAATCGATCGGGGGGTGGTGGGTCTGGACGCCCGAAATGTCGGGCGACGAAATCTATACATATCCACTGCTCCCTGACCATGCCCATCTTGAACCCAGGAGCTGTGTATGCGCCCTCCTGGCCAAGCCAGGAGGGCGTGGCGTATACACCGCTGCGGGGTTGAGGATGGGCCTGGCCAGGGAGCCGTGGATATGTATAGATCTCGACGCCCGAAACGGGTACGGAACGAGTGGGTACGATGCCCAACAGCAGTTGCTGTTCCTTTTGAGCAGGCCTCGCTGTCCGCGCCGCCGCGCCCCGTGTGTCCACTTGAGGCAGAGCGCCGCCCGCCCGACGGCGGCCGCTGCTGGGTTGGGAGCAACATGTGTTGTTGGCCATGGTGCCCATTCTTTCCGTACCCATGTCGGGCGTCCAGAGTGGTGTGGGGGGGGGGGGGGTGCGCTGATCGGCGAACGAGCGGGGCAGGAGGAGGAGGAGGAGGAGGAGGAGGAGGAGGAGGAGGGAGGAGGAGGAGGGGAAGGGGGGGGGGGGGCGGCTGGACGGTGGGGGGGGGGGGCGCTGATCGGAGGAAGGCAAAACCCCAGACGGCGAGGGGTCCAAACTGGACGGGTCGACCACACCCGAGCAGTGACGAGGCGTCCTGGCGTGCCTGTAGGCCTGCCAAGCAATGTTCGAGGAACCTCTTGCGGTCTCCACGAAATGTTCTTAGAGCATTTCTGGCCGGGCTGTCTTGTCTCAACACATGGGGCTTGTGTCCTAAGAACAGTGTTTTTGTGAGTAGAACATTTCCCGGTTCGAAGAACAGTTTGTGGTAGGCAAAACCCCAGACTCATGGGCCTGTTTTCCACCACCACCACCATAAGTTGGAGGGAGGAAGGAGGTAGAGGATAAGGAGGAGGACGAGGAGAAGGAGGAGGAGGAGGACCCCCTCCCCCTCCCACTTATGGTAGTGGTGGTGGAAAACACGCCCACCACAGACGGCGAGGGGCCCTGCACACGCCCGCGCGCGCGTTCGCCGCCTCCCGAGAGGCCGCGGCGGCGGCGGCGGAGGGCCGCGCCGCCGCGCGGGCCTGCCTGGACCTGGACTCGGACTGAGTCCCCGGGGCTCGCCGAGCGCGCTCCGCTGCCCGCAGGGTGCCTGCTCGCAAGGTCTCGGAGGGGGGGGAGGAGGAGGAGGAGGAGGAGGAGGAGGAGGAGGAGGAGGAGGAGGAGGAGGAGGAGGAGGAGGAGGAGGAGGAGGAGGAGGAGCAGGAGGAGCAGGAGAGCCTGCTCCTCCTGCTCGCAGAGTGCCCGCTCGCATGTAGTGGCGAAGCGTCCTGGCTCGCCTATTGCCCCACCAGGCAATGTTCTAAGAGCCTTTTGTGGCTTCCACGGGATGTTCTTGGAACATGTCTGGCGGAGGCTGTCTTGTTTTCTCACGTCGGGTTTATGTTCTAAGAGCACTGTTTTTGTTCTTAGAGCATTATCGGGTTCTAAGAACATGTCGTCGCAGGACTATAGGAATGCCGGGACGGTCGGTCCCTGCTCAATGCTCGCAGACGTCCGATGTCAGGGATCACAGATCCCTCGCGGCGGAGCCAGGCAGTTTGCGAGCAGCTGCCTTGCGGGTAGTGGAGCGCGCTCGTCTAGGGGCGCCCGGCACGTGCCGGGGAGGCGGACAAAAGCGGGCGGCTGCGGGCGGCGGCGGCGGCGGCGGCGGCGACGGCGACGGCGGCGACGGAAGAAGGTGGCGACGACGGAAGAAGGCGGCGACGACGACGACGACGGAAGAAGGGCGGTTGTGGTGGCGAGCGGCACGGCTAAGAGGAGGGCCAGTCAAGACAGTGGCGGCTCCCCTTGTGCGTTTTTTTTGTTTTTTTTTTTTTTGTATTTTTTGGAGGCTCCTGGAGGCGTCTCGTCGCCGCGGCTGGATCCGCCTCGGCCCCAGGAGGGGTCTGGCTTGGCATCGTTCGGACGTGTGCCTTTTTCCTTCGACGAGGGCCATCGGGGAGCATCCTTCATCATTTGGCGAAACACCCACGCACGAGACCGAACATTATCCCAGTGCGACCCTACCTAGGAGATGGAGCATCTAGGACAGCAACATCTACATCTACACCGACAGCTACATTAACATCTACACCTGCATCTACATCTACATCAACATCAACAGCGAGACTCACATCTACATCTACATCTACACCTACATCTACACCTGCATCTACATCTACATCTACATCTACACCTACACCTACATCTACATCTACACTTTCGCATTGGTTTTGTTTTTGATTTGCATTGTTGTGCCTTTGCTTTTGCTTTTGCTTTTGCTGTTACTTTTGCTTTGATTTTGTTTCTGTTTTTGCTTGATTTTGTTTTTGCTTTGCCTGCGCACACACACACACACGTTACGTCACCGCTCTCTGGTGGGAGCCTTGGTCTTATCAGCTTGTTTACGTCACCCTTCGCTCTTGGGAGAATTGGTGTGACGAGCTTTTTGCGTTCGATCGCTGTGTATTTGGTGTCTCTGGGCCTTCTTGGGAGTTTCATTGGGGCCTCTCTCGGGGCCGTCTTGGGGCCCTCTTGGGGCCGTCTTGGGCGCCTCTTGGGCCGTCTTGGGACGTTATTGGGTGGGCTGTGCAGCACCACCTGGTGCCGAGGCGGGCTGTGCAGCACCGTTGAACGCCTCACCCCACCAACCTCGGGACATGAGGGTGGGCGGCTGTGTGGCAGGGCCTCCGGACTTGAGCCGAAATGGTTACGGAAGGCACTGCTTGCGGGGGCTCCGGTCCGGCCATCGAGGCTCGCTCGGCATCTGTCACACATTGCCTTTGCTTTGCCTTTCCTTCGCTTTGCTTTTGCTTTTGCTTTGCTTTGCTTTGCGTTGCTTGTGCTTTGCTTTGCTGTTGCTGCTGTTGTTTTGCCTTTGCTTTGCTGCTCTGCTATGCTATGCTCTGCTGTGCTATGCTATGCTATGCTGCGCTGTGCTATGCTGTGCTGTGTTGTGCTATGCTATGCTATGCTATGCTATGCTGCGCTATGCTATGTTATGCTGTGCTGCGCTATGCTATGCTACGCTATGCTATGCTGTGCTGTGCTCTGCTATGCTAAAGCTCAGCGAAGCTAAGATGAAGGTAAGCTAAGCTAAGATAAGCCTGAGCGAAGATGAAGCTAAGTTAAGCTAAGATGAAATAAGCTTAACTAAGATGAGAGAAACAACGCTAAGCTAAGGGGACGTAGCCGGGGGAACCGCGGGGCGGATGCCGGGGGAACCGCGCGGGGCGAGGAGCACTGCCCGGCCCTTTAAGCCCACAGGGTAAGAACCCTTCTAGGCAGAGCCTAGGTACGGAAAAACACAGGGAATGGACGTCCGAGCGATGGCGAGGGTCTGGGGACCGATTCTGAGCGGATCCTGGCCGGGCGCAGCAGCCGCGGTAGTCTCAGGTTCCCCGCCTGGGTGCGCTTAGCCGTGGCAGCGTCACGCATTGCTTGCCGATTTTGTTGCTGCCGATTTGGGGGGACTTGTGTGGTATTCTCGGACCAGATGCGCTAGAGGCCCCTGGACAGCGAGGGGTTCGTGAGACTCCTCATACACGGGGACGTCGCGTGACCAGTTCGTTTCCTCACGGTGCGTCCTGCTTCCTCCTCCTCCTGCTCCTCCTCATCGGGGCCCGTAGCCACGTCGGCTCGAGAGCGCAACGCAGCCATACTCTCTCGGTGGCCACTCGCTCGCGGCACCGTGGCGCTCCCTCCATGCAGACCGGGCGCCCGCGACTTACACTTACCGAGTTTCCGGTTCGAGTCAATCGGGTCGCCTCTACGAGTTTCAGCGGCTGCCCCAACTCGACTAGACGTAGGAGTGACTTTTCGCCGGAGTAATCTTTGGTGCGGGCCCAATGGGGTCCCCCGATCGCTGAACTCGAGGCGGCAGTGGCGTCTTGCGCGCTTGTATTTGCCTACCCCGCGGCCCCCCAGAAGCCGCGCACCAGAGGTCACTCTTACCCAGGGTCACTCTTGCGTATAGAGCCGAGTTCGAGGCAATCGGGCCATCTCCACGAGTTTTAGCAGCTGCCCCGGCGCCCTGCGGTTTCTGCCCCCCTCGCCCCCCCGGGGAGAGGAGCCTCTTGCCGCGGGAGAGGCCCCGCAGCCCCCGCTCCCCGCCCCCCCCCCCACCGCCGCGCGCGCTATCAGCCCGCCCCCGCGGGGCGCCCGCGCGCTCGAGGAGGAGGAGGCGGAGGAGGAGGAGGAGGAGGACGTGATGATTTAGATTTAGATGATGATGATGCTGATGGTGATGATGAGGAGGAGGAGGAGGAGGAGGAGGAGGAGGAGGAGGAGGAGGAGGATAAGGATACGGATAAGGAATAGGAGGAGGGAGGAGGAGGAGGAGGATGGCTGCAGGAGGAGGAGGAGGATGGCTGGCTGGATGGATGGATGATGTGTGGGAATATGGATGCAGGAGGAGGAGGAGGAACATGAAGTACTATCATATGCCAGTCTGTTTTCCACCATCCTGGCGCTGCAATTCATGCCGACTGAAGTCCGATCAACGTCGAACAAGGAGGAGGAGGAGGAGGAGGGCGAGGAGGAGGAGGACCAAAGGAAACCTAACATGCATCAGCGATGCTGCAGTCCACTCTCCAGTCCCAACGCCCCCTCCCCGCGCGCCCCTACAAGGGCCTCCTGCTCCTCTGCAGGAGGCGCTCCCCCCCCCCCCGTGACAGCCCGGCACACGATGGAGCCTGCCCCATCGGGCGAGGGCCCCGCTCCTGCGCAGGAGCCGCCCTGCACCTTTTTAACGGCGCGCAGCCCCGCACGACAGACACTACAGGCAAAAAAAACAAACAACCTATAGGATTACGCCGGGCACGTCCCCCTGCAGGAGGACTATCCAGAAAGAGTCCGAAAAATAGCTTTGGGGACGACTTGTTCCGTATCTGTTTGACCATTTCCGGGCACGCTCGGATTCTCTTCGATCTGTTGTCCAAAATTCCTCTGGTAGGAGGACAGGCCCGACTTAACACTAGGATCACACGGCAGCTCAGCGAGGTGTGCAGCAAGAGCACCGTCTTGGAGGCAGGAGGGCCGCCCCCCATGCGTGCACCTGTTGCACAGCTTGACGCGTGTGGCCATGAACTTCGTTAGGGGGCCACAGGCGAACCCTACCCCTACCCCGCACGATTTCTGAGGGGGAGGGTGGGATTCACTTCGCTCGGGAGCTCCCGAGCGAAGTGAACCCCACCCTCCCCCTCAGAAATCGTGGGGGGTAGGGGTAGGGTTCGCCTGTGGCCCCCATATTCGGGGGAATCTCAAGCGACAGTTCCATTTGGGAGAAGAGCCGCCCATCGATCCGTGCACCGCTGCATGCGCTGAAGAACTCAACGCCGTCTCGAGCGAGGGTTCTATGTCGAGTGACCCTGCGACGTACCCAACCCATGTGCCGCAAGTGACCAGAGCAGTCGGCCCAAATGCCCAACCATCCTAAGACAGCGCCCCGCGTTCTCCTGCCCTCCTCTCCTCGCCTCTCTTCCTCCCACTGCTCCCTCCTTTCATCACCACTATCACCATCACCATCATCATTACCATCACCATCATCATCAGCATCATCAGCATCATCATCCTCATCCTCATCATCATCTTCATCATCATCACCATCATCATCACCATCATCACCAGCAACGTAAAGTATCATCACCATCAGCATCATCGTCGTCACCACATCCTCATCCTCATGCTCATTATCATCCTCATCCTCATCCTCCTCATCATCATCATCATCATCATCATCATCATCATCATCATCATCATCATCATCTTCATCATCATCGCCATCATCATCATGACCATCATCATCATCATCATCATCATCATCATCATCATCAGCATCATCACCGTCATCATCACCATCACCATCACCATCACCATCACCATCACCATCACCATCACCATCACCATCACCATCACCATCACCATCACCATCACCATCACCATCACCATCACCACCACCATCATATACCCAGTGCAGCTGGTCCCAGTGGCGGTGCTCGCATTCGCATGCGTCTCTTCCACCCAGTACTACGTTTCGTGGCCTCATAGGGGGCTTCATCGAATGCATTAGTGGCGGTGTTCTCATGCGTTTCCCCCACCCAGTACAGCGCTGCGTGGCCCCATAGGGAGCTCCACCGAAGGCGCCAGTGGCGGTGCTCGCAGGCGTCTCACCCGCCCAGCACAGCGCTTCGTGGCCCCATAGGTAGCCCCACCGAAGGCCATAGTGGCGGTGTTCGCATGCGTCTCGCCCACTCAGTATAGCGCGTCGTGGCCCCATGGGGAGCTCCATATTGGGTTCCACGGGAAGCCCCCGTTGCAGCGCCCTCATGGCGGCCCTGCCCCATAACGGCACACCCTTCGCATGCTTCATGGCCCCATGAGGAGATCCCCCGAGGGCGATACTCGCAACAATGGTACCCACACCTGCATATGGTTTGGCCGGCCCTTCGCCAGGATAACTAGTCTCGATGGTGGTAGCGTGAGAGCCGTAATTTGTTGTGCAAGCTACCTGGGGTGCGCACGCGTTGCGCAACTCACAGGGCAGCAATATAAGGACGCGGGGTGAGGTTCCAGGCTCGACGAAGAAGGGGGCGGGAACGAGGGGCATGGGTGATGGCGAGGTCTCATCTGACCTGAGTAAAAGTCACTCAGTTGGACGTCCCAGGGGACAGCGAACGTGGCGACAGTTTCGCAGCTCTCAGCAACATCGATGGCGAGGTCTCTTTAGATTTGAATGCGACGTCATATCGCTGGACCTCCCAGGAGCCCACGAACGTGTCGACAGTGTCGCAGTTCGCAGTCGCAGTGCATGATTAAGTCATCTCCCCATTGTGCGCCGTAGGACGGAGCCCTCCAACGCGGCGACAGTTTCGCAATTCGCAGCCCCCCGAGGCTGGTGAGGTCAAGCTTGAGTCCGAACAGGGCGTCCCTCTTCTGCACGCAGCAGGAACCTTCGAACGTGGCGACAGCGTCGCTGTTCGCAGCCCCCCCCCAGGGACGGCGAAGTTTAATCTAAATCTCGTCGGGGCGCAACTATGCTGGACACCCCATCAGCCCTTGAACGTGGCGACAGCGTCGCAGTCCGCAGCCCCCCTCCCAGGGACGGCGCGGTCTAATCTGAGTCCCCGGCGGGGCGGGGCCACTCCGCTGGACCCTTCATCAGCCCTCGAACATGGCCACACATTCCCAGTTCGCAGCCCCCCAGGAATGCCGAGGTCTAATTCGACCCTGCGCGCGGTACCCGCTACGCAGCCTCCTTCCCAGCAGCCCTCGAGGGTGGCGACAGTTTCGCGGCTCGCAGCCCGTCAGGGATGGCGAGATCTAATCTGGACCTGCGGAGGCCACCCGCAGCGCAGCCCCCTCAGCAGCCCTCGATTGAGGCGACAGTCTGGAAGGTCGCAGCCCGCCAGGGATGGCGAGGTCCAATGTGGATTCGCGGAGCCACCCACTATGCTGGCCCCCCTCACAAGCCCTCGAAAGCGGCGACAGGTTCGCAGTTCGCAGCCCCCCACCAGGGATGGCGAGGTCTAATCTGAATCCTCGGCGTGGCGTCGCTGTGCTGGACCCCCCACCAGCCCTCGAACGTGGCCTCAGCGTCGCAGTTCGCAGCCCCCCCCCGGCTGACGGTGGGGTCTAATCTGAGTCCCCGGCGGGGTGTCACTCCGCTGGACCCCCCAGCAGCCCTCGAAGTCGGCGACAGACTGCCGGTTCGTAGCCCCCCCCCCAGGAAGGGCGGGGTCGCGCAGGGCGGCGGTGCAGGAGGTGGGCTGGCAGGCTGGAGGGCCGGACAAGAGGCAGGAGAGAAGAGGAGGAGGGAGCCAGGGGGAGGAGATCGCAGTGGTGTACTCACGTCGAGAACCCAGCACAGGAGGGGGGGAAAAGCACAGTTCTCCACCTTGCCTTCGAGCCGAGTGCGTGCGGCGCTGAGGCAGGCATCCCGTTTTGAAAACGACCAGTGCTCACATGTTGAAGCGGAGGCAAGTTTCAGAGGCGAATGTTCGCGGCGTTGGAGCAAGAACCCAAACTATGAAGAAGAACCGCCTTTATCCGTGAAGCCAGTGTAAGCATGCGCGCTGCGCGAAGGCGATAGCATTATTTGAAAACGGTCCCCCTTCATCCTTAAAGATGTCGCGTGCTTGTGAGACGAGCAGGCGCAGCGCTTAGGCGAGAACCACAATTTGAAAGCACCCCCTTCATCCGCGAAGCAGCTGCACAATTGTCAGACGGGTCTGCGCGGCGCTAAGGCGAAACCGACATTTTGAAAAACGAGCCGCCTTTCCCCCACGAGACTGCTACAATCGTTGAAAGACAGACGAGCGCTGAGCTGCTGCGAAATGCGAGAGCTACATGTTTGAGAGCGACCCACCCTCCGTCCGTGAAGCTGTTGCAAGCTTGTCAGAACAGTGTGCGCGGCGCTGAGACGAGAACCGCACTTTTCAAGCGCCCCCCTCCAGCTGTGAAGGTGTGGCAGACTTTCAAGCTTCAACCTCAGACACGGTGAGGAAGCCTCCCTCGGGCGAGACGCCCGGCCCGCCCTGTCAACACGTCCGGATGCGCGACGGGGAGGGTTTACTCGGAAACTGGAGCATATGCATTATCAGTGGCGGACGGTTTCTCAATCCCAGGACCGTTTTGAGGGTCGGGGGCGACGTCGGGGTGGTGTGGTGTGTACTGTTCTCCCCGTTTTCCGGGGGAAGCAGCGAAGGATGTATACACCAGGATACCGCATACACCAGGATCCGCGTTCCTGTGCGAGATTCAGTGTGAGGCCAGAAAAAGGCGTCGGTGTATAGAGTTCAGTTCCCTATTTATTTCTGAGGCCTTACGGCCAGTGCCGCCGACCCTGGATACCTCGGCCCTCGAGGGTAACGGGATGCGTGATAAGACGTGGGAGGTAGAAGATGTGGCGGAGGAGGAGGCGGAGGAGGAGCAGGAGGAGGAGAAGGAGGAGGAAGGGGAGGAGGAGGAGGAGGAGGAGAGAGAGGAGGAGGAGGAGGAGGAGGAGGAAGGAGGAGGAGGAGGAGGATGAGGAGGAGGAGGAGGAGGAGGAGGAGAAGGAGGAGGAGGAGGGAGGAGGAGGAGGAGGGAGGAGGAGGAGGAGGAGGAGGAGGAGGAGGAGGAGGAGGAGGAGGAGGAGGGAGGAGGAGGAGGAGGAGGAGGAGGAGGAGGAGGAGGAGGAGGAGGAGGAGGAGGAGGAGGAGGCGTCGGTGTATAGAGTTCCGTTCCCTACTGATTTGCAGGGGAGAGGCCTGGCGGATGGGGAAGGCGGGAGCGCTCGCCGCTCGAGGACCCGTCCAGGGGCGAGCGCCTGCTCAGCAAGGCGGTCAAGGCGCGCCAGTGGGAGCTCGTCGAGTGGCTCCTGGACGCCGGCCGCCGCCTCTGGAGGGCATCTCTCCTCCTTCCCTTGGCATCGCTCGGACGTGTGCATTTTTCCTTCGGCGAGGACAATCGAGGAGCATCCTTGATCATTTGGCGAAAAAGCCACGCACGAAACTGAAACAAAAAACACAGGGAATGGACGTCCGAGCGATGGCCAGTCCCCCCTCTCCTCGTTTCTCCCCCTCCTCCTCCCCCTCCTCCCCTAGCCTTGGAGGGCTCTGCGGGGCCTTCTGGTGCCCTCTTGGGGCTCCCTGGGGGGCCTCCAGGAGCCTGTTTCGTTTTTTTTTTTGGGGGGGGGGGGTGAGGCCTGGGAGCGTCTTGGGGCTGGATGGGGCCCAGGGGGGGTCCCTTGTCTGGGAAGCCGAAGACCTGCCTTCCCCTCCCAGTGGTCTTGTTGTTGCTGCTGCTGTTGTAACTGCTGTTGTTGTTGGTGGTCTTGTTGCAATTGTCGTTGTCGTTGTCGTTGTCGTTGTTGTTGCTGCTGCTGTTGTTGTTGTTGTTGTTGTTGTTGTTGTTGTTGTTGTTGTTGTTGTCGTCGTTGTAGTTGCTGTTGTTGCTGGTGTTGTTGCTGATGTAGTTGTTGTTGTTGCTGATGTTGTTGTTGTTGTTGTTGTTGTTGCTAATGCTGCTGTTGTTATTGTTGTTGGTGTTGCTGTAGTTGTTGCTGTTGTTGTGGTTGATGATATTGTTGTGTTTGTTGTTTTTGTTGTTGTTGTTGGTGCTGTTGTTGATGATATTGTTGTTGTGGTTGCTGTTGTTGTGGTCGTCGTCGTCATTGTTGTCGTTGTCGTCGTCGTCGTCGTTGCTGTTGTTGTTGTTGTTGTTGCTGCTGCTGCTGCTGCTGTTGCTGGTGTTGCAGTGTGTACTTCTGGGGCATTCGTTTACGGGCGGACCGTGCCGTCGGCACGCTGCCGGGGAGCCTTCCAGATCGGGGTGGGCCGTGGCCACGATAGGGGGACGCTGGCGAGCTCCTCTGCAGTCGGGGCCCTGACGAAGGAACCCTTTTGGTTGGGGAGGGGCTCCGCGTTCCTGAAAGTGTTTCGCAGCTTGCCTCGCGTTTCCTTATGTTTCCGACCGGGAATCGAGGGTTAACTTGTGGAAAAGAGGGGCCTCGTTCCTTTTTTAGGGTTCCTTAGGTCAACGCCCCGACTGTCACCACCTACCAGACCACCCCAACCCAACCCGAAGGCCTCAATTTGCCCTTCATTTCCAGTGGGGGGGGGGTCGGGGAACGTCGAAAAAACACATGGAACCCGTACCCCCCCCAACCCGAAATTCGGGTCAAATTCGGGTCTTCGGGTTGGGTTGGGGTGGTTTGGTAGGTAGTCAGACTGTAGGGGGACGCTGGCGAGCTCCTACAGGACACCCTCGGGGACCCCCCGGGGGCTCCCGGGCCCCAATCACGCTCGGGCCGCCGAGCTTCTGCGGCCGTCGCCTGGACGACTGGGGCCTCTGCGCCCGTGCTCCGTGCACTGGTGGCTCCGGCTGCCAGGATGTGGTCGGCCATACAGTGAGCGGCTTGCGTAAGGAACGCTAACTTTTCAAAAGGTGCTCGGGCGTTCCTCAGGCTTGCATGCGTTGTTTATCGCTCCCTAGGCGTTATGCATGATTTGTTCATCGTTCCCTGTGCGTTATTCCTTGGAAGAAAGGGGCTTCGTTCCTTATTTATCGTTCCTTAGGTCAGGCCGATGACTGTATCGCTTTGGGCGCCGACGCGCTCAGTGTGGGAGGAAACAATTTTCGGGCCTGCTGTCTAAAGGCAAGCATCCTGTTGGGCAGGACCTCTCTGCTCTCAAGAAGGTCGCGGCCCGTCGCGATGCCGACGAGGAAGAGCTTTCGTCGGAGGAGCGCTTTCGTCGGCAAGACAACTTCACTGCCGACCTGTTTGCTCAGGAGGGTGCCAACGAGCACCTTGTCATGTATCCACATGATAGCGGCGCCCTTGTCCGTCGTATCAAGATCGCCCGATTGGTCCTGAGAGCTGGTGCGGAGCTCCTGCCTCTGGCCACGCCTGGAGTTTAGAGGCTCCATGAAGTCGAAACCGCCTCCCATCGAGAATCCTTCTGGTCTCGAGGTCGGGCATTCTTGGGCTCGGGTGGGGTCATTCTGGGAGTGCCGTGTTCGTCTCCGTGGGTCGCGTTCCAGGTGCCCGCCTCCGGGGGACTGTTCTGGGCACTCTCGGCTGGGCCAATTTGTGTGTTGCAGCGATTCGGGCACAGTGTGATTGTCTTTCCGTGCTCTGATCGTTCCACTTTGTTCGCTTGTCTGTCGAGCAGGTGGGGAGGAGGAAGGGGGAGGAGGAGGAGGAGAGGCAGGAGGAGGATTAGGGAGGAGGAGTGGAGGAGGAGGAGGAGGAGAGAGGAGGAGGAGGGAGGAAGGAGGAGAGGGAGGAATGAGGGGGAGGAGGGAGGAGGGAGGAGGAGGAGGTATGGTGGAGGAGGGAGGGAAGAGGGGGGAGGAGAAGGAGGAGGAGGAGGAGGAGTAGGTAGGAGGAGAGGAGGTTTGTCGAATACGAAGAAGAAGGAGGCGGAGAGGAGGAGGAGAGGGAGGAGGAGGAGGGAGGGAGGGAGGGAGGGGGGGAGGGAGGGATAGACGAGGGGGGAGGGAGGAGGAGGGAAGAGGGAGTGGCGAGAAGGGGCGAGGAGGAGGAGGAGGAGGAGGAGGAGGAGGAGCGCAGGTAGTCAAGCTGGGCAAAAAATGCGGCCCGCCTGCCATCACATCGGCTCGTCGCATACGATGCCTGAGGCAAGGCCGTCTCCCTGATAAGGATCAGGTCAGCCTCGACATCGATGATTCTGTTCCCCAATTAGGCTTGCCTAGTGAGTTCTTGCTTGATTGCAGGTTGGTGCCTCCTATTGTTACCTTTGCCCGTTGCTTGGAAGTTTTCTCGGGTTCCTCGGGTTCCTCCGGTTCGCCGCCCCTGGTGCCTCCTACTGTTAGGAATGCAACGTAACGGAAATCAGTGTACAGCAATGCAACGCACTGCAGAACAGTAAAAAAGTAGCGCAAGGCAATGCCAAGCAGCGCGCCCATGCAATAGGAAGTTTTCCCCTCGTTGGGGGTCGCGCTGGGTCCACTTTCCTGCTGTATTTGGAAGCCTTGAGCCTCGAGCTGGAGCTGCTGCCAGCACCGGGGTACACCTTAGGCGATGCTTAAGAAAACTTAAGTTTCCGGCCAGAGTCTCGATTATTCTTAACGTTTCAATGTAAAGCTTAAGATTTTAATGGAAATGTTGGGTTTTTATTCAAGTTCTGAGACTATGAATTTCTTAACCCATGATTTCTTAAGCATTTCGCAGGGTGTATTTGGAAGCCTTGAGCCTCGAGCTGGAGCTGCTGCCAGCACCGGGGGACTGGCCTTGCTGCCAAAACGCCTGGTCACCCCAGGCAAGCGGGGGTCGGCGGATTCACAACCCATCCCCTGTTCCATGCTCCCTCGTTTTTTTTGCGTTCCTCGCCATGCCGACATCCACAAGCACAACGAAACCTGGTGATATTATAGACGTGGGATTGTGCAGGGCCGCCAGCCTTGCCGCCAGACTATTGTGTCCTTGAGGCAACTACCTCGCGACGGGGGCAAGCGTGCATAATCTGGGGATGCACGAAAGCTGGCGTTGCCGCCAGGCAGCGTCCAAAAGGAGAAGACCCGTGGTAACCGGGGAAACGTAAAAGTGTGCAGGACCGACGGCCTTGCTACTAGGCTGTATCCTTGAGGCAACTGCCTCGCGACGGGGGTAAGCGCGCATAGTCAGTGGATGCACGAAAGCCGGCGCTGTCGTTACCCAGCGTCCACAAGGAGACGAACCGTTGGAATTGCGATAGACGTATCAGAGTGTTCAGGACCGCCGGCCTTGCCGCTGGGGTTGTGTCCTTGAGGCAACTGGTTCGCCACGGGGGCCAGCGCGCAGCATCTGCGGATGCACGGAAGCCGGCGCTGCATCCCGCCGGCCTCCAAGAGGCGACGAACCGTGGTGACCAGAGAGGCGTGAGAGAGCGTGCTTGACCGACGGCCTCGCCGCGGGGCTTTGGCTTCCGGCAATCGCCTCGCGAATCTGTGGATGCACGGAAGCTGCCGCTGCCGCCGGCCAGCGCCCGTGGTACCCGGAGAGGCGTGAGAGCGTGCAGGACTGCCGGCCGTGCCGTCGGGCTGTGCCCTTGAGGAGGGGGGGTGGATATTTGGATGCAACTCCTGGGAGGTTAAATTCTGATTTAGCCTTGGTCCGGAATCCCGTATAATCCGGCTTAATCTCGCTCAATTCCGATCAATTCGGCTTCATCCCGTTTAATCCCGCTTAATCCAGCTTAACCCCGCTTGATCCGAGGCCCACTCTGGCGTAACAGCCCCCCAATCGGGCTTAAGCCTCCTTAGTCCTTCCGACGAAAACCTCCCAGTAGTTGCCTCCTGAGGGATAGGAGGATGGGGCGGTAGGAAGGGTACAAGCAAAGAGAGGTCACGGCACTCAAGTGGGCCAATCTGGCTTATCTCCTCCTCCTTCTCCTCCTCCTCCTCCTTTGTCTCCGCTCCTTCCGCCTCCTGCCCACTTTTCCTGCTGCAGCTCCTTCTCGCCCTGTTGCTGCTGCTCCTCTTCCACTGTCGCCTCATCATGCCCGTTCTGTTCTTCGCTACCGTGCAAGTAGCTGTCGTAGTCGTTGTAGTTGTACTCTAGTCGCAGTTGTATCAGGGGCAGCCGCAGTAAAAGTACGCGAAGGAGGAAACACATGTAGTATCATGAGCCGTTCTTTTGTATACTAGTCGGAGCACGACGCACCTGACAGTATTCAGTAGTTTGTAGGCTGCACGTGTTCGTCGCCGTCGCCGTCGCCGCCCCGTGGCCGCTCTGGGCCAGTGTGTGCTTCAGGTGCCCGAGCTTTGCTCATGGGAGGCGCCTCCCCGAGAGCGGGCCATGGGCTGTGCTCTCCGCCGCCGTCGTGCCGCGGCGTCTGCGGGCGGTGAAGGTGGCTGCGGCGCGGAGGGCCCCAGCGCGTCCTTGTATGCCACGCCTGAGATGCTCCGTCTGCTGGCCAGCGCGCCGATGGCCTCCGCGTTCGAGCAGGACGTCCGGGAGCTGGAGCGCGAGTTCGGCGTCCGGGTGCTCCGCGGCGCCTGCTCGCTGCTGGTGGATCGGTGGTTCAAAGGTGGGGTCCTGAGGGATGGGGCCCTAAGGATAGGAAGGGCTCCAAGGGTGGATTTACATTGTTTGAGGCACCTCGTCCTTAGGACCCCGCAGGACCCCCTCTTCGAACCACCGAGTGGAGGGGGGCGGTCGGGAGGCACGCGCGCGCGCTCGGCGAACCCTGCGGGACGTGCTGCGCTTCTACTTCCCGGAGGCGCCGCCTCCGCCGGCCGCTGCACCCCGCGGCCGCGGCCGCAGCCGCAGCCGCAGCCGCAGCCGCAGCCGCAGCCGCGGCAGCAGCCGCGGGCGCAGCCGCAGCCCCGGCAGGCGCGCGGGCCTCGCGCGAGGCGGCGCCCGCGCGCAGCCCGTCGCGCCGGCCGAGCTCCGCGCCAGGCTCGCGGAGCACCTGGACGCGATGCGGCTGGAGAGGGCGGCGGCGGCGGCGGAGCAGCGCCTGCGCCTGTACGCTGGGGACGGGCCCTCGCCGGAGGGCAGCGGCGATCGGTCCTCGAGCCCCTGTGGCGGCGCAGCGGGCGCAGCGGGCGCGGCCGGCCCCGCCGCGGCAGCAGGCTGCCCCTTCTGCGGCCGGGGGCTCCTGCAGGCCTTCTCCTCCGAGGCGTGGCTCTGCGCCAACGAGGCCTGCGGGAGCTCGGCACACACAGCAGGGGCGGGCCGCTGGTACTGCGGGGAGTGCCGCATCGACGTGTGCGAGGCGTGCCTCGACTCCTTCCTGCGAGCCCCTCCCGGCACCCTCGCCGTCGCTGGGGACGCCTCCTCGGAGGGCCAGTGAGCCGATCTCGGGTGGTGAAGAGGGCCCTCTTCTCCTCTTGGCTCCTCCTCGTGCTCCCCCCTCCTCGTGCTCCTCTTGGCAGGGACTCCTCGGGGCACGCTCCACCGCCTCGTGCCCCTCCCGCCTCTGCCCGTGCCTCTGCCTCGGCCCCGCACCTTCCGGAGGGCACGCGTCGAGGGACACGGCAGGTCGCCACGGCGGCCGCAGCCCGAAGCGGCCGGAGCGTGATCTTCGAGGCGTCGTCAGGAGGTCGGGCTCAGCCTCACATGAGTCCATCCCTGCACTGTTTGCCCACCCTCCTCTTGCCTGCTCTCCCCCCCCTTCCTCCTGCCCTTCCTCCCACGTCTCCTTCCCGTCGTGCTCGTCCCTGCCCTGGCCTCCGCGTCGTCGTCGTCGTCGTCGTTCTCCTCCTCCTCCTCCTCCTCCTCCTCCTCCTCCTCCTGCTCCTCCTCCTCCTCCTCCTCCTCCTCCTCCTCCTCCTCCTCCTCCTCCTCCTCCTCCTCCTCCTTCCTCCTCCTCCCTCTCCCGCCTCCTTCGCTGCCTCTCCCCTCCCTCCGCCCCCGGGCCCCTGGCCCCTCCCCGTGGCCCGCGCGCCTCCCGCCAGGAGGGCGGGCGCCTCGACCGCGAGGACGCCGCCTCCGTGGTCCAGCAGGCCGAGGCCGGGCTCTCCCGAGGGGGCGCGGCCGTCGTCGTCGTCGTCGTCGTCGTCGTCGTCGTCGTCGTCGTCGTCGTCGTCGTCGTCGTCGTCGTCGTCGTCGTCGACCGTCGACCGCCTGTTGTCGAGCGTCGTCTGCCGTCGGCCGCCGCCGCCGCCGTCGCGCTCACAGGCGCTGGGCCCTGCCGTGAGCGCGGCGGCCGCGCGTCGCTGAGACGCGAGGGGGGGAACTGAGAAGGAGAAGGCCTTCTCGGAAGGCGGCGGGACTTCTCGGAAGCCCTCGCGCCTTCCGAGAATTTTTGTTGTTGTCTTCGGGGAAGGCTCGGAAGACTTCTCAGAAGTCCGGGTGACTTCCGAGCCTTCTGAGACAGCACGCCCCTTCTCGCTTCCCCCCTGGCTCGCCGCCTGGATGTAGTCGACAGCCCAGTGGCGCGCACCCCCTCGCGCTCGAATTGTGGCTCTGTCTGTCTCTGTTGCGATCCCACTCGCGTCCGCGGCTTCTGGAGAAACATCAGTTCTCTGCTGCTTCTCGCTAGAGAATTAGCTGATCGCACGCATCGGTGGCGCGCGCCCCCTCGCACTCGAAAACACGTCACAGCTCGGTTGCTTTCAGCCCGAGGGTCATTAGTCGCAGCCCGTCGTAACGTCGTCGCGGCCGCCCCTCCTAGTGCAGTCCAGAAGAGGCGAGCTCCGCCTCTGTGAGCAGCTCGGCTATGACACCTCGGTGGTTCTTTCGAAGCCAGAGAAGGACGACCGGACCGAGGTGTAAGATCGAGGTCGGTTCGGGGAGGCTGCCCTCATGTTCTTCGTGCTTGCTGGATGCTCTTGTGCATCCTGGGGGAGGGCACCATCGAGTGATGTCATGGTTTGGGGTATGTTAGCCGGCGCAGGGTCGCACGTTCTGCAAGGATGCTCTTCTGTCCCAGGGCCGGCCGTAGTCGCAGCCCGTCTCGAAGTGAAGGTTATCGCGGCCTCCCCTCCCCGCGCAGCCCAGGAGAGGCCGGCTCCGCCCCCGGGGGGCAGCTCGGCTGCGACACCTCGGCGGCTGTCTGTTCTGTTCGGCGAGAGAAGCAGCAAGAGTCCGGTGGCGCGCCGCCTCTCTCCATCGCATCTGCGGTGTCCGCACCTGTTGCGATCCCAGCTGCGTCTGCGCCCGGAAAGGCACGGCTCGGTTGGTCTGAGCCCGAGAAACAGTCAGAGTCCGATGGCACGCACCCCTCGCACTCGAAACCGCTCTGTCCGTCTCTCTCTTTTGCGACCCCAGCCGCGTCCGCAGTCTGAACATAGTCACACGTCGAGTGCTTCAACCAAGGAAATAGGTACAGTTCGCGTTGCGGCTACAACCGCTTCCGAGGCCTGAACATACTGACAACTCGGCTGTTTAAGCAAAACAAGTAGTCACAGTTCGGTTGCGCGCACCCTGTCGCTCTCCGCGCAGGCCGACCCCAACTGCGTCCGAGGCTTGAAATGAACACCGCGCCGGCTTACCAGAGCACCAGTACTCGCGCAGACGTCCGCCAGACTCCACCATAGCTTAACAGTTGTGAAACACTTGTGCCAGATTTCTGCCAGTTGCACGCCCAGCCACAAATCTGGCAAGGACCTGGCAAGGCTGTATTAAGAAGGTTGTAAACAAAAACAGCTTGGCACAGTTCAGCCGTGGCCTCCTCCTCCGTCCATCCCTCCTCCTCCGTCCCCGCACATTCTCCTGCTCCTGCTCCTGCTCCCTGCTGTTGCTGCTGATGCTTCCGCTTCTTTCCCTCCCCCTCTTCCTGCCTCACCCCTCCTGCTGCTCCTCGCCTTCCTCCCCATCCTCCCCTCCTCTCCTCCTCCTCCTCCTCCTCCTCCTCCTCCTCCTCCTCCTCCCCATCCTCGTCCTCTTCTTGCCCCTCCTCCCTCCTCCTCCTCCTCCTCCTCCTCCTCCTCCTCCTCCTCTTGCGTCCTCCTCCCTGCCCCTCCTGCTCCTCCTCCTTCTCCCTCCTCCTCCGTCGGCCCCTCCTCCGCCCTCCTTCTCTCCTGTTCCTCTCTCCTCCTCGGCTCCTATGCCTGCTTTCTCGCCCGCGCCTCGCCTGATTCTCGCCTCGCCAGCCCCCTCCTTTCTTCCTGCTACCTCCTCTACCTCTTCCCCTCCACCTCCACCTCTACCTCCTCCTCCTCCTCCTCCTCTCCTCCTCCTCCTCCTTCCCCTCCCCTCCTCCCCCTCCTCCTACTGTATTCCTCCCCCTCCTCTTTCGTCTCCTCTTCTTCTTCTCACTCCTCCTCCTCGCCTCGCCTAGCCCATTCCTCCTCCCTCCTCCCAGTCGCCTCCCTCCCTCCCCCGTCCTCTCTCTCCTCCCGTCCCGTCCTTATCCTCCTCGCCACCTCCTTCACCCTCGTCTTCTCCTTCTCCTCCTCCTCCTCCTCCTCCTCCTCCTCCTCCTCCTCCTCCTTCCCCCGCCCGAAGGAGGAGTTCGTCCACGTCTGGGGCGAGGGCCCTTGCGCCGAGCGGCGCGCCCTGCTGCGCGAGCACGGGGAGCTTGCTGAGCTTTGCGGCCTCCTGGATGAAGGCGCCCCCCCCGCCTCTCGGAGGATGAGGTGGAGGAAGACGAAGAGGAGGAGGAGGAGGAGGAGGAGGAGGAGGAGGAGGAGGAGGA
>CAUYUJ010002486.1:5000-89173 GCA_963575745.1 Prorocentrum cordatum
CGAGACAGCGGTGGCATGCGATGGCGTCTTCCGCTGCGGTGGGTGGCCTCCCGGAGGCTTCCCGTCGTCGCGGAGAAGAGCCCTGCCTCGACACAGGTCTGGTCGGCACGAACGAGGTGGGTACGGAGAGAATGGGTACAGTGCCCAACAGCGCTTCCTGTGCGTTTTGAACAGGACTCTCTGTCGGTGTCGCCGCGGCCTGTGTACATTTGAGAGAAGGCCGCCTGCCCCACAGCAGCCGCTGTTGGTTCGGGACAACATTTGCTGTTGGGCATTATGCCTATTTTTTACATGCCCATTTCGGGCGTCCAAGTCTGGGGACCGATCTGAGCGGATGTGGCTTGGGCGGGGGAGCCGCCGTTGTCTCGCCGGGCCTTGCGCACCCCCCACCCGACAGCGGAGGCCCATTCCAAGAAACACCCTGCTTGCCTCCAGGGTGCCCTGGGTTTCTTGGGGTTCGATGGCTCTGCCATGGAAAGCGTGACGCTCCCACGCCAAAAATCGATGGACTTCCTGGGGTCTCAAGATCGGGTTTCTTGTGGAAGGCTTCTTGTGGTCGGGCCCCTTCTGTAAACCCGGGCGCAAGGGCGGCGCCCCTCACGATGGGCGAGGATTGCTCAAAACACCCAGAGTTCTGGAGGGCCGATGGGAGTCGAGAATGCAGGTGCCAGCCGCGCTGAGCTGAAGATTTTCTTGCCAATTGCCTGCTCGCTCAAGCAGACCAGTGTTCCCAGATCCGGGCTCCAGCTCGAGAGCCAAGAGTGCGATCGACACCGTGCTTACCGAAGAGAGGGAGAGTGAGAGACAGATGCAGCAGCAGCAACAGCATCACCACCAACAACAACGTACATGTTCCTTACCATCGAAGACACGAGAGGTGCAACGATATGTTCGAGAGTGTTTGCGTTGCGCGAAGGTTTCCGGGTCTTTGCTCCAAGCTCATTGTGGTCAGCACGGCGGCCAATGACCACATTGCGTTCCAAGTTTTTCTGGCTGAAGTCATTTGGATCGCGCTGTTGCAAGTTTGCGATGCGGAGTTGTCAAAGCTGTTCAGTGCGGGTCACGCCACTGCATACGATGTGTTCGGGCTTGCCATGGTGGCGCATGCGAACGATTGAGTTGCGTTCGCAGCATAGCGAGCCGCTCCGAGTCTGCACATTCAAACCCGCAAAAACAGCGGTCAGTATAACTAAGTGGCATCAGCGCGTAGCGTCGCAAGGCATTTGAAACAAGCACCTGTTTCGGGCAGCATCTCTTGATTCTGGCCTCGAAGCCACGGCCCGGCCACGAATGGAAGGTAGGAACAGCGCCGAGAGGATCAAGCCGGCAGTTCGCGATAGTGCTTGCCTACAACTTGAACTACATTTGCAGCTCTCCTGGGTCGTGCTTGTGACGTGGTGGAGGAGGCAGACGGTCAGGGGCAGCGTCAGGCGGATAGGCTCCGGGCGGGATGCACCGACACAGTCGCCCACGAGTCGCCGATAGGGCCCGGTGAGCCGCCCCGCCCAGGACAGTGCAGACTCGCTATCGGGGGCCTGTCGCCGATCTATCGGTGACGTATCACCGATTCCAGGTCGATACGTCCCCCCTCAGCCAGTCCCCCCCCCCGATCGTTCTCCCTCAGACGAAGACGAAGACGAAGAAGAAGGCTGTCGACGAGTAGCCGACGAGCTTCCGCAGGGCGGTTCATCAGCAGACGGTGCATGCCGAGCTTTCTGGTAGTGCTAAGCTTTTGGTGGTTAACGTCGTACTGGAGCCTGCGAGCAAGCCCGAGGTGCGTGCCAACAACGGAAATCGCTCGAAACATCCGTCGGTGAGGGAGGCAGCGGCCAACCCAGTGTCTCTAGGAGGGCCACCCGCTTCAAAGGGAAGCGGTCAGCTCTTGAGGGGCACAGTGTTCGATAAACTCAGAGACGTCGCCCGTTGGCTCTGGTGGAGGACGCGGAGGAGGACGAGGACGAGGGGGACACCGAGGAGGAGAGGGCGGGTGGAAAGGAGCAGGAGGCAGACGAGGCGCGAGGGGCGCGTTTCACACGAGGGGAAGGTCAGTCGGGGCCCTGAAGAAGGAACCCTTTTGGTTGGGGAGGGGCTCCGCGTTCCTTAAGTGTGTCACAGCTTGCCTCAGGGTTTCTTTATGTTTTCGATGGGAGGTCGAAGTTTGACGTATGGAAAAAAGGGGCCTCGTTCCTTATTTAGGGTTCCTTGGGTCAACGCCCCGACTGTATACAGGAAAAGGCAAGGCTCCGAGCGCGCAGGGCAGACCCTCCAGCCCCCGAGCATCCCCGATCCTCCTCGCTCCCGCTCTCCTCATCCCCTGCTCGAGGAGGGGAGGGAGGACGACGAGGGAGGGGGGGGCGCCATCGTCTTCGTCCTCCTGCTCCTCATCGAGGAAGCGGAGGACGACGAGGACGAGGAGGAGGAGGAGGAGGAGGAGGAGGGCGGGCGGAAAGGGGCAGGCGCCAGACGACGACAACGATGACGACGAGGAGGACGAGGAGGAGGGCAAGGGCGAGGAGGACGACGACGAGGAGGAGGCGCCAGGGGCGGCGGTGCAGGGCGCTACGACGACGACGACGACGACGACGACGAGGAATGAGGAACAGAAGAGGAGGAGGAGGAGGAGGAGGAGGAGGAGGAGGAGGAGAAGCAATGACGACGACGACGACGACGAAGACGACGACGACGACGATGACGACGACAACGACGACTACGAGGACGGCAACGTTCGAGGAGGACGAGGAGGAGAAGGCGGCGGGAAGCACGTTTTGGAGGATGACGACGAAGACGACGACGCCGAGGAGGAGGCAGCCCCCCCCACCAAAAGAGGCTCTCGGCGGCAAGCGTGGGCGGAGGGCCCCCTCGACGGCAGCGCCCGCGGCCCCGCGGGGGCGCCCGGCGGCGAGGCCGCTTCCGCCGCGCGCCGTCCCCGCCAGCGGGGCGCGTCGGGGGCCGCTCGGGCACGCGCAGAAATGGGTCGCAGCGGGGGCCCATGCCAAGAAGCACCCTGCTTGCCTCCAGGGTGCACTGGGATTCTGGCGTCTCGACGGTTCTCCTGAGCGGTTCGCTCCCTCTGCCCCCCTCTTTCGGCCGCGTCCCCGCCTCCTTCTCGCTCCCGCACGGTGGCACATGTGGGTTCAACGGCACCCCCGTTCAGGCCGTCCCGCTGGCGCAGATGACCCATGCCTCGCCGGCGACGCATGACAGTGTTTCGCTGGTGTTGCTCTGGAATGCGTGACGTCCCCGCACCACAGGACAGGGGTCGTCCTGGTGTCTCAGATGTGGGTTCCCTGTGGAAGTTCTCTTGTGGACTGGCCTCCACTGTGGCGGGGAGGGGGGAGCCCTTGCGCCCCTGGTTCTTGGATCGAAGAAAAACGCTATGAACATAAACTTTTGGCGTTCCACGCGGACTTCTTGGATCCGCGCTGGGACCCCCCCGGCGGCGCCTCTGGCGCCGCCTCTGGCGCGGTTTGCGTGCCAGGGAGGGGGGTCCAGTGCAGATCCACGAAATCCGCGCGGAGCACCAACAGTTTATGTTCATGTCGTTCTTATTTTTCTGGTAGACGGCGCGGACCTCATCTGGAGATGTGAGGCCAGCGCCTTTGAGGAGCAGCCTCCTTTAAAAGCCGCCCCCCTTCCCTTACACCGAAGCCCAGTGGCGCAGTTCGATCCCCCGCCCAGCACAGCGTTTGGTGGCCCCAGAGGGAGCTCCACGGAAGGTTCCAGGTGGTGCAGTTTCGATGCGCCCCCCCCGCCCAGTACAGCGTTTCGTGGCCCCAGAGGGAGCTCCACCGAAGGTCCCAGTGGCGCAGTTCGCATGCGTCCACCCCGCCCAGTACAGCGATTCGTGGCCCCAGAGAGAGCTCCCCCGTTGCTCGCGCCGCCAAGCACAGCCAAGGGGGGGGGGCAAGCTCAGAGGGGGGACGTTTCGCAGAGGAGGGCGAATTTAGACAACGGTCGTTGACCTCTGGGGGGGGGCCCTCGCCGCCACAGTTGGACGCAGTTCGGAAAACTTGTTCGTTTGGACCGAGGGTTCTGGGAACCGATGTTGAGACGCCTTTGTCTCAATTCGGCTGGCTCCGATCTGAGGGGACGCATCGACCCCCAACTGATACAGGGGCATAGGTAGGAATCGAGATTCTAGGTGTTCGGTTGTTCTGTGTGTTCTCGGCGGTCCCCCCACGGCCGCCCGCTCTGCCTTGATCCCACTCTTGCATGCTGGCCAATTCGCTTTTCGGTGCCCCCGTCTCGCTCTATCGCTAGTGCAGCCAAGTCTGCCTCGCAGCCGATGGGAGAAGTGTTCTCGGCGCTTCTCGGCGGTTATCCAAACTCGGGATGCCTTCAGCGGCTGCGCCTCGGTGAGAGCGTCATGGGGTGCCCGGATCGCCCCGAACGGCCGCCAGAGAGCCGTGGACCTGAAATTTAGACGACGAGGACCCTCGGGGGCAGTGGCCCAGGGGGGACGCATCGACCCTCAATCGCCCATTCGTCGCCGATGGGGGGCCCAATAGTTCGTTGCACCCCGCCCAGGAGCCAGAGGATTCGCTATCCAGGAGCCCATCGCCGCTCGATCGGCGACGCGTTGGCGATATCAGGTCGATGCCCCCACCCTGCCAGCCAGCCCCACCCTGATGTTCCCCCCCAGGGTGGCGAGGGTGAGACAGCCGAGCTGGGGGCTGTCGCGCCATGTCACCCGCTGCGCGTGAGAGAGAGAGGCCCTTCGCCCCGGGTCGGCCCTGGTGCGGGCCCGCGTGAGCCCCCCCCTATCTCAGCACTGGAGTCCAACCCTCACACGTTTCGTGGCCCCATAGAGACCTCCACCGAGTGCGTGCATAAAATGGCAACACCGACAATTTCATAAGGTCGGGTCCTTCGCCAGGCTAATTTCACGACATGGACGCTCGGAGGTCTCGACCCATTCCGCGGGACCGGCTATCCATCCTGAGTAGTTCTTCGACGGCCCCAGGCCTCCCGATGATTACAAAAAGAGTGGCCGCTGCGCTTGATTCACGACGCCAGGAGTCCCTGTTCGGTTCTCAAGCTCCCCGAGACCCTGATCACTGAATACTGGAATCTCCCAATCGCGACCGACGAGAACGGTCGCTCCCGATGTTGCTTCAAATTTCGGGATCGGTCCGACCGATTTGCTTCAAAATCGGCCGCGACCGATCGCTCGCGACCAGTCGGTCGCGATCGGTGGCGACTGGTCGCGACCGATGTTGGGATCGGTCGTGACCGGTCGCAACCGATTTGGAGTGCCGATCGATCGCTGCCGATCGCGACTGACAAAAAATCGGTATCCAGTGATCTGTCGGGCGAAGAGAGCTATGCACATGCACCGATCCTGGCAAGGCCCATCCTTGACCCAGGATCGGTGCATATGCTTTGCTGGCCGCGGCAGGAGGGCATATGCACCGACCCTGGGCTCAGGATGGGCCTGGCCAGAATCGGTGTATGTGCATAGCTCTCTTTCCTCTAGATCTGGGGAGCACAGCCCCGGCCGCACCTCGCCAGAGAGGCCTCCGGGGGGCGCGCCGACAGGAGCGCGGCGGCGGCGAGGCCGCCCCGGCGGTGCCGCCGCAGGCGCGGGGCGCTGCGGACCCCGAGGGCCCAGGCCCGCGCCTCGGCGCACGGCCCGGCCTGGGGGTCTGGACGCCCGAAAAGGGTACTCCAGATTTCGTAAGAAAGGGAGGGGGGTCTCATTTCGGGGGGGGTCTTTTGCAAGCTATCTTGGAGGGCCTGGGGGGGTCTGGGGACGATGTTTTGGAGGGTTCTCCCACGGGGGAGGTCTGAAATGGCTTGTCTTGGAGGGTCCAGACCCCCTCCCTTTTATTACGAAATCTGGGGTACGGAAAGAATGGGTACAGTGCCCAACAGCAGTTCCTGTCCATTTTGAGCAGGGCTCGCTGTCCGCGCCGCCGCGGCCCGTGTCCATGCGAGACAGAAGGCCGCCTGCCCAACAGCGGCCGCTGTTGGTTTGGGACAACATTGGTTGTTGGGCACTGTACCCATTCTTTCCGTACCCATTTCGGGCGTCCAATTGGGGGAAAGGATCGGGAGTTCAGAGACCTTGTCTTGAGATAAAGTCAAGGCTCGACGAAGAAAAAAATCGGCATAAACACACAAGCATAAACTTTTGGCGCTCCGCGCGGATTTCGTGGATCTGCACTGGACCCTCCTCCCTGGCGCGCGGAGCGCGCCAGAAGCGGCGCCGGAGGCGCCGCCTTGGGGGGGCCCAGCGCGGATCCAAGAAATCCGCACGGAGCGCCAAAAGTTAATGGTCATGCAGTTGTTTCTCCTTCGAAAGACATCAGATCTCGGGTGGGCCTCACCTACATCAGGAGCAAAACAAAAACGCACCGCACTTCGTAGGTTCAGATCGTTTTCGACAGACCGCATTCTGCGAGCGTTCGTGATATGGGGGAAGTCTCGCGCGAACTGCAGGGCAAGTTCATGTACGTAGCTGGGCTCGGACTCGCGTCCTTCCAGGCCTCCGACGAGAAGGCTTTCCAGTCCAGCGGCGATTCCCAAATCACACATGGCACCATCACGAGTGGATCCCGGGCGAAAGACACCCCTTTGGGAAGGGAGGCCGGGACCTCCCGGGCTGCCAGTCTCGCCTTTCCCCCCCCTTTTCTTCTCGCCGCGGAGGCCTCGCACGACGGGCCGTTTGCTGTTGCTTCCCCCCGGGGCCCTCGGTGGGCGGTCAAAGGAAGCGAGCGGCTCGGGACGCAAAGCCGGCCTGGGCGACAACCGTCCAGAGCTCAGGAGGGGAAACATCGGGGACGGCAAAGAAGGGGGTGATGACTAGGGGGGGGTGGATATCATGGCGTGGGCCATGATATTTCCCCAGATTTCATGGCGCCTCTTCTTATTTCATTACGTCCATGGTCCCCCCCGCTGGGCCGCGCACATGCCGCCGGTCATGATTTGCACCCCCCTCTCTTGGACAACCCCCTCTTGGCCGCTCCCGAAAAAAAACACATACACAATTAATCGTCGATTCCCCCGGAAAATATGCGGAAATGCGGGACGTGGAGGGGAAGACGAGCACCCAGAACATATGGAGAGATCTAGGGGAAGCCTGTTACTTGCGTGTCTCTCTTGGTGTGTCCCAGAGCCCCTTCCAAGCAGCGGCTCGCGACGCGAAGCGCCGGCCCGGGCGAAGACAGTCCAGATTCCAAGTGATATGGACACATATTGGGGGAATCCTGGGATTTGTGTGCGTGTTTGTTTGTGTGTCCCAGGGCCCCTTCCAAGCAGCGGCTCGCGATGCGAACGAAGCCGACCCGGGTGAAAGCAGTCTAGATGCCAAACAATACGGACACATATGGGGAATCCTGGGGTTTGTTTGTGTGTGTGTGTGTGTGTTTGTTTGTGTGTCCCAGGGCCCTTGCAAGAACTCCAGGGGTCCGAGTGGAGACAGCCCAGATCCCAAGCAACATGGACAAATATTGGGAATCCTGGGATGGGTGTGTCTGTGTGTGTGTTTGTGTGTGTGTGTGTCCCAGGGCCCCTTCGCAAGAGCTCCAGGGGTCCGCGCGGCGAGACGCCGCGGCGTCGAACCTCCTCCTCCTCCTCCTCCTCCTCCGCCTCCCCCCCCCTCCTCCCCCCTCCTCCTCCTCCTCCTCCTCCTCCTCCTCCGAACTCATTCATCCCCCCATCCTCCTCCCCCGCCTCCTCATCCCCGCCCCCCCCCCCCTCCTCCGCCCCCTCCTCCTCCTCCTCGCCATCAAGTTGAGCGGAATCATGTTTCGGCTACGGGGCCAGCTCCCATTTTCACATTCCCACCCCGCGCCCGTTAGGGCGGCGAACCACCCACGGCTTTCTCTATTAGGGTTTAGGGTTCATTCGGTAGTCGAGGTTCTCTTTCTCTTAGGGCCCCACGATTTCAATAGGTTTGGCGATCTTTCTCATGTGTGCGACATACAATGCTTTGTGTATCACATGTACCCTCTTGAGTCTTAAGATATGCGCAATCCTGGGTTTAGGGTTGACGCTTTACGTCGGGGGAAAGGGTTTGGGGTGAAACGCCGCGCGGGCGTTTGATTGTGCGCTTGCGGCGCCGGCTCCGCTCGCTTCGCTCGCTCCGCCGATGTCGCTCCTCTGGAACTACGAAATCCAGCTGGCGCGCCCAGGGGCGCCCTGGGCCCTGGGCGGCAGCTGATTCACCGTGAAGGGCGCCGGGAGGGCCCTGGAAGGCCCTCAAGGGGGCTTCTGAAAGGCTCCTGGGGGGTTCCTGGGGGGCTCCTGGGTGGTTCCTGGGCGATCGGCAATTCACAATGAGGTTGGTCTGGGGTGCCCTGGGAGCCTCCCAGGGAGGCCCAAGTCGCCAGGAGACGTCTTTGGGCCACCAGGTGGGCGCAGGGCCCTTGGGCGGGAGCTAATTCACCGTGGCGGGGGTCTGGAGAGCCGGGCAGAGGCTTCCCGCGGTGGCCCGAGTCGCCAGGAAACGTATTTGGGCCCTCGGGTGAGCCCAGGGCCCTCGGGCGGGAGCTAATTCACCGTGGCGCTGGTTCGGGGAAGGGGCAGGGACCACCCCGCAGGGGCCCGAGTTGCCAGGAGACGTCTGCGGGCCCTCAGGGGACCTCAAGGCCCTTGGGCGGGAGCTCATTCACCGTGGCGCTGGTTTGGGGGGGGCCCAGGGACCACCCCGCAGGTGCCCAATTCACCGTGACACTGGTCTGGGGGTGCTCCTGGGGGGCCCCTAGGGGGCTCCTGGGGTGCTCCTGGGGAGCTCCCAGGGCGCTCCTGGCGGGTTCCGGAGGGGGCTCCTGGGCGCAGCCCAATTCACCGCGACGCTGGTCTGGGGGGGCTCCTGGGGGGCTCCTAGGGGGCTCCTGGGGGGCTCCTGGGGCTGGTCTGGGGGGCTCCTGGGGGGCTCCTAGGGGGCTCCCCAGGGCCCCTGGGCGGGAGCTAATTCACCGTGACGCTGGTCTGGGGGGGCCCAGGGACCACCCCGCGGGTGCCCGAGTCGCCAGGAGACGTCTGTGGGCCCTCAGGGGGGCCCAGGGCCCCTTGGCGGGAGCTAATTCACCGTGACGCTGGTCTGGGGGGACCCAGGGACCACCCCGCGGGGGCCCGAGTCACCAGGAGACGTCTTTGGGCCTTCAGGGGACCCAGGGCTCCTGAGGGGGGGGCGAATTCACCGTGGCGCTGGTTTGGGGGGGCCCAGGTGGCCCGAGTCGCCAGGAAACGTCTTTGGGCCCTCAGGGGGCCCCAGATCCACTGGGCGCTGTCCAATGCACCGTGACGCTGGTCTGAGGGCCCCCAAGGGCGCCCGAGTCGCCAGGAAACGTTCCTGCGGCGCCCGGTTCGCCAGAGAACGTATTTTGCCAGCCTGCCGATCGGGTGGGTCCACTTTGGGAAACTTTAGGATTCGAGGTCGAAAAAAAATGCCAGTGGCAAATCGTGGTTTTTAGCGATTTTATGTTGGCGATCCAGGAGGGGCCCGACCAGCGTCACGGTGAATTCGGCTGTAGTTTTGGGGTTATAAGTCTCTTTGGCGATCGCCCAGGCGGGCGCAGGATTATCGCTTGCGCGTAAGCCGCATCATTGATAATGAGATAAGGCCCTCGCGGGCCATGCCTGACGGCAACCGAGACTCACCTGGGCAGACCTGTGATTCACGCACGGCCAGGAGGTAGTCTGACTGCGAGGTGCCAGTTAGGGCGCTTGCCGCCTAAATGGGTGGGTGGATACGGGCCAAGCGGCCCTGGGCGAGTTTAGGGTCTAACAGGGCAAGGCCAAGAATACCTACCTGCATAGGCACTCACCTGCGGTGGCTATCAATCCCCCCCGCATCTCCACCCCCACATAAAGATCATCTCTCCTCTCATGTTATACCCTAACGGGCGGGTCGGGCGGGCGGGGCCCTAACGGGCGGGTCGGGCGGGCGGGGCCCTAACGGGCGGGTCGGGTCGGGTCGGGCGGGCGGACCCTAACGGGCGGGTCGGGTCGGGTCGGGCGGACCCTAGCGGGCGGGTCGGGTCGGGCGGGCGGGACATTAAAGTATGGTGCGTGTGCACTTGACACGCGTGAACCCTGACGGGCGGGTCGGGTCGGGCGGGCGGGCCCTAACGGGCGGGTCGGGTCGGGTCGGGCGGACCCTAACGGGCGGGTCGGGTCGGGCGGGCGGGACATTAAAGTATGGTGCGTGTGCACTTGACACGCGCGAACCCTAACAAGCGGGTCGGGTCCTGTTATCCGATATCATTATATCCGCTGGAGCGGGGCTATGGCTACGCGGGTGCCAGCCGCTTCCGGCTCGCCGAGCGCATCTACCACTTTGGTTTTATTCGGCGCACAGATTGGCTACCTGTGAGCATGAAACAGGACGACCCAGACGAGCAAACTATGAGATCGGCCCAGAGTGACTCCGACGACGAGTACGGACCCAGACCAGTGGAGGAAGAGACGGAGTCCGAGGCGAGCACGGACAATGACGATCCTGACGACGAGGACGAGGACTCGCGCTACTCCATCCTCGAGACCATGTCCGCCTTTGCAGGCGGCGCGTCTGAGCTGGCCGCGTACGCGGAGCTTGGCTTATATGAGCTATGTTGACTTGCGCGTGTCCTGGAGACGCCTATCTCCTGTCCTCCGCTCCTCTTCCTATATCATGTACTCCTCTCGCTTATACTCTTATCCCATCCCTGTGCTCCCCTCCTGTAAGCCTTCAATCCCGCAATCCTATATCATCGTGCTCCGCTCATCCCTCCATCTCCTGCACTCCTGTACTCCCATCTCCTATACTACATCTCCTGTACTCTTGTCTCCGCTCCGCAAGTTTCTGTCATGTGCGGTCCTTGTGCGCTGGCGCGCGGCGTCGCGGTGCGCACTGGGACTATACAGTGGCACTCCTGTCTCCTGTCCTCCGCTCCTCCCTCCTGCTCGCGGCGTCGCTGTGCACGCTATGTGTATACAGCTGCACTCCTATCTCCTGTCCTCCGCTCCTCCTTCTATCTCATGTATTTATCCTCCCTGTACTCCTGCACTCCATCCCAGTACTCCAACCTCTTGCACACCTTCATTCTGTACTCCTATCTCCCGCGCTCCTGCCTGTACCATATTCCTTTCTCTGCCCTTACGCTCTATGCGTGGGGAATTTGAAGCATCCCATTTGGGATTCCTTGTCGGCTGCCGTTCCCATATAAGCAGCCTGTACCTCTGGAGCTTCGGGACTGTGGCGCGAACCCTGGTGCCGCGAACAAGTGTCGTGCTCGTCGATCGTCCATCATTGCTGGTGTTTCTACTATGGGATCAATCATTACTTCATTTATCGTCAGGTGCTATTGGTGTGCGTGGTGTTCTTTCTTTGATCTAACCCTTGCTTCTGTAGTGAATATGTCTGTATCTTATGGGATATCGCCTGTTCCGCATCGTGTCCGGTTGGTGGGTGGGAGGTCCAATGGTTGCTATGCTGTGCTATGCCATGCTATGCTACACAATGAAGTCCCCACAACCATGGGGCAACCATACGTATGAGCTATGCTATGCCGTACTGTGCCATGGCCTAGCTATAACAAAGGGGTCCCCAATTATTGGGGAACCCTGTGTCTTTCGTATGTCTATGCCGGACAGCAAGTCCAAGGATGACCGGAGGGCTATGTAAACATGCGCCCATGAACTGGCAGCTATATGGTAACATGCGTTCTACTTCTGCATATATACACACGGACATTGCTTTTGTATGTTCTCTATTTCCTATCTGCAATGCGACCTCTGCTGGGACCACGTTTCGTTCTGTAACTTTGACATATGGATATTTGACAGGTACTTTCTATGTTAAGAAGATGTCATGTTATACTATCAAGATCTTATAAGCTCTGGTGCTCTTATGTTGTGTTATGTTAAACAATGTCCACGCTACAATGCGAGGTTCCCCTACTTCAGGGGAGCCTCGCGTCTGACGTAGATGCCTTGTTATCCCTGTTGTCGTGCTATAACATGAGGTCTCTATTATATTGGGTCCTGGACCTCATATGGTGTGGTATATTATGGCACGGCCACGCTATACTATGCGGCTCCTCGAACTCAAGTCATCTCACCATGATGTGCTGTGCTACATTAGGTCACGGCCACGCTATAACATGAGGTCCCCCAGATTTTGGGGCACCTCGCGTCTTGCGTCGCTTCTATGATACAGCAACGCCATAACATGAGGTTCCTATAGCATCAGTTCTTCGAGCTGCTATGCCAGACATGCTGGGGCACGCGTCCGCACGCTATAGCAGAGCACTGTCCGTAGCCTCAGGAGGCCAAAATGCTCGTGGGGACTCTCGGAGGCCTCTTGGAGCCTCTTGGGGGCCTCTTGGGAGCCTCTTGGGGGCCTCTTGGGGGCCTCTTGGGGGGCCTCGTGGAGCCTCCGGGGGCCTCTCGGGGGCCACTTGGAGGCCTCTAGCAGTAGCAGTACCAGGAGCAGTAGCAGTAGCAGTAAAGCGATAGCCGTCGTCGTAAAAGTAGTAGTGTAGTGCTAGGAGTCACAATGGTAGCGGTAGTTGCCGTAGAAGGAGTAGTAGTAGTAGTAGTAGTAGTAGTAGTAGTAGTAGTAGTAGTAGTAGTAGTAGTAGTAGTAGTAGTAGTAGTAGTAGTAGTAGTAGTGGTAGTGGTCGTAGTCGTAGTATTAGTAGTAGTAGTAGTAGTAGTAGTAGTAGTAGTAGTAGTAGTAGTAGTAGTAGTAGTAGTAGTAGAAGTAGTAGTAGTAGTAGTAGAAGAAGGAGTAGTAGTAGTAGTAGTAGTAGTATTAGTAGTAGTAGTAGTAGTAGTAGTAGTAGTAGTAGTAGTAGTAGTAGTAGTAGTAGTAGTAGTAGTAGTAGTAGTAGTAGTAGTAGTAGTAGTAGTAGTAGTAGTAGTAGTAGTAGTAGTGGTAGTAGTAGTAGTAGTAGTAGTAGTAGTAGTACCAGTAGGAGTACAGTAGGAGTAGTAGTAGTATTAGTAGTGTAGTAGGTAGTAGTAGTAGTAGTAGTAGTAGTAGTAGTAGTAGTAGTAGTAGTATAGTATAGTATAGTAGGTAGTAGTAGTATAGTAGTAGTAGTAGTAGTAGTAGTAGTAGTAGTAGTAGTAGTAGTAGTAGTAGTAGTAGTAGTAGTAGTAGTAGTAGTAGTAGTAGTAGTAGTAGTAGTAGTAGTAGTAGTAGTAGTAGTAGTAGTAGTAGTAGTAGTAGTAGTAGTAGTAGTAGTAGTAGTAGTAGTAGTAGTAGTAGTAGTAGTAGTAGTAGTAGTTGCAGTAGTACTGGTAGTAGTAGTAGTAGTAGTAGTGGTAATTAGTAGTAGTAGTAGAAGCAGTAGTGGAGTCGAAGTCGTAGTAGTAGTAGGCGTAGGAGTAGAAGTAGAAGTATATGTCTTTTGGTCGGAGGCCTCTGAGGGCGTCTTCGGCGCCTCGTGGGGCCTCTTGGAGACATGTTGGGGGCATCTCCTCGTGGGGCCTCTTGGGGGCCTCTTGGAGCCTCTGGGGGCCTCTTGGGAGCCTCTTGGTGGCCTCTCGGGGGCCTCTCGGGGGCCTCGTGGAGCCTCTGGGGGCTTCTCGGGGGCCACTTGAGGCCCTCTTGGGGGCTTCTTGGGGCCTCTTGGGGGATTCCGGGGACCCTCCTGAGGAGTCCTCTTGGGAGCCTCCTGGGGGCCTCTTGGGCCATCTTGGGGGCCTCTTGCGACCTCCTCTGAAGCGCGAAGGAGCGCCGCCCCCTGAAAAGGACAAAATGAGGCCTAAACCTTCGTAGAATCAGCGATTTTGCTATGGAGGAAGAGAAGCGCGGCCCGGCCCCCTCAGGAGGCCACAGTGGTGCCAAAACCGTAGTAAAATCAATGATTTTTGCTTCAGAGAAGAGCAGAGGGGCCAAACTCGGCCCCCCCGTCGGGGCCAGAATCCTCGTGAGGGTCGTCGTTTTTTTGGCCCTCCCAGGAGTCGAAAAAGACCCCCCTGAGAACGCTCGGGACTCCCTGTCCAGGCCCAGGGGGATGGGGGTAGGGGGAGGGGTAAACCCCTCCCCGGAAGGAAGAAGGGGGGTTGAGGACAGAGAGAGCTCTCTAAACCACTCACGCCCAAAGGGCTGGTGGGATTCAGCGCGCGCAGGTAGTTGCGAATGGATATATCGGGGGATACATTGGGAAACGACAGCCCGGGGGCACTTTGAAGACGAAGAAATGCGTGGACAAGCTGTTTACCTTGAGGGCGAAGATACAGGGCAGGGGGGAAGCAGCGCAGCTCAGAGCAAGCAGCGGGAGGCTGATAACGGAGCTCGAGATGAACAGCACGTACCGCGGCGCTGTGGAAGTCTGCAACCTGTGCTGCAATCTTGACCAGAGCGACCTTCTGAAGGCAGAGTGCATCCGGACCTTCCACGAGCATGCGATTGATGGGCGGGCGTGGATGAACAGGTTGGAAACATGCCAGAATTCGTCGCAGATGAAGGACAGCAGCGCGACGACGCACGTGCCGCCAGCTCGCAAACCTCACGCACGGACGGACCGATCGAGAGTGAGCGAGTTCGACGCCTACGGATATCGCCCTGTGCAGCACCCTTGGAAGTTGTTGTCGGCGCACGAGTTCTTGCGGCAGTGGAGGTGCGAACCACTACTGGTTCCGACGCACTACTCGAACCGCAACCTGCCACCGCGAACTGCGTGGACACAAGGAGGTCAACAATTAATCATGAGCAAACAGTACAAGGATGGAGAGGTCGCCGCGAAGCCTGGAGAGCATTACATCGTAGTGACACGAGACCGACGAGTATTGCGTTTTCCCGCATGGCGCAGGCGTCTTCTGCCACTCATGGGTTCTGGTCAGGAAGGCGAGGCCGGACGTGGTTGTCATCGAAGGCTTGCCGATGCCCAGCGTGCACAAGGGTTCGTGGAGGCTCAGACCCGATAGGAAGCTTGGCCAAAACGTGGCTCCAGTGGTTGAACACTGAAAGATCCGCGATGTTAGCGATGATGGCCGACGCCGTCGATCAGCCCTTATGGCTTGCACGACTTCTCGACGATGAACACACAGACCCAGCCGCATTATATAGAGAAATCCAGAGCTTCAACTTTGCCAACACTGCGTTGTTCACAGGGCGGGGCTGCGTGAACACTTTCGGGTACACTAGCGTCATGCTGGAGATCCTCAAGACGCAGGTCGTCTTCGTCGTGGGCAACTCTACATACTCAGTCGGGTGTGAAACTGGAGTGCCGGGAGACATCATCAACAGATGCTTGGGTCGGATGAAAGCATACGTCGTGCTCGCAAGAGCAACGCTGGCGGCGGAATTTCCATCATTCGAATTGGCCCAGGTCGTGGGTTTGAGGACAATCAGCCCGCCTGACACACTCACAACTGGAAGCCGATGATTCCCCCGCGACCCCCTCTTCACATGTATCCTTGGTATCGCTTTCGGGGGATTGGGGGGGGGAAGGGTCCGATTGTTTTAGAGTGTGGGCTGATAGTCCAAACCCTGTGACGCCAGGCCTTCAGCGTTTTCAACCTGTCGTCGTTGCCACCAGGCGTCGGTCAACATCTGGACAGGATAGCGTGCGCCCTCGATTCATATAGGCTTCGCCCAGCTGTCCGCCGCCCGAGTAGCAGGCCTCACCCCCGAAAGTTTGTTTGGAAATGCTGATCTTCACGTGGGTAGTAGTAGTAGTTGTAGTAGTAGTAGTAGTAGTAGTAGTAGTAGGAGTAGTAGTAAGAATAATCGTAGTAGTAGTAGTAGTAGTAGTAGTAATGATAATCGTAGTAGTAGAAATCGTAGTAGTAGAAGCAGTGGTGGTAGTAGATGCAGTAGTAGTAGTAGTAGTAGTCGTAGTAGCAGTAGTAGTAGTAGTAGTAGTAGTCGTAGTAGTAGTCGTAGTAGTAGTAGTGCTGGTAGTAGTACTAATGGTAGTCGTAGTAGTAGTAGTAGAAAAATAGTAGTAGTAGTAGTAGTAGTAGTAATAATGATTGTAGTAGCAGTCGTAGTAGTAGTACCAGTAGGAATACCAGTAGTAGTGGTAGTAGAGGTAGTTTAGTAGTAGTAGTAGTCGTCGTAGTAGTAGTAGTAGTAGTAGTAGTAGTAGTAGTAGTGTTGGTAGTTGTACTGGTAGTTGTAGTAGTAGTAGCAGTAGTAATAGAAGTAGTAGTAGTAGAAGAAGTAGTAGTAGTAGTAGAAATAATAATCGTCGTAGTAGTAGTAGTAGTAGTTGTAGTAGTAGTAGTAGTAGTAGTAGTAGTAGAACAAATAATCGTAGTAGTAGTAGTAGTAGTAGTAGTAGTAGTAGTGGTCGTATTAGTAGCAGTAGTAGTAGTAGTAGTAGTAGTAGTCGTAGTAGTAGTCGTAGTAGTAGTAGTGCTGGTCGTAGTACTAATGATAGCCGTAGTAGTAGTAGTAGTAGTAGTAGTAGGCTCGCGGGTTGCCATCTTAGGGCCAGCGGATATCAACGCTGCAGAGTTGAATGCACAATATTGGAACATCTACCCCCGTGCCAAAACCATGACCTCACCAACGTGCAATAAACATGGGTGGAGACAGGCTCTACGACGTCTCTCTGACCGAAGACTTGCTGGAGGTCATCCAAGCGACGCGTTGCCACGTGCTCTGATCGTTTACGCAGTGTTTGGCATCAGCACGTCGGGGGTGGGGCAGCAGTTCAGCCAGGCAGCCTTGAAGCTTACTGACCGAATGGGGTCAGCATCATGCCAGTCTGAAGAAAGCTTCATTACGGTCGCAGTGGATCTCGGAAAACATGATGAGGCGGCGACCATTGAAGCAGCCCAAGAGGTCTGGTCCAAGTGCTTCGGAGCTCCCAGGGCCGCTTATCAGGCCCCGAGGATCGATAAAGGAATGAAGCGAACGGCCCAGGATGCGAGTGTCGCCCCAGAGAAAGATTTCATCGCTAAACGCCGCCGCGAGGCCAGCAAGGCTGCAGCTGCCCTTCCAGTTTCACAGCAAGCCAGGGCGGCCCGAGCTCTCGCTGGGGAGATTGCTTGCCCAGCCGGCGCCTGGAGCGCAGGACATGCCAAGGAGATGAAGTTCCTGAAGGGCAAGCTGTGGAGCAAGAAGCTGGATGCTACGCGCCAGCAGACTCTACTCCCATCCGAGCAACACGGTACCTTGCAAACTGGCGCTTCAGCTAAGCTTCAGAGACAGATCACGGATCAGCTTGCTCGGGAGCGCAAGGGCGCGCGTGACCAAGCAGCCATGCATGGGTCCACGGCTGCCCAAGTATTGCGCGCCATCAAGGGTGAGAAGATATGGTTCGATCCCACCTGTCGGGATAAGGCAATCGCGGCAGCCTTGATATCCAATTCCTTAAAGTGCGCCCGCAAGTGGGAGGCCAACGTGTTTGTTACGCCGACGCCTGGAACGTCCACTGATGAGTTCATGAATTTCGCTTCGGCCATCCGGGGGTCGCACCAGATCTCCCTCGGGCTGCTTGCTTCCAGCCAGGGATGCGCGGTCAAGATCCGCCCCGTGTTCCATCTTAGGAAGACGCTGTATATTTCGCCAGGCCATGCAGCATTTGCTATGTTTGCAAAGCGGGTTGTTGCTGACATTCCAGGCTGCCACTGGAGCATCAAGGAAGACGCTCGGGCCGACCTGCGAGCAACAACCAAGGTTGTGAACGTATTGGCACTTGTGCGGCCATGCGAAGTCGAGGCACCACAGTTTCTTGGGTATAAGAACTTGTACCCGTCCATTCCTAGCCTCAATAGAAGGCTTGTTAATGTGGACGCTGCAGGATCTACAACAGGCATCTAGGGGTTGCGTGCTTGTGATGTGGCTGATTCGGCCATGCGTGGAAGCGACAGCAATGAAAACGCATCGCATCAATTAAATGTCATTTGCAATATCACCATCGTCATACCATCAACCACAACAACAACAACACTAACACCAACAACGGCACCATCAACACCAACGACAACAACACGAAACAGCACAACCAACAACAACAGCAGCATCAACATCATCATCATTGTCATCATCAATGGCAACAACAGCACCAATATCACCGCCACCACCAACAACAACAACTTATATCATTGTTACAATCAATATCGTCATTTGCATATATTTCTTTCTCTCTTCTCTCTCTCTCTCTCTCTCTATCTCTCTCTCTCTCTCTCTCTCTCTCTCTCTCTCTCTCTCTCTCTCTCTTTGTTCCTGCAGGAGTCCTCTTCCTGTTCTAGGGGCCGCGACGACTACACGTGGCAGGTGAGGGATATATATATATATATATATATATATATATATATAACTGACAGCGTGTACCCTAAACAGCTGGTTCTTGCAGTCTATGCGGTGCAATATTATATGTGGTGCAATCGATGCGGTGCAATCTTTGTGGTGCGGCGACGGGCGGCGCGGGGCGGCGAAATCTATGTGGTGCAATCTATGTGGCACAATATGGTGCAATCTATGTGGTGCGGCGACAGGCGGCGCGGGGCGGCGACGGACGGCGCGGGGCGGCGCGGGGGGCGGCGACGGGCGGCACGGGCGGCGGCGACGGGCGGCACGGGGCGGCACGGGCGACGAAAGCCGGGAACCATGTCCAGATGGTGGCCATGGCGACGGGCGGCACGGGCGGCAAAAGCTGGGAATCATGTCCAGATGGTGGCCATGGCGACGGGCGGCACGGGGCAGCGCGGGCGGCCAAAGCCGGGAATCATGTCCAGATGGTTTCAGGCAAGTAAGAACCTCTGGTGCAAGCACTTGGACGTTGACTTCGCCAGCGGGCTCCGGGCGGGAGTGAGCGCGCGGACCAAGCGCACTGCCGCCGCCCTGCGCCGCGCGGCGCGCATTCGTGTGCTCCGCGCGGCCCGCGGGAAAACAAGGCAGCTGGTCAGCCTTGAGCTGGCCCCAGCTGGATGTTGGGGAGTGGGAGTGACTGGGAGGGCTTGGAGCGGGATCGAACCGATGAGACGAACGGCGCACTCGGCTTCGTATGTGCACACAGCTCGTCGCTCCCTCGACGTCGACCTCCACCTCTCCCCTGCCCCCCCTTGGTCGGCGGACCCCGCCTATGCGTGCACGGCGGGACCCATTCACATACTGGCTCGGGCGATTTGGTCCTCTTGGATTTCTCGGGGCTCGGCTGCCAGGTTGACGTTTGCTTCTGAGGCCGCCTTCTTGGCCGACCCGTCCAAAAGCGATTGGCCCTTGGCCAAGGGCCCGATTTCGGCCGCCGTCGCCAGCTGCCGTCGGATCGGGTGGAGGCTCGGCCCAGGAGTGTGCATGCTTTTACCCACGAGGGGGATAAGATCGACCTCGCTCGCATGCGCCCCCGTTCGGTGCCGCGCGTCGTCCGCTTTGCTATCGAGGACTCGTTCCTCAGGCTCCTCGGGCACATCGGCTCCTCAGGCTCCTCAGGCTCCCCAGGCCCCTCGGGCTCACAAACTCCTCAAGCTCCTCAGGCTCCTCAGGCGCCTCAGGCACCTCGGGCTCCTCAGCCTCAGCCTGCCCCAGCCGCAGCCTCAGCCTCAGCATCTGCCTCAGCCTCAGCCTCAGCCTGCCCCAGCCTCGGCCTCAGCCTGCCTCGGCCCCAGCCTCGGCCTGTCTCAGCCTCAGCCTCAGCCTCGGCCTCAGCCTGTCTGAGCCTCTGCCTCAGCCTGAATCAGCATCAGCCTCAGCCTGCCTCTGTTCAGCGTGAGCCTGCCTCAGCCTCAGTCTGCATCAGCCTGAGCCTCTGCCTCAGCCGCAGCCTGCCTCAGCGTCAGCCTGTCTCAGCCTCAGCCTCGGCCTGCCCCAGCCTGCCTGAGGAGACTGAGGAGCCTGCGGGGCCTGAGGAGCCTGAGTAGACTGAGGAGCTTGAAGGGCTTGATGAGCCTGAGACGCCTGAGGGGCCCGAGGAGCCTGAGGAGCTTCTGGGCGCAATTCCCGATGCGAAAGCAAAGCTGGCGCGATTGCAGCCCCCTGGAGCACCAGGCTATCGATCTGCCAGCAGGGATTAGTGTGTGGCGTGTTGCGCTACAGATGCCAGCCAAGCGGCCCAGGGATTTACGAGTTTAGGGATTTAGGGACTTTAGGGTTTAGGGCTTAAGGCCTTAAGGGAGAAGCTCTCCAGTCCCAGAATCAGTACGCCCAGTCCAAGATTCAGTACCCAAGTCCCAGATTCAGTACCCCTGGCTGCCCTCCAGTCTCAGAATCAGTACCCCCAGTCCCAGAATCAGTACCCCCAGTCTCGGAATCAGTACCCCCAGTCTCGGAATCAGTACCCCCAGTTTCAGAATCAGTACCCCCAGTCTCGGAATCAGTACCCCCAGTCTCGGAATCAGCACCCCCAGTTTCAGAATCAGTACCCCCAGTTTCGGAATCAGTACCCCAGGAGCTCCTGGGAGCGCCTGGGAATGCCTGAGGAGCCTGCTCCCAGTCTGAGGAGCCTAAGGAGCCTGAGGTGTCTGAGGCGCCTGAAGAGGCTGAGGTGCCTGAGGCGTCTGAGGAGCCTGAGGAGCAAGAAGGTCTGATGTGCCTGAGGCGCTCACAGGTGCATCGCGCCTGAGGAGCCTGGGGGCCTGGGGGGGCCGGCCCTCGCCGTGGCCGTGCCCGCCGCCCCTGGGTGCACCTGGGGAGCCATGTGTGCGCCTGGTGAGCTCCTGGTGAGCGCTGGGAGCCCTGGGGGCGCCCCAGTCTCAGAATCAGTACCCCCAGTATCATAATCAATACCCTCAGTCTCAACACCACCACCCCAGGAGCCTCCTGGAAGCGCCTGAGGAGCCTGTGAGCCTGAGGGGCCTGAGGTGCCTGGCTGAGGCTGGGGCTGAGGCTGAGGCGGGCTGAAGCTGAGGCAGAGGCTGAGGCTGGCTGGCGCTGAGGCAGGCGCCGAAGCCCAGGCAGACTGAGGCTGAGACTGAGGCTGAGGCTGGGGCTGAGACAGGCTGAGGCTGAGGCAGGCTGAGGCCGAGGCAGGCTGAGGCTGAGGCAGGCTTAGGCTGAGGCCGAGACAGGCTGAGGCTGAGGCAAGCTGATGTTGAGGCAGGCGGAGGCTGAGGCTGGGACAGGCCGAGGCTGAGGCTGAGACAGGCTGACGCTGAGGCAGGCTGCGGCTGAGGCAGAGGCTCAGGCTGATGCAGACTGAGGCTGAGGCAGGCTCACGCTGAACAGAGGCAGGCTGAGGCTGATGCTGATTCAGGCTGAGGCAGAGGCTCAGACAGGCTGAGGCCGAGGCTGAGGCTGAGGCTGAGACAAGCCGAGGCTGGGGCCGAGGCAGGCTAGGCCGAGGCTGGGGCAGGCTGAGGCTGAGGCTGAGGCAGATGCTGAGGCTGAGGCTGCGGCTGGGGCAGGCTGAGGCTGAGGAGCCCGAGGTGCCTGAGGCGCCTGAGGAGCCTGAGGAGCTTGAGGAGTTTGTGAGCCCGAGGGGCCTGGGGAGCCTGAGGAGCCTGAGGAGCCTGATGTGCCCGAGGAGCCTGAGGAACCAGCGGATCCAAACGAGCTTGATGGGCAAGAGGAGTCCGAGGGGCGCAAGGGGCCTGAGGGGCCAGATGGGCCTGAGGAGCCTGAGGAGCTTGCGGGGCCTGAGGAGCCTGAGTAGATTGAGGAGCCTGAAGGGCCTGATGAGCCTGAGACGCCTGAGGCGCCTGAGGGGCCCGAGGAGCCTGAGGAGCTTCTGGGCGCAATTCCCGATGCGAAAGCAAAGCTGGCGCCATTGCAGCCCCCTGGAGCACCAGGCTATCGATCTGCCAGCAGGGATTAGTGTGCGGCGTGTTGCGCTACAGATGCCAGCCAAGCGGTCCAGGGATTTACGAGTTTAGGGATTTAGTGATTTAGGGATTTATGGACTTTAGGGTTTAGGCCTTAAGGGAGGAGCTCTCCAGTCCCAGAATCAGTACCCCCAGTCCCAGATTCAGTACAGTACCCTGGCTGCCCTCCAGTCTCAGAATCAGTACCCCCAGTCCCAGAATCAGTACCCCCAGTCTCGGAATCAGTACCCCCAGTCTCGGAATCAGTACCCCCAGTCTCAGAATCAGTACCCCCAGTCTCGGAATCAGTACCCCCAGTCTCGGAATCAGTACCCCCAGTCTCAGAATCAGTACCCCCAGTTTCGGAATCAGTACCCCAGGAGCTCCTGGAGCGCCTGGGAGCGCCTGAGGAGCCTGCTCCCAGTCTCAGAATCAGTACCCCCAGTCCCAGAATCAGTGCCCCAGGAGCTCCTGGGAGCGCCTGAGGAAGCTTGCGAGCCTGAGTAGCCTGAGGGGCCTAAGGAGCCTGAGGTGTCTGAGGCGCCTGAGGAGGCTGAGGTGCCTGAGGCGTCTGAGGAGCCTGAGGAGCAAGAAGGTCTGATGTGCCTGAGGCGCTCACAGGTGCATCGCGCCTGAGGGGCCTGGGGGCCTGGGGGGCCGGCCCTCGCCGTGGCCGTGCCCGCCGCCCCTGGGTGCACCTGGGGAGCCATGTGTGCGCCTGGTGAGCTCCTGGTGAGCGCTGGGAGCCCTGGGGGCGCCCCAGTCTCAGAATCAGTACCCCCAGTATCATAATCAATACCCTCAGTCTCAACACCACCACCCCAGGAGCCTCCTGGAAGCGCCTGAGGAGCCTGTGAGCCTGAGGGGCCTGAGGTGCCCGGCTGAGGCTGGGGCTGAGGCTGAGGCGGGCTGAAGCTGAGGCAGAGGCTGAGGCTGGCTGGCGCTGAGGCAGGCGCCGAAGCCCAGGCAGACTGAGGCTGAGACTGAGGCTGGGGCTGAGACAGGCTGAGGCTGAGGCAGGCTGAGGCCGAGGCAGGCTGAGGCTGAGGCAGGCTGAGGCTGAGGCCGAGACAGGCTGAGGCTGAGGCAAGCTGATGTTGAGGCAGGCGGAGGCTGAGGCTGGGACAGGCCGAGGCTGAGGCTGAGACAGGCTGACGCTGAGGCAGGCTGCGGCTGAGGCAGAGGCTCAGGCTGATGCAGACTGAGGCTGAGGCAGGCTCACGCTGAACAGGGGCAGGCTGAGGCTGATGCCGATTCAGGCTGAGGCAGAGGCTCAGACAGGCTGAGGCCGAGGCCGAGGCTGAGGCTGAGGCTGCGGCTGGGGCAGGCTGAGGCTGAGGAGCCCGAGGTGCCTGAGGCGCCTGAGGAGCCTGAGGAGCTTGAGGAGTTTGTGAGCCCGAGGGGCCTGGGGAGCCTGAGGAGCCTGAGGAGCCTGATGTGCCCGAGGAGCCTGAGGAACCAGCGGACCCAAACGAGTTTGATGGGCAAGAGGAGTCCGAGGGGCGCAAGGGGCCTGAGGGGCCAGATGGGCTTGAGGAGACTGAGGAGCCTGCGGGGCCTGAGGAGCCTGAGTAGACTGAGGAGCTTGAAGGGCTTGATGAGCCTGAGACGCCTGAGGCGCCTGAGGGGCCCGAGGAGCCTGAGGAGCTTCTGGGCGCAATTCCCGATGCGAAAGCAAAGCTGGCGCGATTGCAGCCCCCTGGAGCACCAGGCTATCGATCTGCCAGCAGGGATTAGTGTGTGGCGTGTTGCGCTACAGATGCCAGCCAAGCGGTCCAGGGATTTACGAGTTTAGGGATTTGGTGATTTAGGGATTTATGGACTTTAGGGTTTAGGGTTTAGGGTTTAGGGTTTAGGCCTTAAGGGAGGAGCTCTCCAGTCCCAGAATCAGTACCCCCAGTCCCAGATTCAGTACCCCAGTCCCAGATTCAGTACCCTTGGCTGCCCTCCAGTCTCAGAATCAGTACCCCCAGTCCCAGAATCAGTACCCCCAGTCTCGGAATCAGTACCCCCAGTCTCGGAATCAGTACCCCCAGTCTCAGAATCAGTACCCCCAGTCTCGGAATCAGTACCCCGAGTCTCGGAATCAGTACCCCCAGTCTCAGAATCAGCACCCCCAGTTTCGGAATCAGTACCCCAGGAGCTCCTGGGAGCGCCTGGGAATGCCTGAGGAGCCTGCTCCCAGTCTCAGAATCAGCGCCCCCAGTTTCGGAATCAGTACCCCAGGAGCTCCTGGGAGCGCCTGGGAATGCCTGAGGAGCCTGCTCCCAGTCTGAGGAGCCTAAGGAGCCTGAGGTGTCTGAGGCGCCTGAGGAGGCTGAGGTGCCTGAGGCGTCTGAGGAGCCTGAGGAGCAAGAAGGTCTGATGTGCCTGAGGCGCTCACAGGTGCATCGCGCCTGAGGAGCTTTGGGGGCCTGGGGGGCCGGCCCTCGCCGTGGCCGTGCCCGCCGCCCCGGGGTGCACCTGGGGAGCCATGTGTGCGCCTGGTGAGCTCCTGGTGAGCGCTGGGAGCCCTGGGGGCACCCCAGTCTCAGAATCAGTACCCCCAGTATCTTAATCAGTACCCTCAGTCTCAACACCACCACCCCAGGAGCCTCCTGGAAGCGCCTGAGGAGCTTGTGAGCCTGAGGAGCCTGAGGTGCCTGGCTGCGGCTGGGGCTGGGCTGAGGCTATGGCCGGGGCTGAAGCTGGAGGACAGCGGCTGAGGCTTGCTGCGCTGAGGGCAGGCGCCGAAGCCCCGGCAGACTGAGGCTGAACTGAGGGCTGAGGCTGGGGCTGAGACAGGCTGAGGCTGAGGCACGGCTGAGGCGAGCAGGATGATCGGGCTAGGCAGTCTTAGGCTGATGGCGGCCGAGACAGGCTATGCTGGCGTTGGTCGGATTGAGGCAAGGCGAGGCTGAGGCTGGGACAGGGGCCGAGGCTGAGGTGAGACGGCTGACGCTGAGGCATGCTTGCGGCTGAGGCAGAGGCTCAGGCTGATGCAGACTGAGGGCTGAGTCATGGCTCACGGCCTGAACAGAGGCAGGCTGAGGCTGATGCTGATCAGGATGAGGCAAGGCTGAAGCAGGCTGACCGCGAGGCTGAGGCAGAGGCTGAGGCTGAGAACAACAACCAAGCCGAGGGCTGGTGCCCCGCCCGAGGAGCCGAGGCTGGGGCCGAGGCAGGCTGAGGCCGAGGCTGGGGCAGGCTGAGGCTGAGGCTGAGGCAGATGCTGAGGCTGAGGCTGCGGCTGGGGCAGGCTGAGGCTGAGGAGCCCGAGGTGCCTGAGGCGCCTGAGGAGCCTGAGGAGCTTGAGGAGTTTGCGAGCCCGAGGGGCCTGGGGAGCCTGAGGAGCCTGAGGAGCCTGATGTGCCCGAGGAGCCTGAGGAACCAGCGGATCCAAACGAGCTTGATGGGCAAGAGGAGTCCGAGGGGCGCAAGGGGCCTGAGGGGCCAGATGGGCCTGAGGAGACTGAGGAGCCTGCGGGGCCTGAGGAGCCTGAGTAGACTGAGGAGCTTGAAAGGCTTGATGAGCCTGAGACGCCTGAGGCGCCTGAGGGGCCCGAGGAGCCTGAGGAGCTTCTGGGCGCAATTCCCGATGCGAAAGCAAAGCTGGCGCCATTGCAGCCCCCTGGAGCACCAGGCTATCGATCTGCCAGCAGGGATTAGTGTGTGGCGTGTTGCGCTACAGATGCCAGCCAAGCGGTCCAGGGATTTACGAGTTTAGGGATTTAGGGATTTAGGGATTTAGGGACTTTAGGGTTTAGGGTTTAGGGTTTAGGGTTTAGGCCTTAAGGGAGGAGCTCTCCAGTCCCAGAATAAGTACCCCCAGTCCCAGATTCAGTACCCCAGTCCCAGATTCAGTACCCCTGGCTGCCCTCCAGTCTCAGAATCAGTACCCCCAGTCCCAGAATCAGTACCCCCAGTCTCGGAATCAGTACCCCCAGTCCTCAGAATCAGTACCCCAGTCTCGGAATCAGTACCCCTCCACCCGGTCGCAGTACCCCCCAGTCCTCAGGAATCAGTACCACCAGTTTCGGAATCAGTACCCCGGGAGCTCCTGGTATCGCCTGGGAGATGCTTGAGGAGCCTGCTCCAGTCCTCAGATCCACCCCCATCCAGAATCCATTGCCCCGAGAGCTCCGGGAGCGCTTGAGGAAGCTTGCGAGCCTGAGAAGCCTGAGGATCCTAGGAGGCCTGCGGTGTCTGAGGCGCCTGAAAGGAAGCTGAGTGCCTGCGCGTCTGAGGAGCCTGAGGAGCTAGAAGGTCTGATGTGCCTGAGGCGCTCACAGGTGCATCGCGCCTGAGGAGCTTTGGGGGCCTGGGGGGCCGGCCCGCGCCGTGGCCGTGCCCGCCGCCCCTGGGTGCACCTGGGGAGCCATGTGTGCGCCTGGTGAGCTCCTGGTGAGCGCTGGGAGCCCTGGGGGCACCCCAGTCCTCAGAAATCAGTAACCCGCCCAGTATCATAAAATCAATACCCTCAGCTCTCCAACACCAACCACCCATGAGCCTCCTGGAACGCCTGAGAGCCGTGAGCCTGAGGGCCTGAGGGTGGCCGGCTGAGCTGGGGCTGAGCCCCCCGACGTGCGCGTCAAGCTGAGGCAGAGGCTGAGGCTGGCTGGCGCTGAGGCAGGCGCCGAAGCCCAGGCAGACTGAGGCTGAGACTGAGGCTGGGGCTGAGACAGGCTGAGGCTGAGGCAGGCTGAGGCCGAGGCAGGCTGAGGCTGAGGCAGGCTGAGGCTGAGGCCGAGACAGGCTGAGGCTGAGGCAAGCTGATGTTGAGGCAGGCGGAGGCTGAGGCTGGGACAGGCCGAGGCTGAGGCTGAGACAGGCTGACGCTGAGGCAGGCTGCGGCTGAGGCAGAGGCTCAGGCTGATGCAGACTGAGGCTGAGGCAGGCTCACGCTGAACAGAGACAGGCTGAGGCCGAGGCTGAGGCTGAGGCTGAGGCTGCGGCTGGGGCAGGCTGAGGCTGAGGAGCCCGAGGTGCCTGAGGCGCCTGAGGAGCCTGAGGAGCCTGAGGAGTTTGTGAGCCCGAGGGGCCTGGGGAGCCTGAGGAGCCTGATGTGCCCGAGGAGCTTGAGGAACCAGCGGATCCAAACGAGCTTGATGGGCAAGAGGAGTCCGAGGGGCGCAAGGGGCCTGAGGGGCCAGATGGGCTTGAGGAGACTGAGGAGCCTGCGGGGCCTGAGGAGCCTGAGTAGACTGAGGAGCTTGAAGGGCTTGATGAGCCTGAGACGCCTGAGGCGGCCCTGGGGCCCGAGGCTTCTGAGGACTTCTGGGCGCAATTCCCGATGCGAAAGTAAAGCTGGCGCGATTGCAGCCCCCTGGAGCAACCAGGCTATCGATCTGCCGCAGTGATTAAGGTGTGGCGTGTTGATGCGGTTCATGGCCAGCCAAGCGGTCCAGGATTTACGAGTTTAGGATTTAGGCATTTAGGGATTTAAGGGACCTTTAGGGGTTTAGGGTTTAGGTTTAGTTTAGGGTTGTAGAGGCCTTAAGGGAGGAGCTCTCCAGTCCCCATAATAAGTAACCCCCAGTCCCAGATTCAGCCCTCCATTCCCCATATTCAGTACCCCCTGGCTGCCCTCCATGTCTCAGAATTCGTACCACCCCTCAGTGCCCAGAATCAGTACCCCATTTTCGGAATCAGTACCACCAGTCTCGGAATCAGTATTCCCAGTCTCAGAATACCCCCAGTCTCGGAATCAGTACCCCGAGTCTCGGAATCAGTACCCCCAGTCTCAGAATCAGCACCCCCAGTTTCGGAATCAGTACCCCAGGAGCTCCTGGGAGCGCCTGGGAATGCCTGAGGAGCCTGCTCCCAGTCTCAGAATCAGTACCCCCAGTCCCAGAATCAGTGCCCCAGGAGCTCCTGGGAGCGCCTGAGGAAGCTTGCGAGCCTGAGAAGCCTGAGGAGCCTAAGGAGCCTGAGGTGTCTGGGGCGCCTGAGGAGGCTGAGGTGCCTGAGGCGTCTGAGGAGCCTGAGGAGCAAGAAGGTCTGATGTGCCTGAGGCGCTCACAGGTGCATCGCGCCTGAGGAGCCTGGGGGCCTGGGGGGCCGGCCCTCGCCGTGGCCGTGCCCGCCGCCCCTGGGTGCACCTGGGGAGCCATGTGTGCGCCTGGTGAGCTCCTGGTGAGCGCTGGGAGCCCTGGGGGCACCCCAGTCTCAGAATCAGTACCCCCAGTATCATAATCAGTACCCTCAGTCTCAACACCACCACCCCAGGAGCCTCCTGGAAGCGCCTGAGGAGCTTGTGAGCCTGAGGAGCCTGAGGTGCCTGGCTGAGGCTGGGGCTGAGGCTGAGGCGGGCTGAAGCTGAGGCAGAGGCTGAGGCTGGCTGGCGCTGAGGCAGGCGCCGAAGCCCAGGCAGATTGAGGCTGAGACTGAGGCTGAGGCAGGCTGAAGCTGAGGCTGGGGCTGAGACAGGCTGAGGCTGAGGCAGGCTGAGGCCGAGGCAGGCTGAGGCTGAGGCAGGCCGAGGCTGAGGCCGAGACAGGCTGAGGCTGAGGCAGGCTGATGTTGAGGCAGGCAGAGGCTGAGGCTGGGACAGACCGAGGCTGAGGCTGAGACAGGCTGACGCTGAGGCAGGCTGCGGCTGAGGCAGAGGCTGAGGCTGATGCAGACTGAGGCTGAGGCAGGCTTACGCTGAACAGAGGCAGGCTGAGGCTGATGCTGATTCAGGCTGAGGCAGAGGCTCAGACAGGCTGAGGCCGAGGCTGAGGCTGAGGCTGAGACAAGCCGAGGCTGGGGCCGAGGCAGGCTGAGGCCGAGGCTGGGGCAGGCTGAGGCTGAGGCTGAGGCAGATGCTGAGGCTGAGGCTGCGGCTGGGGCAGGCTGAGGCTGAGGAGCCCGAGGTGCCTGAGGCGCCTGAGGAGCCTGAGGAGCTTGAGGAGTTTGTGAGCCCGAGGGGCCCGGGGAGCCTGAGGAGCCTGAGGAGCCTGATGTGCCCGAGGAGCCTGAGGAACCAGCGGATCCAAACGAGCTCGATGGGCAAGAGGAGTCCGAGGGGCGCAAGGGGCCTGAGGGGCCAGATGGGCCTGAGGAGACTGAGGAGCCTGCGGGGCCTGAGGAGCCTGAGTAGACTGAGGAGCTTGAAGGGCTTGATGAGCCTGAGACGCCTGAGGCGCCTGAGGGGCCCGAGGAGCCTGAGGAGCTTCTGGGCGCAATTCCCGATGCGAAAGCAAAGCTGGCGCGATTGCAGCCCCCTGGAGCACCGGGCTATCGATCTGCCAGCAGGGATTAGTGCGTGGCGTGTTGCGCTACAGATGCCAGCCAAGCGGTCCAGGGATTTAGGGATTTTGGGATTTAGGAACTTTAGGGTTTAGGGTTTAGGGTTTAGGGTTTCCCAGTGCGGAACCATCTCATCCCCCCTCCTCCGGAGGTAGGGGGGGATGGATGGGCGCGTGCTGTCCCACCCCATCCACCCAGAGCCATTGCTTTTAATGTTTAGGGATCATCCCCCCTCGCTCCCCCTATCTAGGGGGGAAGTGTTCAGACGTCAGAGAGAGTACGTGATGTACCTTGAGGGTTTGGTTCAGAGGAGTCGTCCTTCGCGAAAGCTACGCGCGCGGCCTGGACCCTTGCGGGTGAAGAGTCGCACGAGTAACCTTCCCCAGGGGCCGCCGCGTGGAGGCTGGACGTGGCCCCCTGGGCTTCCGCGCGGCAGTGGCCACTCCGTCGCGCATTGAATCCGTGGGGGGTTCTACTTCGCGGACTCCGTGCGGCGAGGCGGCCATTGCCGCGCGGAAGCCCCCCTGGATCGCGAGCCTCCGCGTTGTTGTTGGAAGCTCGCCGACCAGGGCGCAGCTGTGCCTCGCCGAGAATCTGCGGGGGCGCCGTTGTTTGTGGGGCCAGGCGGGCGTCGGCAGGGGAGCGCGCGGCAGCGCTTTGGTATATGTGGGCGCAGCACAGAACCTGCGGAGAGAATCCTGTCGGCTTGAGTATCCAACGCAGCAGCAGGAGAAGCAGCACCAAACATATTTGGAAACAGACACGCTTAAGAGAGCCGGCGGCGAAGCAGCACCCAAAAGATTCGAAACAGACACGCTTGAGAGAGCCCGCCAGCCGAAGCAGCACCCAAGAAGCTCGAAACAGACGCGCTTGAGAGAGCCTGCCGGCGAAGCAGCCTCCAAGGGAGCTCGAGACAGACACGCTTGAGAGAGCCCGCGGGCCAAACATAGCTCGAAACAGATGCGCTTGAGAGAGGCCGCGGCCGAAGCAGCACCGAAGGGAGCTCGAAACAGACGCGCTTGAGAGAGGCCGCGGCCGAAGCAGCACCCAAGGGAGCTCGAAACAGACACCCTTGAGAAAGCCCGCCGGCGAAGCAGCACTGAAGGAAGCTCGAAACAGACGCGCTTGAGAGAGCCCGCGGCCGAAGCAGCACCCAAGGAAGCTCGAAACAGACGCGCTTGAGAGAGCCCGCGGCCGAAGCAGCACCGAAAAGAGCTCGAAACAGACGCGCTTGAGAGAGCCCGCCGGCGAAGCAGCACCCAAGAGAGCTCGAAACACACACCCTTGAGAGAGCGGGCCGGCGAAGCAGCACCCAAGGGAGCTCGAAAGAGACGCGCTTGAGAGAGCCCGCGGCCGAAGCAGCACCAAAGGAAGCTCGACACAGACGCGTTTGAGAGAGCCCGCGGCCAAAGCAGCACCGAAAAGAGCTCGAAACAGACCGCTTCAGAGAGCCCGCGGCCGAAGCAGCACCCAAGGCAGCTCGAAACAGACGCGCTTGAGAGAGCCCGCCAGCCGAAGCAGCACCCAAGAAGCTCGAAACAGACGCGCTTGAGAGAGCCCGCGGCCGAAGCAGCACCGAAGAAAAACAAGGCAGACGCGCTCGAGAGAGCCCGCGGGCGAAGCAGCATCCAAGGAAGCTCGAAACAGACGCGCTTGAGAGAGCCCACGACCGAAGCAGCACCCAAGGCAGCTCGAAGGAGACACGCTTGAGAGAGCCCGCGGCCGAAGCAGCACCCAAGGGAGCTCGAAACAGACGCGCTGAGAGAGCCCGCGGCCGAAGCAGCACCCAAGGGAGCTCGAAACAGACGCGCTTGAGAGAGGCCGCGGCCGAAGCAGCACCGAAGGGAGCTCGCAACAGACGCGCTTGAGAGAGCCCGCGGCCAAAGGAGCACCCAAGGCAGCTCGAAACAGACGCGCTTGAGAGAGCCCGCGGCCGAAGCAGCATTCAAGAAGCTGCACCCAAGGGAACTCAACCAACGCGCTTGAGAGAGCCCGCGGTCGAAGCAGCACCCAAGGATGCTCGAAACAGACGCGCTTGAGAGAGCCCGCGGCCGAAGCAGCACCCAAGGGAGCTCGAAACAGACACGTTTGAGAGAGCCCGCCGGTGAAGCAGCACCCAAGGGAGCTCGAAACAGACGCGCTTGAGGGAGCCCGTGGCCGAAGCAGCACCCAAGGGACACAAACCAAGCCCACGGGAGAACGCAGACCGACGCCAGAGTCGCTCACCGAGCCAGCCCGAGCCCGGAGTCGAGCCCAAGTTCGGAGCCCGAGCCGGAATCAGAGCCCGAGCCGGCACCGCGCCGGAGCCCGGGGGAATATGTATCAGAAATTTCGATAATTTTCCTTGTTTTACCTCTCCCAGAGAGGTCTGCGCACGCTCTTGAGGATAGGATTTGTTCACTACCCTGGGAACGATCCTCTGGGGGCTCCTTCACGCACGACGCCCCAGAGAATCGTGCGCGGAATCGTGCGCCGCCCGAAGGACCCCCCAGAGGATCCTTCGGGGGGTCGTGCGCCGCCCGAAGGATCCACCAGAGGATCTTGCGGGGCGCGGTGCGCCGCCCGAAGGATCCCCCAGAGGATCGCGCGCGGGGTGGTGCGCCGCGAAGGAGCCTGGGAAGGATCCTTCGGGGGCTCCTTTGCGAAGGAGCTTGGGGAGGATCCTTCGGGATCTCCTTCGCGAAGGAGCCTGGGAAGGATCCTTCGGGGACCCCTTCGCGAAGGAGCCTGGGAAGGATCCTTCGGGGGCTCCTCCGCGCAGGAGCCTGGGAAGGATCCTTCGGGGGCTCCTTCGCAAAGGAGCCCGGGAAGGATCCTTCGAGTCTCCTTCGCGAAGGAGCCTGGGAAGGATCTTCCGGGGGCTCCTTCGCGAAGGAGCCTGGGAAGGACCCTTCGGGGGCTTCTTCGCGAAGGAGGCTGGGAAGGACCCTTCGGGGGCTCCTTGGCGAAGGAGCTCGGGAAGGATCCTTCGGGGGCTCCTTCGCGAAGGAGCCTGGGAAGGATCCTTCGGGGGATCCTTCGCGAAGGAGCTCGGGAAGGATCCTTCGGGGGAGCAACCCGGGAACTCAGAGCATCCGGCCGAGGGTTAAGGGTTATCTTTGTCTGAGCAGAGCGCCGCCTACGGCCGGCAAGCCTATGGTAGCAGTGAGCTCGACGTGCAGCTCGCTCTCACTGGCAGATCCTTACAGGCGTGGCGGTGCGCGCCCCCAGGTCCGCGCCTGCAGTTTAGGGTTTAGGATCTAACAGGGCAAGGCCACGATTACAACCTTCAACGGAACCCACCTGCGGTGGCCATAATTCCCCCCCGCATCTCCACCCCCCCATAAAGATCATATCTTCTATCATGTCATCGCGTGGCTGTAACATAGCAAGGCATGGTATAGCAAGCCTGGGAGCAAGCGCTTAGCAGATACAGCATGACATCGCATAGCATTGCCGACACGCATGATGTAGCCAGACCCACACTTGGTTCAGCCCAACCGTGTCACTGGCGCCGTGTCAGCCATGCCGTGTCAGACGCTCCGTCCCAACCACACCGTGTCATCAGAACCGACTCTGCAAAACCGTGTCAGCCGAACCGTATCAGCCGAACCGAACCGAACAGTGTCAGCCAAACCATGTCAGACGAACACTCTCAGCCAAAGCGTGTCGACAGAACCGCGTCAGCCGAAAGGTGCCAACCGAACCGCGTCGACCGAAGCGCGTCCGCCGAACCGTGTCAACAGCACAAGAAAGTAACCCTGAGAAGCACGCGATGAGAATTGCCACAGGATAACACTGGATGCATGCGACATGCGCACTCGAGGGTTCGCCCGACCTCAACGTGCTTTGCATAGGATTGTAGTGGTTTACATAGCGGGACGTAAAGATCCCCATAGCAGGCTCGATCCAGGGGTGCGCCTGGGAGCACGCATGATCAGTTTATAGTATGTTTTGCATAGGATTGTGGGTGGTTTGCATAGCGGGTCATAAAGATCCCCATAGCAGGCTCGATCCAGGGGTGCGCCTGGGAGCACGCATGATCAGTTTATAATATGTGTTGCATAGGATTGTGGGTGGTTTCCAATGCGGGTCATAAAGATCCCCATAGCAGGCTCGATCCAGGGGTGCGCCTGGGAGCACTCATGATCAGTTTATAGTATGTTTTGCATAGGATTGTGGGTAGTTTGCATAGCGGGTCATAAAGATCCCCATAGCAGGCTCGATCCAGAAGTTGGATTACGGTCGGGCCGCGTGGGGAACAGGATTTAGGGTTTATTAATCATAGGGATTAGAGATTTAGGGTTTAGGGTTTAGGGTTTAGGGTTTAGGGTCTAACAGGACAAGGCCACGATTACAACCTTCAACGGAACCCACCTGCGGTCGCCATCATTCCCACCCGCATCTCCACCCCCCCATAAAGATCATATCTTCTATCATGTCATAGCGTGGCTGTAGCATAGCATAGCATGGTATAGCAAGCCTGGGAGCAAGCGCTTAGCAGATACAGCATGACATCGCATAGCATTGCCTACACGCATGATGTAGCCAGACCCGCACCTGGTTCAGCCCAACCGTGTCACTGGCGCCGTGTCAGCCATGCCGTGTCAGACGCTCCGTCCCAACCACGCCGTGTCATCAGAACCGACTCTGCAAAACCGTGTCAGCCGAACCGTATCAGCCGAACCGAACCGAACAGTATCAGCCAAACCATGTCAGACGAACACTCTCAGCCAAAGCGTGTCGACAGAACCGCGTCTGCCGAAACGTGCCAACCGAACCGTGTCAACCGAAGCGCGTCCGCCGAACCGTGTCAACAGCACAAGAAAGTAACCCTGAGACGCACGCGATGAGGACCGCCACAGGATAACACTGGATGCATGCGACAAAGGCTCAGCCGCGCGCGTGTGCACTTTGTCGTATTTTTTGCAATGGAATATGAACATGGACACATCTTGCAAGAGCAGGATGTTAAGGTTATAGTATTTTTTACAAGAGAAAGCTCCGGTACACTTCCACGCCCGCGACGCGCGCGTGCACTTTGTCGTATTTTTGGAAATGGAATATGAACATGGACACATCTTGCAAGAGCAGGATTTTAAGGTTATAATATCTGTTACAAGAGAAAGCTCCGGTACACTTCCACGCCCGCGACCCGGGCCGGGCAGAATGCGTTGTAAAAAATAGAGTTTTCTGATATATGCGATGCGCATGATCAGGATATAGTGTTTTTTGCATAGGATGGAGGGGGCCCGTTTATGGAGCCGGTCACGATCCATTGTAAAAAACATCGTTTTCAGAGCAAACAGAGAGCGCATGATCAGGAAACAATATTTTTGGAATAGGATGAAGCCCGGTCCGCATAGCGACCGGTTTGGAAGGATTTAGGGTTTATTAATAATAGAGATTAGAGATTTAGGGTTTAGGGTTTAGGGTCTAACAGGGCAAGGCCAAGAATACCTACCTGCATTGGCACCCACCTGCGGTGGCTATCAATCCCCCCCGCATCTCCACCCCCACATGAAGATCATCTCTCCTCTCATGTTATACCCTAACGGGCGCGAATGCCGACCCAGCACACGCTCGCCAGCCGATCTGTGTGGGCCGAAGCGTGTTCGACGAACCGTGTCTGCCAAGTGTCTACCGAGCCGCGTCTGGCGAACCGTGTCATCCGAACCGCGTCAGCCACGCAGTGTCAACCCGTCTCAGCCCAACCGTGTCACTGGCGCCGTGTCAGCCATGCCGTGTCAGACGCTCCGTCCCAACCACACCGTGTCATCAGAAACGACTCTGCAAAACCGTGTCAGCCGAACCGTATCAGCCGAACCGAACCGAACAGTATCAGCCAAACCATGTCAGACGAACACTCTCAGCCAAAGCGTGTCGACAGAGCCGCGTCAGCCGAAACGCGCCAACCGAACCGTGCCAACCGAAGCGCGTCCGCCGAACCGTGTCAACAGCACAAGAAAGTATCCCTGAGAAGCACGCGATGAGAACTGCCACAGGATAACACTGGATGCATGCGACAAAGGCTCAGCCGCGCGCGTGTGCACTTTGTCGTATTTTTGCAATGGAATATGAACATGGACACATCTTGCAAGAGCAGGATGTTAAGGTTATAGTTTTTTACAAGAGAAAGCTCCGGTACACTTCCACGCCCGCGACGCGCGTGTGCACTTTGTCGTATTGTTTGCAATGGAATATGAACATGGACACATCTTGCAAGAGCAGGATTTTAAGGTTATAGTATTTTTTACAAGAGAAAGCTCCGGTACACTTCCGGGCCCGCGGTCCCGGACGCGAACCGGGTCGGGCAGAATGTGTTGTAAAAAAAATAGTTTTCTGATATATGCGATGCGCATGATCAGGATATAGTGTTTTTTGCATAGGATGGAGGGGGCCCGTTTATAGAATCGGTCGCGATCCATTGTAAAAAATATCGTTTTCAGAGCAAATAGAGAGCGCATGATCAGGAAATAGTACGTTTTGCAAGGGATGGAGGCCGGTCCGCATAGCGCCCGGCTTTAAGGATTTAGGGTTTATTAGTAATAGAAATTAGAGATTTAAGGTTTAGGCATTAAGAGAGGAGCTCTCCAGTCCCAGAATCAATACCCCCAGTCCCAGATTCAGTACCCCAGTCCCAGATTCAGTACCCCTGGCTGCCCTCCAGTCTCAGATTCAGTACCCCCATTCCCAGAATCAGTACCCCCAGTCTCGGAATCAGTACCCCCAGTCTCGGAATCAGTACCCCCAGTTTCAGAATCAGTACCCCCAGTCTCGGAATCCTTACCCCCAGTCTCGGAATCAGCACCCGCAGTCTCAGAATCAGTACCCCCAGTTTCGGAATCAGTACCCCAGGAGCTCCTGGGAGCGCCTGGGAATGCCTGAGGAGCCTGCTCCCAGTTTCAGAATCAGTACCCCCAGTCCCAGAATCAGTGCCCCAGGAGCTCCTGGGAGCGCCCGAGGAAGCTTGCGAGCCTGAGAAGCCTGAGGAGCCTAAGGAGCCTGAGGTGTCTGAGGCGCCTGAGGAGGCTGAGGTGCCTGAGGCGTCTGAGGAGCCTGAGGAGCAAGAAGGTCTGATGTGCCTGAGGCGCTCACAGGTGCATCGCGCCTGAGGAGCCTGGGGGCCTGGGGGGCCGGCCCTCGCCGTGGCCGTGCCCGCCGCCCCTGGGTGCACCTGGGGAGCCATGTGTGCGCCTGGTGAGCTCCTGGTGAGCGCTGGGAGCCTTGGGGGCGCCCCAGTTTCAGAATCAGTACCCCCAGTATCATAATCAATACCCTCAGTCTCAAAACACCACCCCAGGAGCCTCCTGGAAGCGCCTGAGGAGCCTGTGAGCCTGAGGGGCCTGAGGTGCCTGGCTGAGGCTGGGGCTGAGGCTGAGGCGGGCTGAAGCTGAGGCAGAGGCTGAGGCTGGCTGGCGCTGAGGCAGGCGCCGAAGCCCAGGCAGACTGAGGCTGAGACTGAGGCTGAGGCTGGGGCTGAGACAGGCTGAGGCTGAGGCAGGCTGAGGCCGAGGCAGGCTGAGGCTGAGGCAGGCTTAGGCTGAGGCCGAGACAGGCTGAGGCTGAGGCAAGCTGATGTTGAGGCAGGCGGAGGCTGAGGCTGGGACAGGCCGAGGCTGAGGCTGAGACAGGCTGACGCTGAGGCAGGCTGCGGCTGAGGCAGAGGCTCAGGCTGATGCAGACTGAGGCTGAGGCAGGCTCACGCTGAACAGAGGCAGGCTGAGGCTGATGCTGATTCAGGCTGAGGCAGAGGCTCAGACAGGCTGAGGCCGAGGCTGAGGCTGAGGCTGAGACAAGCCGAGGCTGGGGCCGAGGCAGGCTAAGGCCGAGGCTGGGGCAGGCTGAGGCTGAGGCTGAGGCAGATGCTGAGGCTGAGGCTGCGGCTGGGGCAGGCTGAGGCTGAGGAGCCCGAGGTGCCTGAGGCGCCTGAGGAGCCTGAGGAGCTTGATGTGTTTGTGAGCCCGAGGGGCTTGGGGAGCCTGAGGAGCCTGAGGAGCCTGATGTGCCCGAGGAGCCTGAGGAACCAGCGGATCCAAACGAGCTTGATGGGCAAGAGGAGTCCGAGGGGCGCAAGGGGCCTGAGGGGCCAGATGGGCCTGAGGAGACTGAGGAGCCTGCGGGGCCTGAGGAGCCTGAGTAGACTGAAGAGCTTGAAGGGCTTGATGAGCCTGAGACGCCTGAGGCGCCTGAGGGGCCCGAGGAGCCTGAGGAGCTTCTGGGCGCAATTCCCGATGCGAAAGCAAAGCTGGCGCGATTGCAGCCCCCTGGAGCACCAGGCTATCGATCTGCCAGCAGGGATTAATGTGTGGCGTGTTGCGCTACAGATGCCAGCCAAGCGGTCCAGGGATTTACGAGTTTAGGGATTTAGGGATTTTGGGACTTTAAGGCTTAGGCCTTAAGGGAGGAGCTCTCCAGTCCCAGAATAAGTACCCCCAGTCCCAGATTCAGTACTCCAGTCCCAAATTCAGTGCCCCTGGCTGCCCTCCAGTCTCAGAATCAGTACCCCCAGTCCCAGAATCAGTACCCCCAGTCTCGGAATCAGCACCCCCAGTCTCGGAATCAGTACCCCCAGTCTCAGAATCATTACCCCCAGTCTCGGAATCAGTACCCCCAGTCTCGGAATCAGTACCCCCAGTCTCAGAATCAGTACCCCCAGTTTCGGAATCAGTACCCCAGGAGCTCCTGGGAGCGCCTGGGAATGCCTGAGGAGCCTGCTCCCAGTCTCAGAATCAGTACCCCCAGTCCCAGAATCAGTGCCACAGGAGCTCCTGGGAGCGCCTGAGGAAGCTTGCGAGCCTGAGAAGCCTGAGGAGCCTAAGGAGCCTGAGGTGTCTGAGGCGCCTGAGGAGGCTGAGGTGCCTGAGGCGTCTGAGGAGCCTGAGGAGCAAGAAGGTCTGATGTGCCTGAGGCGCTCACAAGTGCATCGCGCCTGAGGAGCCTGGGGGCCTGGGGGGCCGGCCCTCGCCGTGGCCGTGCCCGCCGCCCCTGGGTGCACCTGGGGAGCCATGTGTGCGCCTGGTGAGCTCCTGGTGAGCGCTGGGAGCCCTGGGGGCGCCCCAGTCTCAGAATCAGTACCCCCAGTATCATAATCAATACCCTCAGTCTCAACACCACCGCCCCAGGAGCCTCCTGGAAGCGCCTGAGGAGCCTGTGAGCCTGAGGGGCCTGAGGTGCCTGGCTGAGGCTGGGGCTGAGGCTGAGGCGGGCTGAAGCTGAGGCAGAGGCTGAGGCTGGCTGGCGCTGAGGCAGGCGCCGAAGCCCAGGCAGACTGAGGCTGAGACAGAGGCTGAGGCAGGCTGAAGCTGAGGCTGGGGCTGAGACAGGCTGAGGCTGAGGCAGGCTGAGGCCGAGGCAGGCTGAGGCTGAGGCAGCTGGCGGCTGAGCAGGCTTGAGAGGCTGAGGCCGAGAACAGGGCTGAGGCTGAGGCAAGCTGAGTTGAGCGCAGGCGGAGGCGTAGAGGCTGGTACAGGCCGAGGCTGAAGTTTTTTGGGGGGGGGAGGACAGCCTGACGCTAGAGGCAGCTGCGGCTGAGGCAGATGCTCATGCATCATGCTGATGCAGCCTGAGGCTGAGGCAGGCTCACGCTGAACAGAGGCAGGCTGAGGCGGATGCTGATTCAGGCTGAGGCAGAGGCTCAGACAGGCTGAGGCCGAGGCTGAGGCTGAGGCTGAGACAAGCCGAGGCTGGGGCCGAGGCAGGCTGAGGCCGAGGCTGGGGCAGGCTGAGGCTGAGGCTGAGGCAGATGCTGAGGCTGAAGCTGCGGCTGGGGCAGGCTGAGGCTGAGGAGCCCGAGGTGCCTGGGGCTGAGGAGCCCGAGGCTGAGGCTGAGGAGCCCGAGGCTGAGGCTGAGGAGCCCGAGGCGCCTGAGGAGCCTGAGGAGCTTGAGGAGTTTGTGAGCCCGAGGGGCCTGGGGAGCCTGAGGAGCCTGAGGAGCCTGATGTGCCCGAGGAGCCTGAGGAACCAGCGGATCCAAACGAGCTTGATGGGCAAGAGGAGTCCGAGGGGCGCAAGGAGCCTGAGGGGCCAGATGGGCCTGAGGAGACTGGGGAGCCTGCGGGGCCTGAGAAGCCTGAGTAGACTGAGGAGCTTGAAGGGCTTGATGAGCCTGAGACGCCTGAGGCGCCTGAGGGGCCCGAGGAGCCTGAGGAGCTTCTGGGCGCAATTCCCGATGCGAAAGCAAAGCTGGCGCGATTGCAGCCCCCTGGAGCACCAGGCTATCGATCTGCCAGCAGGGATTAATGTGTGGCGTGTTGCGCTACAGATGCCAGCCAAGCGGTCCAGGGATTTACGAGTTTAGGGATTTAGGGATTTAGGGACTTTAGGGTTTAGAGTTTAGGGTTTAGGGTTTAGGGTTTAGGGTCTAACAGGGCAAGGCCACGATTACAACCTTCAACGGAACCCACCTGCGGTGGCCATAATTCCCCCCCGCATCTCCACCCCCCCATAAAGATCATATCTTCTATCATATCATAGCGTGGCTGTAGCATAGCAAGGCATGGTATAGCAAGCCTGGGAGCAAGCGCTTAGCAGATACATCATGACATCGCATAGCATTGCCGACACGCATGATGTAGCCAGACCCGCACTTGGTTCAGCCCAACCGTGTCACTGGCGCCGTGTCAGCCATGCCGTGTCAGACGCTCCGTCCCAACCACACCGTGTCATCATAACCGACTCTGCAAAACCGTGTCAGCCGAACCGTATCAGCCGAACCGAACCGAACAGTGTCAGCCAAACCATGTCAGACGAACACTCTCAGCCAAAGCGTGTCGACAGAACCGCGTCAGCCGAAAGGTGCCAACCGAACCGCGTCGACCGAAGCGCGTCCGCCGAACCGTGTCAACAGCACAAGAAAGTAACCCTGAGAAGCACGCGATGAGAACTGCCACAGGATAACACTGGATGCATGCGACATGCGCACTCGAGGGTTCGCCCGACCTCAACGTGCTTTGCATAGGATTGTAGTGGTTTACATAGCGGGACATAAAGATCCCCATAGCAGGCTCGATCCAGGGGTGCGCCTGGGAGCACGCATGATCAGTTCATAATATGTTTTGCATAGGATTGTGGGTGGTTTGCATAGCGGGTCATAAAGATCCCCATAGCAGGCTCGATCCAGGGGTGCGCCTGGGAGCACGCATGATCAGTTTATAATATGTTTTGCATAGAATTGTGGGTGGTTTCCAATGCGGGTCATAAAGATCCGAATAGCAGGCTCGATCCAGGGGTGCGCCTGGGAGCACGCATGATCAGTTTATAGTATGGTTTGCATAGGATTGTGGGTGGTTTGCATAGCGGGTCATAAAGATCCCCATAGCAGGCTCGATCCAGAAGTTGGATTACGGTCGGGCCGCGTGGGGAACATGATTTAGGGTTTATTAATCATAGGGATTAAAGATTTAGGGTTTAGGGTTTAAGGTTTAGGGTTTAGGTCTTCTGCGCAGAACCATCCTATCCCCCCGTCGTCAGGAGGTAGGGGGGGATGGATGGATGCGTTCTGTCCCACCCCATCCACCCAGAGTCATGGCTTTTAGGGTTTAGGGATCTACCCCCCACGCTCCCCCCTATCAAGGGGGGAAGGAGTGCTGGCGTCAGCCTGAGTGAGTGATGTGCGTCCCAGAAACAGATATGTCAGCATTAGCGCGATTCGAGAGTCGTCCTTCGCGACAATTACGCGCGCGACCCCGACCCTTGCGGGTGCAGAGTCGCCCGCGTAGCCTTCCCCAGGGGCCGCCGCGTGGAGGCTGGACGTGGCCCCCTGGGTTTCCGCGCGGCAGCGGGCGCCGCGCCGCGCGTGGAGTCCGACGGGCTTTCTCGCTCGCGGACTCGGCGCGGCGCGGCGGCCACTCCCGGACTCACGGGCTCACGGGCTCACGGGCTCACGGGCGCCCGAGCTCAAGGACTCACGGACTCACGGGCTGACAGGCTCACGGGCCCACGTGCTCACGGGCTCACGCGCTCACGGGCTCACGACCCTCAGGGGCTCACGCGCTTCCGGGCTTCCGGGTTCCCGAGTCCCGGGATCGAGTTTGGAATCTCGAATTTACGCTCTGGGAACGCGTCTGCGAACGCGTGAAAACCTCTCACGCACGGCCTGGAAAGGAGTCTTGGGGATATGGTGGGTTCACCACCGTGGGAACGATGCTCTGGGAGCTCTGAGCGCGCGAGCGCCGAGAGAACCCTCTGGCTAGTGCTTCGGGCCGCGCACGAGGCGCCAGAGACTTCTCCGGGGAGTGCTTCGGGCCGCGCACGAGGCTCCCGAGGATGCTCTGGGGAGAGCTCTGGTGGGGAGCTCTGGGGGAGAGCTCTGGGGGAGCGCTCTGGGGGAGCGCTCTGGGGGGGAGCTCTGGGGGAGAGCTCTGGGGGAGAGCTCTGGGGGAGAGCTCTGGGGGAGAGCTCTGGAGGAGAGCTCTGGGGGGGAGCTCTGGGGGAAAGCTCTGGGGAGAGCTCTGGGGGAGAGCTCTGGGGGAGAGCTCTGGGGGGGGGAGCTCTGGAGGGAGCTCTGGGGGAGAGCTCTGGGGGAGAGCTCTTGGGGGCAGCTCTGGGGGGGAGCTCCGGGGGGGGGCTCTGGGGGAATGCTCTGGGGGAAAGCTCTGGAGAGCTCTGGGCGAAAAGCCGAGCGGTATTTCCGAGCATCCGGCCGAGGGTTAGGGGTTATCATTTTGCATGCGAAGCACCGCCTCGGGCCGGCAGGCCTATGGTCGCGGTGAGCTCGACTTGCAGCTCGCTCTCACTAGCAGATCCTTACAGGCGTGGCGGTGCGCGCCCCCAGGTCCGCGCCTGCAGTTTAGGGTTTAGGGTTTAGGGCTTCTGCGCAGAACCATCCTATCCCCCCCTCCTCAGGAGGCAGGGGAGGATGGATGGATGCGTTCTGTCCCACCCCATCCACCCAGAGTCATTGCTTTTAGGGTTTAGGGATCTACCCCCCACGCCCCCCCCTATCAAGGGAGGAAGGAGTGCTGGCGTCAGCCTGACTGAGTGATGTGCGTACCAGAAACACGCGTGAACCGTGACAAGCGGGTCGGGTCGGGTCGAGCGCACTCGAGGGTTCGCCCGACCTCAACGTGTTTTGCATAGGATTGTGGTGGTTTACATAGCGGGACGTAAAGATCCCCATAGCAGGCTCGATCAAGGGGTGCGCCTGGGAGCACGCATGATCAGTTTATGATATGTTGTTGCATAGGATTGTGATGGTTTACATAGCGGGGCGCAAAGATCCCCATAGCAGGCTCGATCCAGGGGCGCGCCTGGGAGCACGCATGATCAGTTTATAATATGTTTTGCATAGGATTGTGGAGGGGGCCGTGCAGATCCGCATAGCAGGCTCGATCCAGGGGCGCCCTGGGAACACGCGCGATCAGTTTATGATATTTGTTGCATGAGATTGTTTACATAGCGAGACGTAAAGATCACCATTGCAGGCTCGATCCAGGGGCGCGCCTGGGAGCACGCATGATCAGTTTATAATATGTTTTGCATAGGATTGTGGAGGGGGCCGTGAAGATCCGCAAAGCAGGCTCGATCCAGGGGCGCGCCTGGGAACACGCATGGTCAGTTTATATTATGTTTTGCATAGGATTGTGGAGGGGGCCGCGAAGATCCGAATAGCAGTCTCGATCCAGGGGCGCGCCTGGGGAGAGCTCTGGTGGAGAGCTCTTGGAGGGAAGCTCTGGAAGAGAGCTCTGGGGGAGAGCTCTGGGGGAGAGCTCTGGGGGAGAGCTCTGGGCGAGAGCTCTGGGCGAGAGCTCTGGGGGAGAGCTCTGGGGGAGAGCCGGGGGAGAGCTCTGGCGAGAGCTCCTGGGCGATAGCTCTGGTGGAGAGCTCTCTGGAAGCTCTGGGAGAGAGCTTCTGGGGGAGAGCTCTGGGGGGGGGCTCTGTGGGAGAGCTCTGGGGGAGAGCTCTGGGGGAGAGCTCTGGGGGAGAGCTCTGGGGGAGAGCTCCGGGGGAGAGCTCTGGGGGAGAGCTCTGGGGGAGAGCTCTGGGGGAGAGCTCTGGGGGAGAGCTCTGGGGGAGAAGCCGAGCGGTATCCGCGAGCATCCGGCCGAGGGTTAGGGGTTATCATTTTGCAAGCGAAGCACCGCCTCGGGCCGGCAGGCCTATGGTCGCGGTGAGCTCGACTTGCAGCTCGCTCCCACTAGCAGATCCTTACAGGCGTGGCGGTGCGCGCCCCCAGGTCCGCGCCTGCAGTTTAGGGCCTGCATTAGCGCATGCGCGCGCTGGCTGCGACCCCCCCCCACATCAAGGTTGTTGGGGGGGGATCGCTGCCCAAGCCGCGCGCGCTTTGAACTTGCACTCCCGCCCCAGACCACCCACAGTAAAGCCCTTGAGGGTTTAGGGCTTCTCCCCCCAACTCCTCTATCAAGGGGGGCTCTTCGTGTTGTGTGCGAATGCGAATATTCCGCGGGGAGCACGACGACGCGGTTTTGGCATCGCGTTCTTGGTGCGCGCGCAAAGCGCTTTGCGCAGGCGCAAGAGCCGGCGTCGTCGCATGGCCAACAATCTTTGCCGTGGGTTTAGCTGCATTCGGCTGGCTCCCAGTTTGCCGAAGGACGGATTCTTTTCCTGCGGGTGTTCATTGCAATCAGAAGGCACAGGAGAAGCCTCAAGGCCAGGCGTCGCCGCATGAGGTTTTGAGTTACGGCGTTGGCCTGTCGCAGACGCAGCACTGCCCTTGGTTCCAGTATGCCTCCTGCATTGGCTTTTGCCGTTGGCCTGGCTGCCCTTGCAGCCGCCGTCGTAGACGGCTGCCGCTGGCGCAGCACATCCACAGGGGTCCGCATTTGCCTTCGGCGTTGGAAAGCAGCACTGCGAGGGCGCTGGCGCGGCAATCCCATGGGCCCCCGTGGGCCTGGAGCGAGTGGCCGCGCCGTCGGGCTCCTCGCTGACGGCGACGCGCACGGCAGTTGCAGTCGCCCGCGGCTTTGGGTTTTGCTTTGAGGTCGCCCCCGCTGAAGCGATTGCAATCATCGACGCAGACGCTGTCGACGCGAGCTTCGGAAGGCAGGAGGAGGAGCGCGATGGGGGGGGGTCTGGCACCCCCTCGCTACGATGCGCGCGCATGGCTGCGGCAGCACGTCCATGGCAGACCCCCTGGAATGCCTTGGGGGAGCTCTCTGGGAGCGCTGGGGGAGCGCCTCGACCTTTCCCCAGGATGGAAGCACGTGGGAGCGTCTGGGAGCGCGACAGGACACGCAGATTGCACCGCGAGCGCGAGCCGTGAATTGCCCGTTGGGCTTGACCGTTGGCGTCGCCCCCGCTGAAGCGATTGCGTTGTCGACGCAGCAGCCTTCGGCGCGAATTTCGCATGGCTGGAAGGGGGAGCGCGAGGGGGTGGGTCTGGCACCCCCTCGCTACGATGCGCGTGCATGGCTGCTGCAGCACCTCCATGGCAGACCTCTTGGAATGCCTTGGGAGAGCTCCCTGGGAGCGCTGAGAGAGCGCCTCGAGGTTTCCCCAGGATGGAAGCACGTGGGAGCGTCTGGGAGCGTGACAGGACACGCAGAGTGCACCGCGAGCGCGGGCCGTGGGTTGCCCATTGGGCAGGACCGTTGGCGTCGCCCCCGCCGAATCGATTGCATTGTCGACGCAGCCGCCTTCGGCGCGAATGTCGCATGGCTGGAGAGGGAGCGCGAGGGGGTGGGTCTGGCACCCCCTCGCTACGATGCGCGCGCACGGCTGCGGCAGCACCTGCATTGCGGGGGAGCGCCGGGAAGCGCCGCCAGGGAGCGCTGCCGAGTGCTTGCGAATGCATGAAAACACTTGGGAGCGCCATGGGACCGCTTGGACTTCTGAAACGCGCTTGGGAACGCCGGGGAGCGCTTGGGACCACCTGAGGGAGCTTGGGAGCGCATGGGAACGCCTGGGAGCGCTTGGGAGCGTGCTGGGAGCGTGCCGGGAGCGCCTGGGAGCGCGCCGGAGCGCTTGGGAGTGCTTCGGAGCGCCCCGGAGCGCTCGGAGGTGCCGGGGAGCGCTTGGGAGCGCGCAGGGAGCGCCTGAGCAGGCTGGGAGCGCCTGGGAGCGTGCAGGGAGCGCTTGGGAGTACTTGGGGGCGCTTGGGAGCGCCAGGGAGCGCCAGGGAGCGCCTGGGAGCGTGCCGGGAGCGCCTGAGAGCGCCTGGGAGCGCCATGCGCATGGGAGCGCTTGGGAGCGCTGGGGAGCGCCTGGGAACGCTTGGGAGCGCCTGGGAGCGCTTGGGAGCGCCTGGGACGTGCGCCAGCCGAAAGGACGCCGCATGCGGTATTTTCATATGGTTTGCGGCCCCACGGACGGCCGAAAGGGCGCCGCATGCTGCATTTACATAGGTTTGGAGCCCCAGGGGATGGCACCGACCGTGGCGAAGCCAACGGCTGGGTTTTGGGTTAAGGGTTCTTTCTATTTTCGGAAGAACACCCACGGGGGTGCATACCCGCGGGATGCGAATCCTCCTCAGCGGCTATCGCCGCTTCGTCGGTGCGGCGTGCGCGCATGGGCGGACTCACTGATCGCTCGGCCAGGCGCCACGGGTTTCTGACGATGCACCGCCCGTGGCTTGCAGTTTAGGGTTTAGGGTTTAGGGTTTAACAGGGCAAGGCCAAGAATACCTACCTGCATTGGCACCCACCTGCGGTGGCTATCAATCCCCCCCGCATCTCCACCCCCACAGAAAGATCATCTCTCCTCTCATGTTATACCCTAACGGGCGCGAATGCCGACCCAGCACACGCTCGCCAGCCGATCCGTGTGGGCCGAAGCGTGTCCGACGAACCGTGTCTGCCAAGTGTCTACCGAACCGCGTCTGGCGAACCGTGTCATCCGAACCGTGTCAGCCACACAGTGTCAACGCGTCTCAGCCCAACCGTGTCACTGGCGCCGTGTCAGCCATGCCGTGTCAGACGTTCCGTCCCAACCACACCGTGTCATCAGAACCGACTCTGCAAAACCGTGTCAGCCGAACCGTATCAGCCGAACCGAACCGAACAGTATCAGCCAAACCATGTCAGACGAACACTCTCAGCCAAAGCGTGTCGACAGAACCGCGTCAGCCGAAACGTGCCAACCGAACCGCGTCAACCGAAGCGCGTCCGCCGAACCGTGTCAACAGCACAAGAAAGTAACCCTGAGAAGCACGCGATGAGAACTGCCACAGGATAGCACTGGATGCATGCGACAAAGGCTCAGCCGCGCGCGTGCACTTTGTCATATTTTTTTACAATGGAATATGAACATGGACACATCTTGCAAGAGCAGGATGTTAAGGTTATAGTATGTTTTACAAGAGAAAGCTCCGGTACACTTCCACGCCCGCGACGCGCGTGTGCACTTTGTCGTATGTTTTGCCATGGAATATGAACATGGACACATCTTGCAAGAGCGGGATTTTAAGGATATGATATTTTTTACAACACAAAGCTCCGGTACACTTCCCGGCCCGCGACCCGGCCCGCGAACCAGGTCGGGCAGAATGTGTTGTAAAAAATATGGGATTCTGATAAATGAAATTCGCATGATCAGGATATAGTGTTTTTTTGCATCGGATGGAGGGGGTCCGTTTATAGAACCGGTCACGATCCATTGTAAAAAAACATCGTTTTCAGAGCAAACAGAGAGCTTCAGAGAGCCTCCGGGACCCTCAGGGAGCCCCAGGAAGCATCACAAAGCCTCAGGGAGCATCAGGCAGACTCAGGATGCTTCAGGGAGCTTCAGGGAGCCTCAGAGAGCCTCAGGGAGCAAGCCTGGCTACGGGAAAGACCCCAGCGGGCGGGTCGGGTCGGGTCGGGCGGACCCTAGCGGGCGGGTCGGGTCGGGCGGGCGGGACATTAAAGTATGGTGCGTGTACATTTGACACGCGTGAACCATAACAAGCGGGTCGGGTCGGGTCGGGCGCACTCGAGGGTTCGCCCGACCTCAACGTGCTTTGCATAGGATTGTGGTGGTTTACATAGCGGGACGTAAAGATCCCCATAGCAGGCTCGATCCAGGGGTGCGCCTGGGAGCACGCATGATCAGTTTATAATATGTTTTGCATCGGATTGTGGGTGGTTTGCATAGCGGGTCATAAAGATCCCCATAGCAGGCTCGATCCAGGGGTGCGCCTGGGAGCACGCATGATCAGTTTATAATATGTGTTGCATAGGATTGTGGGTGGTTTGCATAGCGGGTCATAAAGATCCCGATAGCAGGCTCGATCCAGGGGTGCACCTGGGAGCACGCATGATAAGTTTATAGTATGTTTTGCATAGGATTGTGGGTGGTTTGCATAGCGGGTCGTAAAGATCCCCATAGCAGGCTCGACCCAGAAGTTGGATTACGGTCGGGCCGCGTGGGGTAGAAGGATTTAAGGTTTAATAATCATAGGGATTAGAGATGTAGGGTTTAGGGTTTAGGGTTTAGGGTTGAGGGCTTCTGCGCAGAACCATCCTATCCCCCCTCCTCAGGAGGTAGGGGGGGATGGATGGATGCGTTCTGTCCCACCCCATCCACCCAGAGTCATTGCTTTTAGGGTTTAGGGATCTACCCCCCACGCCCCCCCCTTATCAAGGGGGGAAGGAGTGCTGGCGACAGCCTGAGTGAGTGATGTGCGTCCCAGAAACGGATATGTCAGCATTAGCGCGATTCGAGAGTCGTCCTTCGCGAAAGTCACGCGCGCGACCCCGACCCTTGCGGGTGCAGAGTCGCCCGCGTAGCCTTCCCCAGGGCCGCCGCGTGGAGGCTGGACGCGGCCCCCTGGGTTTCCGCGCGGCAGCGGGCGCCGCGCCGCGCGTGGAGTCCGACGAGCTTTCTCGCTCGCGGACTCGGCGCGGCGCGGCGGCCACTCCCGCGCGGAAGCCCCCCTCGACCGCGAGCTTCCGCGTTCCTGGTGCAAGCCCGCGGAAGAGGGCACAACTGCGCCTTGCCGAGAGTTCGCGGGGGCGCCGTTGTTCGTGGGGTTGGCGGACGTCGGCTCTGCGACGCGCGTGAGCGCTGCGGGATGTGCACGCCAGGAATGACAGGGAGCATCGGCGCTCTGGGGGAGAGCTCTGGGGGAGCGCTCTGGGGGAGAGCTCTGGGGGAGAGCTCTGGGGGAGAGCTCTGGGGGAGAGCTCTGGGGGGAAGCCCTGGAGGGGAGCTCTGGGGGAGAGCTCTGGGGGGGAGCTCTGGGAGAGCTCTGGGGGAGAGATCTGGGGGAGAGCTCTGGGGGAGAGCTCTGGGGGAGAGCTCTGGGGGAGAGCTCTGGGGGAGAGCTCTGGGGGAGAGCTCTGGGGGAGAGCTCTGGGGGAGAGCTCTGGGGGAGAGCTCTGGGGGAGAGCTCTGGAGGGAAGCTCTGGGGGAGAGCTCTTGGGGAGAGCTCTGGGGGCAAGCCCTGCGGGGGGGCTTTGGGGGAGAGCTCTGGGGGAGAGCTCTGGGGAGAGCTCTGGGGGAGAGATCTGGGGGGGAGCTCTGGGGGAGAGTGGGGGACAAGCTCTGGGGGTAGAGCTCTGGGGAGAAAGCTCCTTGGGGAGAGCTCTGGAGAGAGCTTTTGGGGGGAGCTTCTGGGTGAGGAGCTACGGGGGAGAGCTATGGGGGAGAGCTCTGGGCGCGAGCTCTGGGGGAGAGCTTGGGGAGAGCTCTGGGGGGGTCGGGGAGAAGTCTGGAGGGAGGTCGGAGAGCTCTGGGGGGGAGCTCTGGGGGAGAGCTCTGGGGGAGAGCTCTGGGAGAGAGCTCTGGGGGAGAGCTCTGGGGGAGAGCTCCGGGGGAGAGCTCTGGGGGGGAGCTCTGGGGGAGAGCTCTGGGGGGGAGCTCTGGGGGAGAGCTCTGGGGGGGAGCTCTGGGGGGGAGCTCTGGGGGAGAGCTCTGGGGGAGAGCTCTGGGGGAGAGCTCTGAGGGAGAGCTCTAGGGGAGAAGCCGAGCGGTTCCGAGCATCCGGCCGAGGGTTAGGGGTTATCATTTTGCCAGCGAAGCACCGCCTCGGGCCGGCAGGCCTATGGTCGCGGTGAGCTCGACTTGCAGCTCGCTCTCACTAGCAGATCCTTACAGGCGCGGCGGTGCGCGCCCCCAGGTCCGCGCCTGCAGTTTAGGGTTTAGGCCTTAAGGGAGGAGCTCTCCAGTCCCAGAATCAGTACCCCCAGTCCCAGATTCAGTACCCCAGTCCCAGATTCAGTGCCCCTGGCTGCCCTCCAGTCTCAGAATCAATACCCCCAGTCCCAGAATCAGCGCCCCCAGTTTCGGAATCAGTACCCCCAGTCTCGGAATCAGTACCCCCAGTCTCAGAATCAGTACCCCCAGTCTCGGAATCAGTACCCCCAGTCTCGGAATCAGTACCCCCAGTCTCAGAATCAGTACCCCCAGTTTCGGAATCAGTACCCCAGGAGCTCCTGGGAGCGCTTGGGAATGCCTGAGGAGCCTGCTCCCAGTCTCAGAATCAGTACCCCCAGTCCCAGAATCAGTGCCCCAGGAGCTCCTGGGAGCGCCTGAGGAAGCTTGCGAGCCTGAGAAGCCTGAGGAGCCTAAGGAGGCTGAGGTGTCTGAGGCGCCTGAGGAGCCTGAGGAGCAAGAAGGTCTGATGTGCCAGAGGCGCTCACAGGTGCATCGCGCCTGAGGAGCCTGGGAGCCTGGGGGGCCGGCCCTCGCCGTGGCCGTGCCCGCCGCCCCTGGGTGCACCTGGGGAGCCATGTGTGCGCCTGGTGAGCTCCTGGTGAGCGCTGGGAGCCCTGGGGGCGCCCCAGTCTCAGAATCAGTACCCCCAGTATCATAATCAATACCCTCAGTCTCAACACCACCACCCCAGGAGCCTCCTGGAAGCGCCTGGGGAGCCTGCGAGCCTGAGGGGCCTGAGGTGCCTGGCTGAGGCTGGGGCTGAGGCTGAGGCGGGCTGAAGCTGAGGCAGAGGCTGAGGCTGGCTGGCGCTGAGGCAGGCGCCGAAGCCCAGGCAGACTGAGGCTGAGACTGAGGCTGAGGCTGGGGCTGAGACAGGCTGAGGCTGAGGCAGGCTGAGGCCGAGGCAGGCTGAGGCTGAGGCAGGCTTAGGCTGAGGCCGAGACAGGCTGAGGCTGAGGCAAGCTGATGTTGAGGCAGGCGGAGGCTGAGGCTGGGACAGGCCGAGGCTGAGGCTGAGACAGGCTGACGCTGAGGCAGGCTGCGGCTGAGGCAGAGGCTCAGGCTGATGCAGACTGAGGCTGAGGCAGGCTCACGCTGAACAGAGGCAGGCTGAGGCTGATGCTGATTCAGGCTGAGGCAGAGGCTCAGACAGGCTGACCCGAGGCTGAGGCTGAGGCTGAGACAAGCCGAGGCTGGGGCCGAGGCAGGCTGAGGCCGAGGCTGGGGCAGGCTGAGGCTGAGGCTGAGGCAGATGCTGAGGCTGAGGCTGCGGCTGGGGCAGGCTGAGGCTGAGGAGCCCGAGGTGCCTCAGGCGCCTGAGGAGCCTGAGGAGCTTGAGGAGTTTGTGAGCCCGAGGGGCCTGGGGAGCCTGAGGAGCCTGATGTGCCCGAGGAGCCTGAGGAACCAGCGGATCCAAACGAGCTTGATGGGCAAGAGGAGTCCGAGGGGCGCAAGGGGCCTGAGGGGCCAGATGGGCCTGAGGAGACTGAGGAGCCTGCGGGGCCTGAGGAGCCTGAGTAGACTGAGGAGCTTGAAGGGTTTGATGAGCCTGAGACGCCTGAGGCGCCTGAGGGGCCCGAGGAGCCTGAGGAGCTTCTGGGCGCAATTCCCGATGCGAAAGCAAAGCTGGCGCGATTGCAGCCCCCTGGAGCACCAGGCTATCGATCTGCCAGCAGGGATTAGCGTGTGGCGTGTTCGCTACAGATGCCAGCCAAGCGGTCCAGGGATTTACGAGTTTAGGGATTTAGGGACTCAGTGACTTTAGGGTTTAGGGTTTAGGGTTTAGGGCTTCTGCGCAGAACCATCCTACCCCCCCTCCTCAGGAGGTAGGGGGGGGATGGATGGATGCGTTCTGGCCCACCCCATCCACCCAGAGTCATTGCTTTTAGGGTTTAGGGATCTACCCCCCACGCTCCCCCCTATCAAGGGGGGAAGGAGCGCTGGCGTCAGCCTGAGTGAGTGATGTGCGTCCCAGAAACAGATATGTCAGCATTAGCGCGATTCGAGAGTCGTCCTTCGCGAAAGTTACGCGCGCGACCCCGACCCTTGCGGGTGCAGAGTCGCCCGCGTAGCCTTCCCAGGGGCCGCCGCGTGGAGGCTGGACGTGGCCCCCCCTGGGTTCCGCGCGGCAAGCAGTGGGCGCCACGGCCCGCGCGTGGAGTCCGACGGGCTTTTCTCGCTCGGCGGACTTCGGCGCGGCGCGGCGGACACTCACGCGCGGAAGCCCCCTCGAGTCGCGAGCTTCCGCGTTCTTGGTGCAAGCCCGCGGAAAGGGCACAAACTGCGCCTTGCCGGAGATGTTAGCGGGGGCGCCGGTGTTTCGTGGGGTGGCGGAAGTCGGCTCTGCGGGAAAGCGCGCGAGCCGCGCGCGGATTGTGCAGCAGGAATGACAGGGAGCATTCGGCGTTGGGGGAGAGCTCTGGGGGAGAGCTCTGGGGGAGAGCTCTGGAGGGAGAGCTCTGGGGGAGAGCTCCGGGGGAGAGCTCTGGGGGAGAGCTCTGGGAGAGAGCTCTGGGAGAAAGCTCTGGGGGAGAGCTCTGGGGGAGAGCTCTGGGAGAGAGCTCTGGGGGAGAGCTCTTGGGGAGAGCTCTGGGGGAGAGCTCTGGGGGAGAGCTCTGGGGGAGAGCTCTGGGGGAGTGCTCTGGGGGAGAGCTCTGGGGGAGAGCTCTGGGAGGGAGCTCTGGGGGAGAGCTCTGGGGGAGAGAGAGCGGTATTATGAGCAGTACGGATGAAGGGTAGGGTGTATCCATTTGCAAGCGAAGCACCGCCCCTGGCCGCAGGCCTCTATGGTTTCGCGGTGAAGCTCGACTTGCAGCTCGCTCTCATAGAGATCCTACAGGGTGCGGTGCGCGCCCCCAGGTCCGCGCCTGCTTTAGGTTTAGGGTTAGGGTTTAGGGTGTAGGGTTTAGGGTTTCTGCGCAGAACCATCCTATCCCCCCCTCCTCAGGAGGTAGGGGGGGATGGATGGATGCGTTCTGTCCCACCCCATACACCCAGAGTCATTGCTTTTAGGGTTTAGGGATCTACCTCCCACGCTCCCCCCTATCAAGGGGGGAAGGAGTGCTGGCGTCAGCCTGAGTGAGTGATGTGCGTCCCAGATACAGATATGTCAGCATTAGCGCGATTCGAGAGTCGTCCTTCGCGAAAGTTACGCGCGCGACCGCGACCCTTGCGGGTGCAGAGTCGCCCGCGTAGCCTTCCCCAGGGGCCGCCGCGTGGAGGCTGACGTGGCCCCCTGGGTTTCCGCGCGGCAGTGGGCGCCGCGCCGCGCGCGGGGTCCGACGGGCTTTCTCGCTCGCGGACTCGGCGCGGCGCGGCGGCTACTCCCGCGCGGAAGCCCCCTCGACTGCGAGCTTCCGCGTTCCTGGTGCAAGTCCGCGGAAGAGGGCACAACTGCGCCTTGCCGAGAGTTCGCGGGGGCGCCGTTGTTCGTGGGGTCGGCGGACGTCGGCTCTGCGACGCGCGTGAGCGCTGCGGGATGTGTATGCCAGGAATGACAGGGAGCATCGGCATGTTGGACCTTTGCATCGCGACCGAGGCAGAGAGAAGAGCAGCTGCGTCTCGCCGAGATGTCGCGGGGGCGCCGTTGTTCGCGGGGGCACGGCGGACGTCGGCATGGCGACGCGCGGGAGCGCTGCGGTATGTGCACGCACAGAGAGAATCTGCGGGGACGTATTGCAGGTTGGAATTTTAACGCAACAGCGGCTGGCAGCAGGCCGCGGCGGCGCCGCAGCGGGTCAAAGATAGCATTATAAAGACGCCCGGACGAGACTTCGCTCATGCGGGCGCGGCTGGCGCGCGCCACGCGTGCCGCGGCCGCATGCTAGCCAGCCGGCACGAAATGCTTCTCGTCAGCGTGTCTACCAGATGCCGAACTGGAGCAAGATATTGGACTCCGGGTTGCTAATCTGGACCATCCCGCCACAGCTGCGGCGGTCACAGAGCCAGGCAACGGTGTCCCGCGGGGTGTCCGTGGACGGGGAATGTGGATCCGTCAGAATTCGAGCAGCCACGCGATTCCCTGGCCACGCACAATGCCCACGTGGGAACAGCTCCGAGTACCCTCTGGCTAGTGCTTCGGGCCGCGCACGAGGCGCCAGAGACTTCTCCGGGGAGTGCTTCGGGCCGCGCACGAGGCTCCCGAGGATGCTCTGGGGAGAGCTCTGGGGGGGGGCTCTGGGGGAGAGCTCTGGGGGGGGGCTATGGGGAGAGCGCTGGGGGGGCGCTCTGGTGAGCGATACTGGGGGGAGCTTCTGGGGGAGAGCTTGGGGGAGAGGCTCGGGGGAGAGCTCTGGGGCGAGAAGCCTGGAGGAGAGTCTGGGGGGGGAGATCGGGGGGAGAGCTCTGGGGAGGAGACTGCCCCCGAGCTTCTGGGGGGGAGAAGAGCTCGGGAGAGAGCGTGGGGGAGAGCTCTGGGGTGGGAAGATGGGGGGAGCTCTGGGGGAGAGCTCTGGGGGAGAGCTCTGGGGGAGAGCTCTGGGGGAGAGCTCTGGGGGGAGCCCTGGGGGGAGCTCTGGGGGAGAGCTCTGGGGGGGAGCTCTGGGGAGAGCTCTGGGGGAGGAGCTCTGGGGGGGAGCTCTGGGGGAGCTCTGGGAGAGCTCTGGGGGAGAAGCCGAGCGGTATCCGCGAGCATCCGGCCGAGGGTTAGGGGTTATCATTTTGCAAGCGAAGCACCGCCTCGGGCCGGCAGGCCTATGGTCGCGGTGAGCTCGACTTGCAGCTCGCTCTCATTAGCAGATCCTTACAGGCGTGGCGGTGCGCGCCCCCAGGTCCGCGCCTGCAGTTTAGGGTTTAGGGTCTAACAGGGCAAGGCCACGATTACAACCTTCAACGGAACCCACCTGCGGTCGCCATCATTCCCACCCGCATCTCCACCCCCCCATAAAGATCATATCTTCTAGCATGTCATAGCGTGGCTGTAGCATAGCATAGCATGGTATAGCATTGCTTAGCAAAGCATGGCAAAGCATAGGTTCCCCCAAAGCACATATAGTGTAGCATGGCATTGCATAGCATAGCACAACGTAGCAGAGCATGGCAAAGCATAGGTTTCCCACAAAGTGGGAAACCTATAGTGTAGCATAGCAGAGCATAGCAAAGCGAAACAGTCGGGCGGGCGGACCCTAACGGGCGGGTCGGGTCGGGTCGGGCGGACCCTAACGGGCGGGTCGGGTCGGGCGGGCGGGACATTAAAGTATGGTGCGTGTGCACTTGACACGCGTGAACCCTGTCGGGCGGGTCGGGTCGGGTCGGGCGGGCGGACCCGAACGAGCGAGTCGGGTCGGGTCGGGCGGACCCTAACGGGCGGGTCGGGTCGGGCGGGCGGGACATGAAAGTATGGTGCGTGTACATTTGACACGCGTGAACCGTAACAAGCGGGTCGGGTCGGGTCGGGCGCACTCGAGGGTTCGCCCGACCTCAACGTGCTTTGCATAGGATTGTGGTGGTTTACATAGCGGGACGTAAAGATCCCCATAGCAGGCTCGATCCAGGGGTGCGCCTGGGAGGACGCATGATCAGGATTGTGGTGGTGTACATAGCGGGACGTAAAGATCCCCATAGCAGGCTCGATCAAGGGGCGCGCCTGGGAGCACGCATGATCAGTTTATAGTATGTTTTGCATAGGGTTGTGGGTGGTTTGCATAGCGGGTCATAAAGATCCCCATAGCAGGCTCGATCCAGGGGTGCGCCTGGGAGCACGCATGATCAGTTTATAATATGTTTTGCATAGGATTGTGGGTGGTTTGCATAGCGGGTCATAAAGATCCCCATAGCAGGGGCTCGATCCAGGGGTGCACCTGGGAGCACGCATGATAAGTTTATAATATGTTTTGCATAGGATCGTGGGTGGTTTGCATAGCGGGTCGTAAAGATCCCCATAGCAGGCTCGACCCAGAAGTTGGATTACGGTCTGGCAGCGTGGGGTAGAAGGATTTAGGGTTTAATAATCATAGGGATTAGAGATTTAGGGTTTAGGGTTTAGGCCTTAAGGGAGGAGCTCTCCAGTCCCAGAATCAGTACTCCCAGTCCCAGATTCAGTACCCCAGTCCCAGATTCAGTACCCCTGGCTGCCCTCCAGTCTCAGAATCACTACCCCCAGTCCCAGAATCAGCGCCCCCAGTCTCGGAATCAGTACCCCCAGTCTCGGAATCAGTACCCCCAGTCTCAGAATCAGTACCCCCAGTCTCGGAATCAGTACCCCCAGTCTCGGAATCTGTACCCCCAGTCTCAGAATCAGTACCACCAGTTTCGGAATCAGCATGCAGTGTGTTCTGCATGTCCGTCTGTCTGTTTATAGGTATATATGTATGTATGTGTGTAGGTAGATAGGTAGGTAGATAGGAAGGTCGGTCGATATATATATATATATATATATATATATATATATATATATATATATGTATGCAAGTATGTATGTGTATATACGTATTTATGTACAGTTATTCATCGACATTGCACAGCATTTGACGCTGCTTCACATTGCTTGCACGCCGTGCATTGCTAGAGACACTCGGTTCGGGGTCCACGCTGGCTAACATTTGCCACATAGCAGCACTTGATGCATCAACAGTTGAGCTGTGTAGGGCTGCTGGCCAGCATTCGTGAAGCAAATGCTAGGGCGATGTGGTCAGCTCGCCGAAGGCACCTGATACAAGCCGAGAGGGTTCCAATGTTCTGTGCCCCGCTTTTGCGGGCACTGCTGATTTTAGCGGATCACTTTGCTTCTGAGCTCGCCTCGAAGCCCCCAATCTCATGCACGTTTCTCCACGTAACCGAAGATGAGAAGCTTTTAGTGCGCTGTCTATCATTGTGGCTGGGATCTCGGAGCTCGAAGCTCGAGTCAGACGCAAGGCCCTCTGGTGGCGTCCCTGGCGCCGCCCCTGGCGCGCAAAGCGCTCCAGGGAGGGGGGGTCCAGCGCGGATCCAAGAAATCCACGCGGAGCGCCAAACATTTCCGTTCATGGCGTTTCTGTTTCTTCTTCCTCTTCTGATAGGGAGGTAGGGTTAAGTCGGGCATGTTCCTCCACAGGGAACTATTTGTCGAATATGTTTTTTTGATGCTGGTTGAAGTATATTCTGACTATTCTTCATTAGTCTCCAGAAATCCGCCTGTAGGAGGCCATGTCCGACTCAAGGGTAGGGGGGAGGGGGGAAGGCTTCTCAGAAACACCTCTGCTTCTTAGAGGGCGCGGGCCTTATCTGGAGATGCCAGGCCGGCGCCTCCTGCGACGCAGCCTCCTTCTTTCCTAAGAAGCCTTCCGTTCTCCCCCCACTTCCCTTGTGCGCGGCGCAAACTACGGGCCCTATCCGGCGAGGCCGTGGACACGGTTTCGGACACGGGCAAGTTTTCCGGCAGCGACCGCTCCTCGAGATTCGAGGATCGAGTTTGGGAGATGTTTCGTTTCTCTCTCGGAGGCGGAAAAGGTACCATACTGGTGCCTTTCCGTCATTTCCGCCGTCTTGGGCCTTTCGGAGACCCTTGTCGCCACCGCCGGAGTCGCCTCGAAATTCTGATCAGAACGAACCCCGGGAGAGATCTGGGGAGTAGCCGTATTGGTACCTTTTGGTCTCTTTCCAGGGGGCTCCTCGTCGCAACACGCCATGCTTGCTTCGAAGTCCTGGCTAGAAGGCGCCCTATGGCATGGATCTTGGGATCGGCTTTTGACCTCGTGCGCTTGGGAAGACAGCGACGCAGCGCCTGAGCCTGCCCAAGGCGTGGTTCCCGCGGCGCCCTTCTGGTTTCAGAGCCCCCTGGAGGGGCGGTGGCTCCTGCGGGGCCTTCGTAATGCCAGCCTGGAAACCATTTTGACGCCACACCGCCACTTCGGGAACCACGGCTGCTGTCGCTTACAGTCAACTCGCATGGTAAGGATGGGCAACCTTCCCAAGGGTACCCTTGCATCCTTTCCCCTTCGGCCCATCCTTAGCGACTTTCGCTGGCCAACGTCGTTTGAAAGACGTTACCATGGCCCTCCAAGGCCCTTTTGCATCCTTACCGCGCATCCATATGATACGGGCCGGCAGTATCGTGACCCGCGCAGCAAGTCGCCGTTCTGCCACGCTTGCTGGCGCCCACCTCTTTTTCCTCCTCCTCCTCCTCCGCTTCCTTCCGTAGCCATTTTGGTTCAAGGAACTTTGGCTCAAGCTCCCTCAGGCCATCCTTCTTCAAGAGCCCGCGCACGCGCGTCCCCTAACTGCTCGCGTGGGATACCCACATACACGCGCTTCGATTCACGATGGAGGACATGCCATTGCCCAAAGCGCCGATGGAGGACGCGCCGACGTCGCCGTCGGAGCTGAACCTCCCGTTTGTCAACATCCCGAAGATCCAGGGGTCGTTGCCACCGCCGATGCCCGACGGCCCATCCATCATGACCGATTTCGAGATCCCATCGGAGGGGACCGCTTCCAAGGTGCCTGCGGTCGACGTTTGTGCGGCCTGGGCGGGGAAGGAGAAGCACGCGGTCAACGACGCTGAGGTGAAGGAGGAGTGCCTGTCCGACACGAAGAAGGAGTGGGCACTGGGCGACGCCAGCACAGCGCAGGACGAGGCGAATTGTGACGTGAGCAAGGCTGGCTCGACGCCAGAATATACGAGTTCAACATATGACGTCGAGAATCCGCATGCGGCCAGGGAGCAGGAGGAAGTTGCACTGCGCGACGCCAGCAAGCAGAGCGATCATGCGGGTGATGCCAGCAAGGCCAGCTCGAAAGAGTATCGTATAAGCCGCAAGCCGTGGCGCTTGATCTCAAACCGACGCAGGACAACGAAAAAGTGGCACCACGGGAAGACGTCGCTGCACAAGGCTGCCTGGTATGCTGAGTGCATCACTTGCGGTTTGTTCTCCGTCGCATGTCTTGTTATGCTCTGCCTGTGGGCACGTCACGTGAACGAGGAATCGTTTGTGAACACCTTCTTTGTGACCGCGATAGCGGCAATGACATACTTCGCGAAGTCGTGCCACATGGGGGACATGGTCATAAAGGGAGATTTGGTGCCCATCGCTCGCTACGTTGACTGGATCACCACAACTCCTCTGATGTTGTATGAGCTCTGCCACATAGCGCACGCTACCACACCCATGATAATCATGGTCATCATGAGCGACTTACTGATGCTCGCCACGGGCATCATCGCGGCGTTGATGCCGTGGAAGCCGTACAAGCACCTCAAACATGTTTGGTTTGGGTTTTCATGTTTTTTCTATATCATGCTGTTGGTGTCGCTTCAAGTTGACGTGGGGTACAAAGCAAGCAAGCAGATCGAGGTGGCCGCCAACCTCTTCAAGCAGCTCGAGATGCTCACTATCGTGGTTTGGTCGTTCTATCCGATCATTGTGGGCATTGGGCGTGCGCACCTGGGCCTCATCACGAAGCCCACCGAGGACATCTGCCTGTGCATCCTGGACGTAGTAGCAAAGATCGGGATGGAGGGGATCATTGTAGGTTCCTGCTTCAACGGCTGCGTCGAGGCAGGGGCGCATTGAGCGCGCTGTAGGATCTCTCCGCCGCTTGTCCAGGCTCATCCAGCGGACCAGCTGTGAGCCTCTGGCCGTTATATCTTTTGGCCGAAGTTGTGCCGTGGGCTTTCCCTGGCGGCGCATCGCGATCTCGCTCCTTCCCTCCTCTGCGGTGACCAGGGGAGAGGGGCTGGCCCCGGTGGAGCCCCGTTCGCCCCTCCTCCTCCGCCCTGGTGAGCCGTTGCATCGCGGTCCCCCCCGTCCCGTCATTTGTGGAGCCGACGCCCTGGCACGTGGACGGGGCACTCCGTCTCTCTTCGGCCTCTGCGCGCTCCAAGATTTTTCCGACGCGAAGTGCGCGTCTGGAAGCCGCCCCTCACGCAGTGGAAAGGCTGCCAGCGCTCAGCTGTGCAGCCGCACGCTCGTGCGGCAGGGAGTGAGTAATTCTTATGTCGCAGTCTATCGCGCGTTTGTACCACAGCGAAATATATCGCTGCTTCTGGTTTTGAGAGCGTCACTGGTTGGTCCACAACGGCTGGGGTAGGTAATTCTTCTGTCGCAGTCTCTCTTCGCAGCAAGGTTGCTGCTTTCGGTTTTGAGCGCCTCACTGGTTGGCTGGTCTAGCTCCCCAGGGTGCCGCGGGAGGGGGAAGGAGGGAACATGGCGTGGCACGCCGAGAGGGAGTGGCGAGGCTCCGCGCGAGAGCGTCCGGGCGGAGGGCGGGGGGGGGGTCGCTTGTGGCATCCGCGGGGAAGCGACCCGTGTGCGAACCAGTGGGGCCGTCTCACGTTTTTTTTTAGTCGGCAGGAATGTAAGAGAACGCCAAGGGCCACAAAGGCAGGTGGGATCACCAACGAGCCAAGGGATGGGGAGAAGGGCGGGGTTGCGGGGGATCAGGCGCGGCTGCTGTCTCGATGACAATTTTCCCCTGTGCGGCTTTACGCCGTGGCCTGGTCGGCGACGCATGTAATTCGCACCGTCCAGGACGCGCCTGCGCGCCATCACGTTGCTTCGGGGCTTGGCGCCTCGACGACTGCAGCCAGGCCGTACGGTGATCTTTGTCCACGTCCAGCGCCGACGGCACTGACCGTCTGGAAGGCACGCGCGTAGCTTACCTGATGCGTGCATGTTGCCCGATCATCGAGCTGAGCCACGTCGGTCTACTGGGCGTTGCTCGTGGCATGCGGCAGCGTCGTGAGGCTCGGATCGCCTGTTCCAGTGCACCTTCGTAGTAGCTGCGAGTTTCTCCGCACGACGGGCGTGGCGAGTTGCTCCGTGTCGAGTGCGATCTCGATTTGTTCATTACAGCCACGGAGGGGCTTCGGTTTTCGGGCCGGTCCTCTTCGCACGAAAAGAGGCACGCCGACCGCACTCCACACGCTTTGCATGGCAAGAGGCCGCCGACTGCACTCTTGGTCAGGCGAGTGAGCGGTACATCATGCCTCTCTCACATATCCCTCTCTCTCCCTCTCCCTCGTCTCCTCTCTCTCTCTCTCTCTCTCTCTCTCTCTCTCTCTCTCTCTCTCTCTCTCTCTCTCTCTCTCTCTCTCTCTCTCTCTCTCTCTAGTTCGTTCTTTATCATCATACCTATTGGTGTGATCTCGCACTGCTTTCTTTCGACCGACCGTGTGCCCATAATGCGGTCGTGCTGGCGGCCGTGCTGGTGGTCGTGGTTGGTGGACGTGCTGGTGGTCGTGCTGGTGGTCGTGCTGCTGGCCGTTCTGGTGGAGGTGCTGGCAGTCGTGCTGGTGGTCGTGCTGGTACTTGTGCTGGTGGTCGTGCTGGGAAGTGCTGGTGGTCGAGCTGGTGGTCGTGCTGCTGGCTGGTCGTGCTGGTGGTCGTGCTGGTGGTCGTGCTGGGCTGGTGGTCGTGCTGGTGGTCGTGCTGGCGGTTGTGCTGGTGGTCGTGCTGGTGGCTGGTCGCGTTGGTGGTTGTGCTGGTGATCGTGCTGGCGGTCGTGTTGGTGGCCGTTCTGGTGGAGGTGCTGGTGATCGTGCTGGTGGTCGTGCTGGTGGTCGTGCTGGTGGTTGTGCTGGTGGTCGTGCTGGTGGCTGGCCGTGCTGGAGGTGCTGGTGGTCGTGTTGGTGGTCGTGCTTGGTCGTGCTGGTGGCTGGCCGTGCTGGAGGTGCTGGTGGCTGGTCGTGCTGGTGGTCGTGCTGGGGTCGTGCTGGTGGTCGTGCTGGTGCTTGTGCTGGTGGTCGTGCTGGCGGTCGTGTTGGTGGCCGTTCTGGTGGAGGTGCTGGTGGTCGTGCTGGTGGTCGTGCTGGTGGTCGTGCTGGTGGTTGTGCTGGTGGTCGTGCTGTGGCTGGGCGTGCCGGTGCTTGTGCTGGTGGTCGTGCTGGCGGTCGTGTTGGTGGCCGTTCTGGTGGAGGTGCTGGTGGTCGTGCTGGTGGTCGTGCTGGTGGTTCTGCTGGTGGTCGTGCTGGTGGCGGCCGTGCTGGAGGTGCTGGTGGTCGTGTTGGTGGTCGTGCTGGTGGTCGTGCTCGCGGTCGTGTTGCTGGCCGTTCTGGTGGAGGTGCTGGTGGTCGAGCTGGTGGTCGTGCTGGCCCCTCCCCCTCCCCCCCTGCGCCCCCCTCCCCTTATTCCGACCGACCGTGGGCCACCCCCCCCGCTTCTCCCCTGCGCCCCCTTCCCATTATTCCGACCGACCGTGGGCCACCCCCCCCGCTCCCTCCCTGCGCCCCCCTCCCCTTATTCCGACCGACCGTGGGCCACACCCTCCGCTCCCCCCTTGCGCCCCCCTCCGCTTATTCCAACCTAAACCGCGCCCCGCCCCCCCCCCACCCGCCGCCCCCCCTTGCGCCCCCGTCCCCATATACCGCCCGACACCGTGGAGCCACTACCCCCCGCTCCTCTTCTGTCTGCGCCCCTCTCCCCTTATTCTGAAACCGTGACGCGTGGCCCCACCCACCGCTCTCCCCCCATGCGCCCCGTCCCTTTATTCCGACCGACCGTGGGGCCACTCCCCCCACAGCCCCTCCCCTGCGCCCCCCTCCACCCCTATTTCCGAACGATCGTGGGCCCCCCCCCGCTCCTCCCTGCGCCCCTTCCCATATATTCCGACCGGACCGTGGGCCCTCCCCCCCGCTCCTCCCTTCGCCCCGTCCCTTTAATTCCGACCGACCGTGGACCCCCCCCCCCCGCTCCTCCCTGCGCAAAGGAACCCCGTCCTCAATTCCGACCGACCGTGGCCACCAGCCCCCTCCGTTCCCCCTTTGCGCCCCCCTCCCCTTATTCCGACCGACCGTGGGCCCTCCCCCCCCGCTCCTCCCCTGCGCCCCCCTCCGACCGACCATGGGCCCACCCCCCGCTCCCCCCCTGCGCCCCCTTCCCCTTAATTAAATTCCCGACCGACCGTGCCCCCCCTCCGCTCCCCCCCTTTGCGCCCCCCTCCTTTAATTCCGACCAACCGTGGCCCCCCCCCCCCCCCCCCCCCCCCCTGCGCACACCCTCCCTTTATATCGATCGACCGAACCGCGGGCCCATCCCTCTGCCTCCGCTCCCGGCCCCTGCGCCCTCGCGCGCCCCCTTCCCTAATTCCGACCGACTCGTGCCCCCCCCCCCTCCCCAACCCCTAGCGCCCGCCTTTCTTTATCCGGACCGAACCGGTGGCACCCCCCCCCGCCCCCGTCCCTGCGCCCCTTCCCCTGTTTCCCGACCGACCGTGGCCCCCCCCAACCGTCTCACCACCCCTTGCGCCCCCCTATCCCTTTATTTCCGACCGACCGTGCGCTCCCCCCCCGTTTCCCCCCTGCTGCACTCCTCTCACTTAATTTATTCCGAACCGACTGTAAATGCGGGCGCCCCCCCCCCGCCGCCCCCCCTGCGCCCCCGCCCCCGGGAGGAGGAAGAGAGGCGGGACAGGAGAAAGCGGAGGTGAGGAGGGGGAGAAGGAGGACGAGACAGAGGACAAGCGACCTTCCTCCATACCCAAACTGACATGCTTCTAGCCGCCCCTTCCCGTCTTCGAATCTGTTCCTTGCCAACGTGTCGCAGCAATAGCGGCACGCTTCCCGGCGCCTGCCAAGGACTGCCTCCCTCGCGATCCCTGGTTTTCTCCATCCCCCATGGACCCACATCGTCATTGTATGATCCTTGGCGCGCGTGCCCCTTGTTTCGCTTTCTCTGCCTAGGTCGGATTTGAGCTGTGCCCAGTTTAGCTTGCTGTAGTGGTCTGCTCGTCTTGACCTCTTGCCGCGATTGTTGCGACCTTGGAACGAGCGCACTGAGGGCCGGGCAAGTTCCTCCTCCTCCGCCTCCTTCCGCATGAAGACCTGGTCAGCTCCCCGCCAGGCGTTTTTCCGCAATCAGGGAAGCATGCGAGACCTTCTGAGAGTTATCGGTTAAACTCTCACCACTTTTGAAGACCTGGTCAGCTCCCCGCCAGGCGTTTTTCCGCAATCGGGGAAGCATGCGAGACCTTCTGAGAGTTATCGGTAAAACTCTCAGCATTCGTGAAAAACAGTTGGCGAGGCTTTGGGTTGGGATGGAGATGGCATCGATGCCCCCATGCAGAAAAATTTGAGTCTTCAGGATGTGATGCTTGCATTGTATGTTATCTGCCGTATTTTTACGGCTCAAGTTCTTGGGCCACACGTGATCGATGCACCATTTTGTTGCGCGAGCTGGCACCGAGCTCGTGCGAGGCATCTCCACCGCACGCATCGTCCGCGGCGGATCCCAGCAGTGCCCTGCGTTCGAGCCTCATCTGGCGCGTGGCGTTTGCCCCGCGTGCGAGTGTCCAGCTTGTCCCGACTGCTCGCCCCACCTCCAGTGCCCGAGCCTGGAGTTCTCGCCGAATAAGCGCCTTCCACCAGGAGGGCATCTCGCTGATCGTGTTGCTGGGCTGCCTGCTGGTGGCCATGTGCGGCGGGTACCTCGCGTGGCGGTGCGGGATGCCCCTCGGCTTCCCTCCGCCAGCCGCAGGCGGCGACTCCCTGCTGAAGGCGACGCCAGGCCCCAGCGGCCCACCGCCCGCTAAGCTGCCCGCCGCGGCTGCAGCGCTGGAGGACGTGCAGGAGGAGGCGCGGCGCCAGGCTAGGGTTGCCGCCGCGGCAGCTCAGGCCCGCCGCTGAGCCTGATGGCTCACCCCGCGTCGGTTGCCTTCGGGGTCGTTGCTGGCGATTTTGTGTACGTGCGGTACAACTGCGCCCAGCGGCTGTGGCACGAGCGCTTCATCGCGCACCTAGTCCCGAACGCTGGACATCTGGTGGGGATCGTTACGCGTGACGGCGACGAGTACGACGAGGACTTCTCAGGTCCAGACACAGGAAGTTCGAGTGGGAGCAGGCGGCGGAGCTGGGGCTGCGCTTCCTGGAGTGGGGGCCGACCCGCTCTACAAGTTCCGAGCGGTCCCTACGCCGGCGACCGCGACGGCGGCCCGCGCCGCGGCGTGTGGGCGCGACGGGGCAGCGCCGCCGCATGGGCAGCTCGCGCCCAACGTCGGCGGGCGCGCTGGGCTTGCCGGAGTCCCTGCAGTGGTCGCGGCTCCCGCTGCAGGAGGCGCCGCCAGAGCGCTGGGCGCTGCTGCTGCTGCTGCTGCTGCTGCTGCTGCTGGTCCTGGAGCATCTGGCGGAGCCGTAGGCGGAGCTGGTGCGCTCTTGCCAGCGGCTGGGCTTGGCGGGCGGGTTGGTGGCAGCTCTCGGAGATGGCGGTCCTGCCCCTCCGGCTGGTGGCTGCGCCGCCCCCGCGCCTGCCGCCGCGGACGGCGGTGGAGTGGGCGCGGGCGCGCTGGCCGCCCCACCTGGCGCCGCAGGGGTTCCTGCTGCCCCCCCTGCTGCCGCCGCGCCCGCCGCCTTGGCTTCGCCAGGAGCGGGCGGTGCCCTTGGGGTGGCCGTCCCGGCTGGCGCTGCTGTCGTCGGCTACTTCGACCTCCGCGTGCTGCTGGTGCAGTGCGATCTGCTGGGCGACAGGCTGCTGCCGTTCGATCGGGCGGTGCAGTCGTTCCGCGAGGACCTGTTCGCGGACTGGCCAATCAAGGGCCCTCGCTCGTGCTTCTGGGTCTGCCGGTACATCGCGCAGAACGGAGGCTCGCCGACAGGACGGCGCGCGCGCTGGAAGCACGACACGAAGCACCTGTCGCAGGACGCCAGGGTGTCAGAGCACGCGCGCTGCTGCCAACAGCTCGAGACGATGGCATGCCACGACCAGATCAACCTCCCCAACAGCGCCACCGCTGAACACCTGGCTCGGTCGCTGCAGGTGCAGGAGGAGCGGTGGCGCGAGCGGTTGAGCGGTCACAAGGAGGACTCCGTCGGTGACGTTCGCCTGTTCTACGGAGTGGACCTCGTCCGAGCTGGGGCGCGCGCGTGCCCTGAGCTCACGGAGTGGGTTGCGAAAGAGGTCTCCCGCGAGCGCGCCTTGCTCGAGGAGCGCCGTAAAAGCAGAGAAAAACGAGAAGCGGCCCGCAAGGGCAATCATAAATATGACGCATGATCCTGAGCGCGGCCAGGTGCATCGGAGGGGGTGCCCCGGGCTGCATTCTCGGGGGGGGGCTCAGCGCCTCCCCTACCCCTCCATATTTCTCTTCCTCTCAGGTTGCGCCGCCGAGGGTTGACCGACAGAGGGATGCGTTTCCGCTGCCGCCGCTTGATCGCTGCTCGCCCGCCGCTTGCGCGCCTGATGTGCGTCGCGCAGTGAAGCAGAGGGTGCACCGCCGTGCGCGCGCGATGGACTGGGCGGATGGGGCCATCCGCAGTTTGAACCATCTGTATGGGCACGATAGTCCTCCTGGCCTCGCCTCGCCCCCTCTCAACTCATCCCAGCGCTTCGCGCGCCAGGTCGTTCTCGATTGTTTCAGGCAGGCGGGCGCCCAGCCGGCCGGTTTGAGTCGCAACGAAGCCCTCCGCGAGCTTCTTGCTGGGTCGGCCATCTATCCTGACAGCTCCACCCGCAAGCCTTGTGCACGCCACTTCGTGACATGGCCGGAGGTCGGGTCCCAGCCCGCGCCCGTAGAATCGCGTCTGTCGTCGGTCGATCGTGAATGGCCGAGGTCCTGGCGTGATAATTTGCTTTTGCCAGCTGATGTAGCAGAGAAGCAGCGCCACTCACTCGGCATGAGTGGTCCGCATGTTGATCCTGCCTTGCGTTCTCCTGCTCGCTATCGAGACTTTTTGCATCAACTCCACCAGTGTGGGATGTTGTCTTGGCGTCGTGAGACCACCAAGTCTGGGTTTCTTGGAGTGTTTTTGTTGCGGCGAAACGCAACGGCCAACTTCGCATTATTTTCGACGCCCGTGTTTACAACTGGCATTTTTCAGAAGCGGCCTCGACTCGGCTGCCCGCGCTTTCGTCGGAGGTTGATCGACCTCCCGCCCTGGTACGTCGATTAGCGAATTGGCCGTTCTCGGTTTGCGAGAGGGCGTCGCGGCCGTCATTTTTGCGGGTCCAGGTCCGTCGGTTTCGGTCGTAGGCTTTTTTAAGTAAAGGGAGGTTTACTAAAGGGAGGTGTGTCCACCGCCGGCTTCGGCCTTTTCGGGATTCGAGATTGGGTCCGAGGGCGCCTTTGCCGCTTGGAGATTTAAGTTGTGCGTTTTATCACCTCGGCGTCCCTGATGGCCTCGAAGAGCATTTTAGTTTCCCGTCAATCTCCTGTGACCTGGTTGGGGTCCGTGCGATCGGTGGCGAGGTGCTCGCAGCTGGCGCCCCCGCCTCGCCGTGCTTAGTCGTTTTGCCGATGGGCTGGAGCTGGGCGATGCATCTGCGCCAGGCAGTTGCGAGGCAGTCTCTTCGCGACGTCGGGGCCGAGACAACCAGGTGATTGAGGGCGGTCAGATGCCGCCAGAGCTGGGCGCGCCCACCGCTGTTGCTGCCGCCGCCTATGTCGACTATTTCTTCGTCCCCTCGCCGTGTGGGGATGCCGCGAACCGGGCCGACCGCGCCGTCATCGCTGATCTTCAGGGGAAGGGTCTCGTCGCGCATGAAGTCTCGGAGGCGTCAAGAGATATGGACTTTGCGGGGCTTCCTCTGTCGGCTGGGCGTCTCGTGAGCTTGAAGAAAATTAATATCTGGAGGCTGAGGCTGGGGATTGATGCTCTCCTTCGTCGGGGAAGGGCTACTGGCAAGAGGATGCAGCGCACCTTGGGCCATGTAGTTTGGGCCGCCTTGCTGCGCCGAGAGAGCGCGCGTCATGCGTTCGTAAACGAGAACATTCAATCCACAATTCACCGCCCTCTTTAGCCTCGTGTTCGGCAGGAGCTCTGGCGTGTACGCGACCTTCTGCCTTTGTGCCGCGTGGACTGGCTGGCTCAGTGGTCGCCGACAGTGCACTGCAGCGATGCTTCGCCTTTCGGGCTCGCCGTCTGCCAGCGCCGAGTATCTTCTTCGTCCGCTGGGGAGGTTGGCCAGTGCAGCGAACGCTGGCGCTATCGTGTCGCTGGCGCCAAAAAAGCTCGCCAGTCCGCTTTGGGGTCACCTCCTTTGCCATCAAGGTCGGCTGGCTTCGCCGAGTCCCCCGAGCACTCGCCCGCGCGCGTGCGGGACTCGTGCACTGGTCTGGGGGGCGCGGACTTGTTGTCTTACATAAAGGTCAAGTCGGCTGTCTTTGGGGGGGTGCCCGAGGAGCTCCTGGAGGCCTCCAAGTGGGATGCCGTTGTGACTTTTCAAGTGGTGTATCCTGGAAATATATATTGGGGCTCGAGCGTGATGCTGCCGTTCTAGCCGTCCGTCATGCAGTTCGCGCGTCTTCAAATCTTGGGGCTAAAATCGTTCTCATTGTGGACGACCTACTGCTGTGTCTTAGGCGTTGTATGGGTCGGGCCAAGCCAATGCATCTACGCCTTGCCCTCCGTGAAGTTTGCTGTCTCGCTCTGGTAACTGGTGCCCGCGTGGCTACAGGATGGCGCCCCGCCGAGTTCAATCCGTCAGATGGGGGGTCCCGCGGTAAGTTGGGCTGGTTCAGTGGTCCTTCGAAGCGCCCCGCCAGGCCTTCCGTGCATTGCTCTGTGGTGGCTCAGGCGGGCTCGGTTCGCCCTTCTACAACTTGCGTGTGTGTGTGACATCCCTTCCTGCTGCGCAGATCTCGACGACCCTGGAGATGGCGCCGTGCAGACGCAAGCCGAGCGGGCGAAGAGGGCTCGCGGCACTGCCGCCTGCCGGCCCGCCTTCAGCCCCCTTTCGGTGCTGGAGAGGAGCGCCGTGAAGCCTGCCGCCGAGAGGGAGTTCCGCAACCTGCTGGCGGACTTCGCCCAGTTCTGCTAGTCGCAAGGATTGACCTGGACCGACCTCCAGGGCTTGGGCGCGGCGCTCGCGGAGTGCCAGAACTACCTGTACCTCGAGGGCCGCCCGGGCGCCGACGGCAGCCGCCTGCTGGCGGCTGTCTCGCACTTCTACCCCTCGGTCGGCAAGCGGGTGACTCGGGCGAGTCGCTGCGCCCAGGCTTGGGCTCGCCGAGCCCCGGGCCACCGGCGGCTGCCGCATCCCCGCGCCGCCGCGCTGGCCGTTGCCGGGCTGCTGCTGCGCGGGGGCCGTGTCCGCATGGGCGTCTGGATGTGCCTCGCCTTCGCGTGCTACCTAAGGCCGATGGAGTGCTTCCGTCTCCTCGGGTGCCACCTCGTCGCCAGCAATCCTGCGGCGGGGCCGCAGTTCCAGCATTTCGGCCTTCTGCTTGCGGACGCCGTCGCCGGACAGCCAGGCAAGACGGGCAACTGGGGCGTGTCCGTCTTGCTGGACCTGGGCGACTGGCTGGTACCGGTCATCGCCGCGCTGACGCTGGCGACGCCGCCCGACTCGCCCCCGTGGCCGTTTGCCGCCGTGGAGCTGGGGCGGGCGTTCAAGAGGGCTGGCAGCCTCCTCGGCTTGGGCCCCACGGGCCCCCACCTCTACTCGCTTCGCCGCGGAGGGGCCTCCGACGACCTCCTTCGGAAGCGGAGGTCGGTCTAGGCCGTTCAGAGGCGGGGGGGGGGGCGGGGGGGCGTGCCCCCGGTCCTGCAAGCGTTGCGGCAAGGAGACCGAGCTGCTCGACCCATCTGAACCAGGTGCCACAGCACACGCTCATCTTCGGGGAACTGGTGGAGCGCAACTTCGCCATGCTTGTCGAGGGGGGACTGGCCAGCCGCGGGCTGTGGCCCCATGTCCCGACCGACCTGCAGCGCCTCCTGCGGCCCGCCTGCGTGGCTCCCCGCTGGAGGCAAGTCCTCGCGAGGTTGAGCGCCATCCCACTCGAGTTTTTCACCGCGCTGTCGAGCGCGGCAAGGACTTTCGCCGTTGTGTGTGTTCTCGAGCTCTTCTGTGGCAGTAGTGCTCTCACTCGACAACTTAGGAAGCGAGGGCGCAGCGCCCTCGGCCTTGACATTGTCCAGCATGCCGCCGAGAATCATATGTCTCCGTGCTCGTGCGCCGCGTGCGGGGTTGGATCCTAGCCGAGGCCGTGCGCTCGGTCTGGCTGGAGACGCCCTGCGCCGCGTTCTCAGCTGCCCGCCGCCCACCTCTCCGTTCTCTCACCTTCCCCTTCGGTCTGCCTGGCCTCTCAGAGAAGGACGAGGCGGCGGTGCAGACTGGAAACCATTTGCTCGACTTCGCTTTGAATATCGTTCGCCGTCGTATTCAGTGCAATTGTCCCGTCACCATTGAGAACCCACATACTTCTGTTCTGTGGCAAGTGCCAGCTCTTAGTACATTTATCTCGCATGATTCTTGCAAAGAGTTACTACTAGACTATTGCCAGTGCGGTATGCCCTGGCGTAAGCGGACAAGGATTGCTTTGTGGCGCGTAGGAGCAGAATGTGAGATGGTGGCTCGCAGGTGTCAGACCGTTCGAGGTAAGCGTTCACGCATTGGCCGTCCCCGCATTGGGCTTGTGGGGCGGGAACCGGTCAGCCACCGCCACTGGACCTCTTATGGCCTGTGCGCGCCCGTCTGCCTTGTGCCGCTCGCTCGCGTCAGTTTTGATTTCTGCAGTCGACGATGTTCGTTCTGTTTTGCGGCCTGGTGGCCACTTCTCTCCTGCGGGTCTGGGCATGCTCTCAACGAATCGCTGACAGTTTTTTGCTCCTTGTCGCTGGCTGGGCGGCCTCTGCCTCCTGCCTCGCGCTTCCTCGCACTGAAGGAAGAAAATTGAAGCGCCCAAAGCCCCAGGCCCTTTGGAAGACTCCACATGCCTTCAGCTGGGCCTGGCAGAGATTGGTTGACTTCACCAAGCAAAACATGACACGCTTTTGTCGCCGCAGCGCGGCAGAGGCGATCCGCGCGCGCATTCCAATGAGCCAGGTTATCCAGACCCCCGAGGTCGTGATTTTGTCACAACGTCGACCCCCAGAGGTCCCGACCCCTTCCCCGTGACCAGTTTCTCATTCTGAGTCTTTTTTGGGGCGGTTCATAAGCCCAATGGGGCCCCTGGAGGCCGACAGAAGCAAACAACCTCCCGTCGAAATTTTGCGCAACGTGAGGACGTCTGGGTTTATGGCAGGCACCAGGGTTAGGTCGGGCATGTCCTCCTACAGGCGGATTTTGGACGACTGATACTCCACAACCGTTCGACAAATATTCAAAACCCCCAAAAGTCCCCATATTATGTTTGGACTGCTCATGAGCATTCCTCTTTGTAGAGGGACTTGCCCGACTGAGCACCGCGTTGTCCGGCGGCAAGGAGTAGCGGAAAATGAGGCGAGGAGCGGCCGTGCGGAGGGCGGCAGAGGCGGGAGGACACCCACGGCACGAGGAGTTTCGGCTGGAGTTGCCGGGGCGGTTGGCCTGCGCGCCGACATGCGCTCGCCGTCGCGAGAGAGAACCACGATGGGAGGCCGTCGGCCGCTTGCGGCTTCGAAGGGGCCCTCGCCGCCGGCCCCCCCGGGCCGCCCGAGCTTCCACAGCCTCTCGGCCTCCGCCTCGCGCCGCACTCGCGTGCCTCCCGAGGCGTCTCTCCTCGTTCTCGCGGCGGCCCCCGCGCCCGGCCGCGGTGGGCCCCCCCCCCTTCCTCTGCCTCCTTCGCCTCCTCTGCCTCTTCGATCCTCCTCCTCGATCCTCCTCCCTCCTCCTCGATCCTCCTCCTCGATCGTTCTCCTCCTCCTCCTCCTCCTCCTCCTCCTCCTCCTCCTCCTCCTCCTCCTCCTCCTCCTCCTCCTACTCCTCCTCCTCCTCCTCCTCCTCCTCCTTCCTCCTCCTCCTCCTCCTCCTCCTCCTCCTCCTCCTCCTCCTCCTCCTCCTCCGTCTCCGTCCTCCTCCTCTCCTCCTCCTCCTCCTCCTCCTCCTCCTCCTCCTCCTCCTCCTCCTCCTCCTCTTCCCTCCTTCCTCCTCCTCCTCCTCCTCCCTCCTCCTCCTCCTCTCTCTCTCCTCCTCCTCCTCCTCCTCCTCCTCCTCCTCCTCCTCCCTCCTCCTCCTCCTCCTCCTCCTCCTCCTCCTCCTCCTCCTCTCCTCCTCCTCCTCCTCCTCCTCCTCCTCCTCCTCCTCCTCCTCCCCCCAGGGATGCTACAAGGTGACGAAGGCGCGCCTCGGAGGGGGGGCGCGCGTGCGCTCGTCGGGCAGGGCGGCAAGGGTCGGTGCTTGCTGAAGGTGTCCCTGGCCCAAGGTGCCCCCGGCTTTTCGCTCCGCTTTGGAGCTTTGGGGGCCCTCTGGGCCTCGTCATGATGGGGTGCTCTGGAGGCCGTGGGGCCCCCGTGGGGGCCTCCCCGGCAATCCTGGGGGCACCTTGGGCCAGGGGCACTTCCACCAACACTCGAACCCAGACATGCGACGTCCTGATTTCTTCAATGCGGCGTCCCCGGAAGTCCAGACCCTTCCCCCGGGGACGCTTTTCCATCCCGAGTCGTTTTTTGACGGTCCTGGGGACTGGCGAGGGCCCCGAGGGGCCGAATAGCGAAAACTTGCCGTCCAGATTTTTTGTATGACGCCACCATGTCTGAGAGAAGGAGTGGGATCGGGAACCGGGGGCGGGGTGGGGGGGTACGGAGTCTGTTGCTGCATGTCGTCGGTGTCGCTCCCGCGGCAGGGGACCTCACCCCTCTCTTCGACACGCCGGCGCCTCCAGCGCCGGGAGAGGCGCTGGGGAAGGCAGTTTTAAGTCGGGCGTGTCCCTCTACAGGGGGAACGTTCAAAAATAGAAGGGACATCGTATGGGGACGATTTTTTTAGATTTCAGTAGGACCATTTTTGGTTATCTGTTTGTCAGTGTGTGATTTTCTTGAAGAAGCCGCCTGTAGGGGGACATGCCCGACCTAGGCAAGTTGCGGGAGCGCGCTGATGTGCCAACTCGGCGGCGAGCCCGGGAGGAGGAGGCCCTCGGAGGCGGCTCCAGGAGGCGCGAGGGCCCGGCTCCAGGCGAGCCAGACTCGGAGGGGGGGGAGGCGGAGGAGGCGGAGGCGAAGGAGGAAAAGGATGATGATGCTAATGCTGATGCTGATGCTGATGCTGATGCTGATGCTGATGCTGCTGCTGCTGCTGCTGCTGCTGCTGCTGCTGCTGATGATGATGATGATGATGATTATGATTGATGATGAATGATGATGATGATGCTGATGCTGATGCTGATGCTGATGCTGATGATGATGATGATGTGATGAGGAGGCGGAGGAGGATGAGGAGGATGAGGAGGAGGAGGAGAGGGAGACGAGAGGAGAGGAGGAGGAGGAGGAGGAGGAGGATGGGCGGAGGCGGAGGGGAAGGCGGAGGCGGAGTCGGAGGGGGAGGCGGAGGCGGAGGCGGAGGCGGAGGCGGAGGGCGGGGAGGCGGAGGCGGAGGCGGAGGCGGAGGCGAGGCGGCGAGGAGGAGGAGGAGGGGAGGAGACGGAGGAGGAGGGAGGAGGAGGAGGAGGAGGGGAGGAGGAGGAGGAGAGGAGGGAGAGGAGCGGAGGAGGGAGGAGGAGGAGGCGGAGGAGGCGGAGGAGGCGGAGGAGGAGGAAGAGGAGGAGGAGGAGGGAGGCGGAGGAGGCGGAGAGAGGGAGGAGGAGAGGAGAGGCGGTGAGGAGGCGGAGGAGGCGGAGGAGGCGGAGGAGGCGGAGGAGGCGGAGGAGGCGGAGGAGGCGGAGGAGGCGGAGGAGTCGGAGGAGGCGGAGGAGGCGGAGGAGGCGGAGGAGGCGGAGGAGGCGGAGAAGGCGGAGGAGGCGGAGGAGGAGAAGGAGGAGGCGGAGGAGGAGGAGGAGAAGGAGGAAGACTAGGAGGAGGAAGAATAGGAGGAGGAAGAATAGGAGGAGGAGGAGGAGTAGGAGGAGGCGGAGGAGGAGGATGAGGAGGATGATGATGAGGAGGAGGAGGAATATTTATAATACGAATGCGAAGAAGCATAAGAAGACGAAGACGAACAAGACGAACACTAATACTAGTAATACGAATACTAAGTATAATACTAAGGGGGCTACTAAGAATTATAATACTATGCATACTAAGAGGACGAATACTATTATTAAGACTAAGAAGACTAATAAGACGAATAAGGCGGCTACCAATAATAATAAGAAGAAGACGACGACGAATAGTAATAATACTAAGAAGACGAATGCTACTGATAGTAATAATAAGAAGACGCGTCATACGAATACCCGACGACGAATACGAACACTACGACGACTAAGGCGAATACGAATAAGAATAATAACACGAACACGAAGAACACTAAGGTGAATCCGATTAATACGAATACTAAGAATAAGAATAATAATACGACGTATAATACTACCCATAAGACTAATACTAATACCACTTATGGCACGACTAATAAGACTAAGACTAAACATGCGAATACGACTACTACCAATAATCATACTAATGATAATGCTATTACGAATGTTAATAACAAGAAAAAAGCATGATGCGAATACGACTACTCATAAGAATAATACTAACAACACTAATAATAGTAATAATACTAATACTAATACTAATTCTAATACTATTACTAATACTAATACTAATACTAATAATAATAATAATGAGACGGCTAATAATAAGACGAATGATACGAAGACGAATGATAAGAATAACAATGCTAATACGAATTAGACTAACAAGACTAATAATACGAATAATCCGTAAGGGCTTCGCCCCCTGCCGCCGGCCCCCTCTCTCGGAGAATGGGCCATGGAAGAGCTAAGTCATGAGGTCTTGGCGCTGTCGTGAAGCAGTATCGAAACTTCATGCGAAGCCGATTCGCAATCAGCAAAACCAACTGATCACAAGAGGGGTTACCACACCTGGCGATTGGTAAGACGTGTATGGTTTACGGGCTTGGTTACCACACCTTGCGATTAAAGGGCCGCGGGAGTTCTCGCAGTTTGGGTTACCACGCCTTGCGATGGATGTGCGTGAAGGGTGGCACCGAATTTCAGAAATGTGGCAAATCCCCTGTGTTTTTGGACCCTGACCCCGCGGATCTGCGTGAGGGGTGGCACCGAATTTCAGAAATGTGGCAAATCCCCTGTGTTTTTGGACCCTGACCCCGCGGATCTGCGTGAGGGGTGGCACCGAATTTCAGAAATGTGGCAAATCCCCTGTGTTTTTGGACCCTGACCCCGCGGATCTGCGTGAGGGGTGGCACCGAATTTCAGAAATGTGGCAAATCCCATGTGTTTTTGGACCCTGACCCCGCGGATCTGCGTGAGGGGTGGCACCGAATTTCAGAAATGTGGCAAATCCCATGTGTTTTTGGACCCTGACCCCGCGGATCTGCGTGAGGGGTGGCACCGAATTTCAGAAATGTGGCAAATCCCATGTGTTTTTGGACCCTGACCCCGCGGATCTGCGTGAGGGGTGTCGATTTCGAGCCCCCCCAGCAATTCAGACAACGCGCCCAGGGGGTGCTAAAAATCCCGTTTGGGCCTCCCCCCCCTCGCGCGGTCAATCAATTAGTTACAGTAACCAGCAAGAAGCAAACCTGCAACATTGGAAACTACAAGCTACAACTGGTACAGGAAACTGCGAACCCGTGCCTCGCAGCCTGGTGGCCCCACAAGGGGGCCGGCGGATATATATATATATATATATATATATATATATATATACATACATACATACATACATACATACATACACATATATATATATGTATATATATACATACATATATACATATATATATATATATGAGTGTGTGTGTGGTAGCCCCCCCCCCCGAGGACCAGAGGGTATCTTCACAAATGCAAGCCCGCTTGAAACGAAGAAGTTCGTTCATATATTGATGTAGGTGTTGACCATGTGTTGTTGCAAGAACGCTTGCAATCGATAGCATCAAAATCAAAAACAAAAAGACACCAACACATTGAAAAACAATAAGAAAACCATACAATTGAAAGGTACCCGTCCTCATTAGGGACCTACCTCATTATGTTGATTGTGTCTTTGTTGAGGAGGTCCCCGTTTGAGAAGTCCAACAAAAAAAAACCTGTCTTAGGAGTCCACGCCTGAGAGGTCCCCAAAAAACCAAACAGGAAGAGGCTCCCGCCTGAGAGGTCCAAGGAAAAACCCAAAGAAACCCAAACACCACGCCTCTCATCCTTGTAATTGTCACAAGACCAACAAAAACAAAACAAAAAAAACGTTCCAGAGGAGATGGTTGCCCTCTGTGGCAGCGGCGTCGGGTCTCCTCTGTAATTTTGGGTTGTTCGTTTTTCTGCGGGACAGTTACACGGATGGGAAACATGGTGTTTGGGTTTCTTTGGGTTTGGGGGGGACATCTCAGGCGGGAATGTCCTCCCAAGAAAGTATTTCTGGGACCTCTCAGGCGGGAGTTTCCTTACCAGAGAGTTGTTTCGTTGACCTCTCAGGATCCTTACCAGAGAGTTTCGTTTGGGATTCTCTCTCCCTCTCCCTCTCTCTCTCTTTGTGCTCTCGGGCCCTCATCAACGGAGCAAGGAAAATGATGAGAAACAATAAACGGAGAAACAATTTTCCACGAACGTGACCGTACCGCCCCGCTGCTGACGTTGCATCATGGCAGCAACCATGGGCGTTCATCATATCGTTTTCGCAGTTCTTTCTGTTATGATCGCCGTCCTCGTCATGCCTATTTATATATATATATATATATATATATATATATATATATTATATATGGCGTGTGTGTGGGGGGGTAGTCCCGTGGTGCCCCCATCTTAAGAGAGAAAGTGAGAGAGAGAGAGAGAGAGACAGAGAAAACATATACAGAGAGAGAGAGAAAGAGAAAGGTGATTGAGGGAAACGACAAATACAACAATCACGGCAACACGAGACATTGCAGTATTGAAAAACGTAACTCTTCTTCCTTGGAAATCCATCGCCTACGAATGCCGACGGATTATGTATGAATTGGCTTATCAAAAACGAGTGGAGAAATTGACGGTCTAAGTAAGATAATGTCCCCGGGAATTTCTCAGTCAGTCAATGAGTCAGCCGAGCCATGCGTCAGAATGCGTGCGCAAGAAAACAGAAAGGAAAACATTGCGTCTATTTTGACCGATTTGTGGGAGCCTCGGCTTGGCTAATTCACAGCGTTTGTTTTTGGATAGGGAAGGGACAAGGAAGAGAGGGAGGATTGAAACAGCAATTCTATTTGCGAGTCGACCGGGCCCTTGGCCAAAATTGCTCCCGAAATTGTTTCATTAGCACTTACATTGTCTTTAATTAAACACATGAAAAATGGATGTTCATACGAACGGATTAGTGGGACCGAACCATTTTGGCTCAAGGCTCAGCCGGCTCAAGTTGGCTCAAATGCATCCATTTACATCCTTGAGATGTCTGGTTTGTCCACGGCTCCCGCCCTTCTTCAAGATCCTAGTGGCAAGAAGCTGAAACCCCCAAAGAAGCAATCCGGAAGTACCGGACAAAAAAAATACAAAAATGAATAATTTGGACACGAATGCGAAGACTTTGGACATTGACGGCGAAGAGGAAGATAATATATGGGACGATGGAGAAGAAAAACCGGTAACTATGAAGGTTATGCAGAAAAACATCCAAAAACATCTTGCACCGATAATGCGTACTGTTCAAATTCTTGGATACGACTTTTAAGATTTAAAGAATACCGTGAAGAAGTACCACGACGAGAACAATGCCCGCATCCTACACCAGGCACACGAACGAAGAGCGCCGATGATCGGCAGCTGTCCTCCGCCTTTTTCCTCCTCCCCTCTCCTCTTCTTCCTCCTCCTCTTCTTCCACTTCTTCCTCCTCCCTGGTGGCGTCTTGGAGGTATCTTCGAAAAGAAGATTTCTCGATTCCGGCATCGGAGGGCCGCTTCATGTCCTCCCTTGAGATCCTACGTTGCCAACCAAGACAACATCGCGACGAATCACGACTGAAGCCATATTCGGATCGTCGCGGGGTTTATTAAGAAGGTTACGAAGTGGATGTGGACGCGGGATATGGCTGGGCGAACCTAGCATCAGATCGCGTTACGCATGCCATGGGTTGCTGAGCAGGGGCTGGTAATTCCGCTGAACGGGCTCTACTCAAGCAGCCCGCTTACAAGCCAGGCCGGGCCATACACAGGCCACCCTGGGGCACCCCTCGTGGCAAACCGAACAGATCTTATACTTGTGCTGGCCCGGGAACCCGAAGCTGGGCGAACACGCTTGGCGCAAAAGAATACAACCCCTGGATCTCAGAGCATCTCCTCTGACAGTTGAGCGACGAACAGAAGACGGGTCTTATGCGAGATGGCATACCGAACTTACGCGGTGGCTTACGCGGGCCGCCAACGCGGCACGCCACATTGGAGACGAGGGCGCTTTTATGCGGGACCTTGCGCGGCCAGCTTATACTCGCGAATGTCGGCGCAATCGGCTCCGTTTTCCACAGATAGCTCTTGGAAGGTTAAGAGGATTTCATATTAAAAATTGGCCGGCATCGGTAGCCCTGGAACTCCTTGCAGTTGTTGTAACTTCCAGCAAGAATTCCTGCATCGCCTAGCTCGGAACTGCAACGTGTTCCGGAAGTCATTTTTTCCCAATTCGTCTGCCTGGAAGCTCTCCAGGATCTCCATCGCAGAACTTCGAAATACCTTCGGAAAACCTTCCAGGAGCTCCTTCGAAATCCAGGAGCTCCTTCGAGAGGAAATACAGGAACTTCCTCGGCAGGTCTTCGAGGAGAGGTCTGAATTTCCAGGGAGGAAATCCAGACCTCTCCTCGAAGACCGATCTCCATCCAGGAGCTCCTTCGAGATACCTTCGGGAAACTTCTGCCGCCTCGCTGTCCGGGGTGTTGGACACCACAGATCTGTTTCGCTCCACTTCCGTGGCGACCCCGGAGGGGAAGCGAGGAGGGGCGGGCCATCTCAGAGGGACGACGACGAGACGCCGACGACCCACGACGACGACGACGACGAGGGAGGAGGAGGAAGGACGACCACGGCGACAACGACGACGGAAACGACCACGACGCCAAAGAGGACGACTACGACGAACACGAGGAAAGACAGAGGACGACGTAGGCGACGACGACGACGACAACGACGCAGAAACTTCTCAGAAGGCGGGCCTTCTGAGAAGTTTCTCAAACCTTCCTCGAAGACACAGAAAATCATTCAAAAGGCCCGAGGGCGTCTGAGAAGCACCACCGCCTTCTGAGAAGCCCTTTTCCCTCTCGCTTCCCGCCGTCGTTTGCAGCCGAATCTGGTTTTCGGCTCAGAGCTCAAGTCTCTGGCGGCCCTTCGGGACCCCTGGAACGCCTTCGGCGAGGCGCAGCTGCTGGCAAGCCTCCCGAGGCTGGAAACGAGCCGAAAACCGACGACAACGTCCGCAAACCGCGAACCCGAACCCGGAAACTCCCCGAGCCCGAGCCGCCGCCATCTGGGCTCGTTGCCGCCCTGGATCGGCGTCGCTCATCGGAGGCCCGTCCGGGCCCGTGGCTCCCCCGCAGGGCCCTCGAGGGGCTCGGCGCGCGCAAGCTCGACGGCGCGGGGCGAGCCTTCGGCGTGGACGCAGCGCAAGCGCCACCGGGGGGCGCCGGCCTGCGGGGGCCGGGCGCGACGGAGAGGGGCAGAGGGAGAGGACGGGTGCAATGCGCAGCAGCAGTTCCTGCTCAGGTTGCACATGATGGGCTCGTTCTCTACCACCACCACTATAAGTTGGAGGGGGGACGGTGGAGGAGGACGAGGAGGACGAGGAGGTGGAGGAGGAGCCTCCAACTTGTGGTGGTGGTGGTGGTGGTGGTGGTGGAAAACAGGTCTATCAGAACAGGGCTCGACGTCCGCGCCGCCGCGGCCTGTATCCACTTGAGACGCACGGCCACCTGCCTAACAGCGGCCGCTGTTGGTCTGGGGCAACAAAGTGCTGTTGTTGGGGATTCGTGTGCTCACTTTGTTCCGTAATCACATTTCGGGCATCCAGAGCGGGGCAGGGACCGATCGTCTTGGCAGTCCTATAGGCTTACCACGAAGTGATCGTAGACCCTTCCAAAAAAACTCTAAGAACAAAACGTTGTTCTGAGAACATAGGCCCGACGTACTAAAACACGACAGTCTCAGCCAGAAATGTTCCAAGAACACTTCGCGCAACCCAGAACAAGTTCGTAGAACATGTCCTGGTGGGCCTGTAGTCGATCCAAGACGCGTCGCCACTGCTTGACCAGGGGCGGGGCAGACCGCGGGCTCCCCCAAACCCGCTCGGGCCACGAAAAATATTACAGTAGGGGCTCGGCCAGAAGAAACCTCCGCAAGAAATACAACCCTGAAATCCGCGATTTGTTCAGTGAAAATCTAAATTTGTTGATCGAAAATCGTCAAAATCTTATTGGGAGCGCATCGAAGTCCAAGAAACCCAGGGCACCCTGGCAAAATCCAACTGGCTTCTTGGCATACGCCCCCACTGTACCGCGGACGCGTGTCTGTGGCTGGCTTCGGCCCCTGGGGATATCCTCACTGCGCCTCCGGGCCGCCCGCAAAAAACGGCTCGGGACGAGAAGCCGGCCTTGGGCAAGGTATCGTATCGAGGACTCTTAGGGTCGACGCGGTGCGCAAAAAAACTCACGACGTCAGGGGCTTGCTCGCCAGGGAGGCCTGGGGCAATTCTTTGATACACTCGATAACGCCCGGGACATGCACCGTCCTCCCCTCACCCATCCCGTCCCCTCCCCTGGTCACGTCGCGATTCACGCCAGCGCCGCCTGGGAATGAGCCATTCTTGAACATTCCTAGACGGCGCTGGCGCGCTTCGTGACGTGGGCTTTGCGGGCGGGCGAGCGGCGCTCCACCCGCCCGCGCGCAGGGCCCAAGAGGAGAGTCCAAGACGTCTCTTGGAGCTATTAGGAGGAGATCGATCAACGAAGGAGGGTCCCTCAAATTGGCTCGCCCCCCAGTCAGTCGAGCCATACGCCGGAGCGCGTGGGCAAAAGGCGAGACAATGCGCCTGTTCTCTCCGCTTTGCGGGAGCGGCGGCGTGCCAACACAATTATCAATTCACATCGTTTGCTTCTGGCCGGGGAGGAGGGCGAGGAAGAGAGGGAGAGGGAGGCGGAGGAAGGGCAGGAGGAGGGAGGGAGACGAAATCAAATACAAACTTGTGCCAAGCGATTGGCTCGCTAACGCATTGCATTACAGCGTCCTCAGTGGAAAAATGCGGCACGATAGCGTCATGTAAACACTTCGCCCATTCATGTCTTGGCCTGCCTACAGCTCTGGCGCATGCGTCGGTGGCTGGTCGGACACAGCTAGGTTGAAAAGTAAGGCGGCGCAAAAAGTCAGAGTTTGGTGCCCTACCTATTTTTCCAAACCATAAAAGTTGATGCTTCAAAAGCTGTGTCGTATAAGATTGCTGCCCGGCTCTCGACAGCACATTTTGATTAGAAATTCGTGATATGCACGCGTGGGGTATGTGATGCGACGCAAGCACTTCGCTTGAAAGCCATCTAACATTCTACGCTCGGCTTTGTTAAGCCATGCCGAATTCAATGAGTACATGACCTTACTGGTCACAAGGGCCTGAAAAACTTGGATCTTCCTAGCTGTGCTAATGGCTGTGTGCTTCCAGGCACGGCTGTGTCGACAAAACTCGCCCCAAGCAGCACCTAATCTCTTTCCCAATTCTCCGCGAAGCTGGCCAGTGGTCGAAAGCGTAGCTCCCAAATATGTCATAGAATCTTTAGCCATAATTGGTGTCCCAGACGGCGTCAGGAGGTTGATCTCGCAGCGGACCGGCATAAGCTGGAATTTATCCCACTGCAATTCCATACCAAGTCTTGCCCCGGCATTCGCAATTTCTTCCAATAGTGCTTGCAATTGGATTTGATTGCGCCCCACCAGCAAGGTGTCGTCAGCATATAACAAAATAACCAGCGATTCTTCTTCTAGGGCTTGTCGTACTCCAGCCTCTGCGTGGCGCGCGGCATCTTGAACAATCATCGTCATGATCATGATGAACAGGAAAGGTGAAAGGGGGCACCCTTGTGATATACCGGATAATTGTCGTTTTTCTGAAGATTTATGGCGCCCATCTGCAACGCAAAATCGCCTGCTCCCGTAGATGTTCCCTATGATGTTCAGAACACGCGGAGGCACCCCAAATGTTCGTAAACCTTCCAGCAGAGCCCCAACGTTAAGTGAATCGAAGGCTTTCTTCCAGTCCAGTGCCACAAAACAAAAGCTGCACCCCCATCTTTGTCAGCGTACGCTAATTCAATGTATCGGCGAACAGCGTGTATAGCATCTGATGTCCCACGCCCCCTTCTGAAACCGAATTGCGTGGTGGATAGTCGGTCTTCTGCTCCAGTATCTTGCAATCGCCGTAATATAAGACTTGCAATAAGTTTGTACGCAACGCAAAGCAGGCTAATGGGACGGTAGTTGTCGCAGTTGTCGACGGCGCCTTTGTTTTTGTAAATCGTAGAAATTACAGATTCCTTCCAATCTTCAGGAACCGCCTCCTCGTTCCAGCATTTGTTGCATAGACCGGTTATCCACTCAAGCCCACCAGGGTCCGTAGCGATTGCTTTCCAATACTCTGCTGGTATATCATCCATTCCAGAGGCTTTTCCCCGCTTCAGCTTACGTATTGTTTTGCCCACTTCGTCCGTCGTAAAATCTGTTTCCAAAATTGGCAGTGGGTCAGCTGTTGGATCGTCGTCAAGCAGCTCCGCAGGCCGTATCTTCCATTGCATTTTCTCCAAGTATTCTGCCATAATTTCAGCTCTTTGCGTATTGTCCACCAAATCCCCGCTCATATTTCTTAGCCTTCCTTGGCGATGCGGCTTGGGCCGGCAATGTCTTTTGAGAGCGTCCCAACTACCATTTGAGATCTCTTTATCGATCCATATTGTCTTATCTTGTTTGCATGACTTACGTACTTCCTTCAACAATCGTTTCTCTTCCACTTTGTTATTCATTGCCCGTGCCTCGCTGCAACGACTTATAAGGTCAAGTGTGGCTTGTGTCGATGTGGCGATGCGGGAGCGTATTAGCTGCCAGTTGCACTGCTCTTTTACCTCTCCCCCACATGTCTTGTAAATCGATCGGCGGGTCCATGTATGAAGTGACGCTTTCCATGAATGTATCCACATACGTTTGTAATACTCCAGGATCTTCCATTGCATGTCTGTTTGGTTTTCTCGTCGTAGACGTTGTCTGTACTTCGTGTGGTATCGACATCTCCGCGATCACCAGATAGTGGTCAGTAGCCAGAGTTGCTTCCCGGTGGCTTCGTAATGACGTGATTTGTTGTCGAACCGAAGCTTCGCAGAGTACCAGGTCCAATATGTTATATTGATCTTCAGATATATCCCCCATTGGTAAAGCTCCCGCTTCCATGAAAGTAACTTTATTTTGCAGCGTCTGCTGGTGGAACGTGTTGGCAACTTGTATATCCACACTGGTGCAGAATTCAATCATCAATTCCCGATTGGGCTGTTCAACTTCGTGTTGTGCTCGCCGTCCCCATCCAAACTCTCCCAAGATGGCATCTTCCCCAGGCTGCGCCTTCCCCATTCTGGCATTGAAGTCGCCGATGATCAGCTTGCCCACGTTGGAGTTGCAAGACCGGTACGTGGAGTCCAGCATCGTGTAGAAATGTCGCCTTTCGGGGAGCGGCTTGAGGTTGTGCGGGGCGTACCCAGTAATGATAGTCATCGTCCCCATGCTAGTTTTCATTTTCAGCCACGCAAGTCTATCGGAAACTTGTTTGTAGGAAACTTTACTTCGACATGCAGGTGCAATGACAAACCCAACCCCTGTCCAAGTTTGCCCTTGTGTATCTTCGCCAGAAAGAATAATTTTGTGCCCATTCACATCGTAGATGTCCGCCTTTGGTCGGCGAGTCTCTTGTACAGCTAAAACGTCAATGCCGTATGTATCCATGTGTAGAATCATCTCTTCGATCTTCGTCTCGGTAAGGCCTCGAACGTTCCATGACGCCACTGTGATGGGAATCGATGCGGGGGTGGGAAGGGGAGGGGCGGGCGGGGGCGGGGGCGAAGGAAGGGCGGACGGGGGCGGGCGGTAAAGGTTTGGGAACCTGGTGGTATCTTTGCCCACTTTGGCCGAAAATGCGGTACAACTCGTAGGTGAAGATGCGGTGGACACGGCAACAGGTTCGGGCAATGCTTCGTTTTGAGCGTCTGGCAGTCCCCGTGGTTGATCGGCATCTTTGTCCGAGTCACTGTCCACATGGAGCTCCACGTATCCCAAACGTAGGTTTGAAAATATATGTCTTTGATTCTGAGAAGTATTCGAGGACACTTCGCATGAAGAGGAAATTTGATCGGCTCCGGCGCTGGTCGCAAAAGAACTTCGACGGGTAGCCAGCGCCTGCCGTACTTCCTATTTCCCATTGTTTCCTTTCGATGCTCTTTTGGCGCCTCCTTTCATCCCCATCGATGCCTTCTGCATCGCATTTTTGCAATAACTCCTTAAAGTGTTGGTTATTTTGCAGCTCGTTCCATTCTGCCCACTCCTTTTCCCAGATGCGCTCGTTCGTGTTGCCATCGACGTTCACTGTCAGAGCGAGATGCCCGCCCACATGTACCTGATATGGGGCGTTGTCTGAGATATGTATCGCATATGTGTTTATTTTAAACCAAAACAGAAATTGCGAGCTGCCCGTTCTCCAGGTTCTCGGTCTGGTGCACACCATCTCGTATTGGATCCACGTTGAAGTTTTGCGTTACGTAGCTGTGCGACTGCCGTGTCCCTGTCAAGCATCGTCGTAAATTCCGCGAAGATGATGTTCTTGAACTCACCTTTCGAATACATGTTTGTAGAAACCGGCCCGGATAACTTGTTGAGTTCGTCCCGTATGTATGCGGATGCGGCCTCGAGCGAGTCGAAATTGTCCAGGTTACCAATTACTGCCGTGACTGCGCGCTTCCCGTGGTAGTGGTACTCGTTCGCTGTCTTCTGTGAGAAATTCGATGCCGACCTCGGCGTAGTATGTCCCATCTCTTTGGTAATATTGCCAATTTGTTCTTTCACTTGTTTTTTCAATGTGTGTTCCCAGTTTGTCATGCGTATTTGAATATCTTCGAAATCACCTCCCATATCTTCAATATTCGATTCCAAGTTTGTGATTCGTATGTCCACATCTTTGACTGTTTCCTTCAACTCTTTCACTTCGTATCCGACACTGCGAACAACACGCATAGTAGGGGCCAAATGTTTTTTGAACATTTTCCGGATTGACTTCATGGTCACGGGCTCTTCGTCCTTTTCGTCATCATCGAGGTCGTCCTCGCCCGGTAGTTCTGCGGGTGCTCCTGGTTCTGCACTGCTTGCGGGTCTTCCGGAAAAATCCAATTGACGTGGTACTCCAGCGCGTTCTAGTACAGATGCTCCAGGCGGGGCGTCTTCCATGCCATCCAGTTCGTGAAGAGGACTACGCTGGCGAGATTCCACTCGGCGTCCTCGCACTCCTTCGGGCGTCGCCAGAACATGTTTTTCTGGCATGCTTGGAAATTCCCGGACACGGGTCTTGGAAAGTTTCCCGAACACGGGTCTTCGAAAGAATCCCGGACGCGGGTCTGGAAGGTC